>OZ025184.1:5216844-5816844 GCA_964019065.1 Catostylus mosaicus | reverse complement strand
AGAAGTACAATAGAACCAAGCAATTTTTGCAATGAAAAACTGCTAGTTTTTCAAAAAAACCATATCATTTCCAAGAATACTAACTTAGCCTAAAACAGTGATTATCAAAAAAACATTGATTTTCTCAAAAACTGTCGAATAAATTCATATAAAAATGCTTTAAAACGACGTAAAGTACAGAACTACAATAGAACCAAACAATTTTTGCCATGAAAAACTGCTAGTTTTTCAGAAAAACCTATTTTGCAATGAAAAACTGCTAGTTTGTCAGAAAAACCATATCATTTGCAATAAAACTAACTTGGCCTAAAACAGTGTTTATCAAAAAAACATTGATTTTCTCAAAAACTGTCGAATAAATTCACATAAAAATGCTTTCAAACGATGTAAAGTACAGAACTACAATAGAACAAAGCAATTTTTCCAATGAAAAACTGCTAGTTTTTCAGAAAAACCATATCATTTGCAATAATACTAACTTGGCCTAAAATAATGTTTATCAAAAAAACATTGATTTTCTCAAAAACTGTCGATTAAACTCACATAAAAATGCTTTAAACCGATGTAAAGTACAGAAGTACAATAGAACCAAGCAATTTTTGCAATGAAAAACTGCTAGTTTTTCAGAAAAACCATATCATTTGCAATAATACTAACTTGGCCTAAGACAGTGTTTATCCAAAAAACATTGATTTTCTCAAAAACTATCGATTAAATTCACATAAAAATGCTTTAAAACGACGTAAAGTACAGAACTACAATAGAACCAAGCAATTTTTCCAATGAAAAACTGCTAGTTTGTCAGAAAATCAATATCATTTGCAATAAAACTAACTTGGCCTAAAACAATGTTTATCAAAAAAACATTGATTTTCTCAAAAACTGTCGATTAAACTCACATAAAAATGCTTTAAACCGATGTAAAGTACAGAAGTACAATAGAACCAAGCAATTTTTGCAATGAAAAACTGCTAGTTTTTCAGAAAAACCATATCATTTCCAATAATACTAACTTGGCCTAAAACAGTGTTTATCAAAAAAACATTGATTTTCTGAAAAACTGTCGATTAAATTCACATAAAAATACTTTAAAACGATGTAAAGTACAGAAGTAAAATAGAACAAAGCAATTTTTCCAATGAAAAACTGCTAGTTTTTCAGAAAAACCATATCATTTGCAATAAAACTAACTTGGCCTAAAACTATGTTTATCAAAAAAACATTGACTTTCTCAAAAACTATCTATTAAATTCACATAAAAATGCTTTAAAACGACGTAAAGTACAGAACTACAATAGAACCAAGCAATTTTTCCAATGAAAAACTGCTAGTTTTTCAGAAAAACCATATCATTTGCAATAATACTAACTTGGCCTAAAACAGTGTTTATCAAAAAAACATTGATTTTCTCAAAAACTATCGATTAAATTCACATAAAAATGCTTTAAAACGACGTAAAGTACAGAACTTCAATAGAACCAAGCAATTCGTGCAATGAAAAACTGCTAGTTTTTCAGAAAAACCATATCATTTGCAATAATACTAACTTGGCCTAAAACAGTGTTTATCAAAAAAACATTGATTTTCTCAAAATCTGTGGATTAAATTCACATAAAAATCCTTTAAAACGATGTAAAGTACAGAACTACAATAGAACCAAGCAATTTTTCCAATGAAAAACTGCTAGTTTGTCAGAAAAACCATATCATTTGCAATAAAACTAACTTGGCCTAAAACAGTGTTTATCAAAAAAACATTGATTTTCTCAAAAACTGTCGAATAAATTCACATAAAAATGCTTTCAAACGATGTAAAGTACAGAACTACAATAGAACAAAGCAATTTTTCCAATGAAAAACTGCTAGTTTTTCAGAAAAACCATATCATTTGCAATAATACTAACTTGGCCTAAAATAATGTTTATCAAAAAAACATTGATTTTCTCAAAAACTGTCGATTAAACTCACATAAAAATTCTTTAAACCGATGTAAAGTACAGAAGTACAATAGAACCAAGCAATTTTTGCAATGAAAAACTGCTAGTTTTTCAGAAAAACCATATCATTTGCAATAATACTAACTTGGCCTAAGACAGTGTTTATCCAAAAAACATTGATTTTCTCAAAAACTATCGATTAAATTCACATAAAAATGCTTTAAAACGATGTAAAGTACAGAACTAAAATAGAACAAAGCAATTTTTCCAATGAAAAACTGCTAGTTTTTCAGAAAAACCATATCATTTGCAATAAAACTAACTTGGCCTAAAACTATGTTTATCAAAAAAACATTGACTTTCTCAAAAACTATCGATTAAATTCACATAAAAATGCTTTAAAACGACGTAAAGTACAGAACTACAATAGAACCAAACAATTTGTGCAATGAAAAACTGCTAGTTTTCAGAAAAACCATATCATTTGCAATAATACTAACTTGGCCTAAAACAGTTTTTATCCAAAAAACATTATTTTTCTCAAAAACTATCTATTAAATTCACACAAAAATGCTTTAAAACGACGTAAAGTACAGAACTACAATAGAACCAAGCAATTTTTGCAACGAAAAACTGCTAGTTTGTTAGAAAAACCATATCATTTGCAATAAAACTAACTTGGCCTAAAACAGTGTTTATCAAAAAAACATTGATTTTCTCAAAAACTGTCGAATAAATTCACATAAAAATGCTTTAAAACGATGTAAAGTACAGAACTACAATAGAAAAAAGCAATTTTTCCAATGAAAAACTGCTTGTTTTTCAGAAAAACCATATCATTTGCAATAATACTAACTTGGCCTTAAACAATGTTTATCAAAAAAACATTGATTTTCTCAAAAACTGTCGATTAAACTCACATAAAAATGCTTTAAACCGATGTAAAGTACAGAAGTACAATAGAACCAAGCAATTTTTGCAATGAAAAACTGCTAGTTTTTCAGAAAAACCATATCATTTCCAATAATACTAACTTGGCCTAAAACAGTGTTTATCAAAAAAACATTGATTTTCTCAAAAACTGTCGATTAAATTCACATAAAAATGCTTTAAAACGATGTAAAGTACAGAAATAAAATAGAACAAAGCAATTTTTCCAATGAGAAACTGCTAGTTTTTCAGAAAAACCATATCATTTGCAATAATACTAACTTGGCCTAAAACAATGTTTATCAAAAAAACATTGACTTTCTCAAAAACTATCGATTAAATTCACACAAAAATGCTTTAAAACGACGTAAAGTACAGAACTACAATAGAACCAAGCAATTTTTGCAACGAAAAACTGCTAGTTTGTTAGAAAAACCATATCATTTGCAATAAAACTAACTTGGCCTAAAACAGTGTTTATCAAAAAAACATTGATTTTCTCAAAAACTGTCGAATAAATTCACATAAAAATGCTTTAAAACGATGTAAAGTACAGAACTACAATAGAAAAAAGCAATTTTTCCAATGAAAAACTGCTTGTTTTTCAGAAAAACCATATCATTTGCAATAATACTATCTTGGCCTAAAACAATGTTTATCAAAAAAACATTGATTTTCTCAAAAACTGTCGATTAAACTCACATAAAAATGCTTTAAACCGATGTAAAGTACAGAAGTACAATAGAACCAAGCAATTTTTGCAATGAAAAACTGCTAGTTTTTCAGAAAAACCATTTCATTTCCAATAATACTAACTTGGCCTAAAACAGTGTTTATCAAAAAAACATTGACTTTCTCAAAAACTATCGATTAAATTCACATAAAAATGCTTTAAAACGACGTAAAGTACAGAACTACAATAGAACCAAACAATTTGTGCAATGAAAAACTGCTAGTTTTTCAGAAAAACCATATCATTTGCAATAATACTAACTTGGCCTTAAAAAGTGTTTATCCAAAAAACATTGATTTTCTCAAAAACTATCGATTAAATTCACATAAAAATGCTTTAAAACGACGTAAAGTACAGAACTACAATAGAACCAAGCACTTTTTGCAATGAAAAACTGCTAGTTTGTCAGAAAAACCATATCATTTGCAATAAAACTAACTTGGCCTAAAACAGTGTTTATCAAAAAAACATTGATTTTCTCAAAAACTGTCGAATAAATTCACATAAAAATGCTTTAAAACGATGTAAAGTACAGAACTACAATAGAACAAAGCAATTTTTCCAATGAAAAACTGCTAGTTTTTCAGAAAAACCATATCATTTGCAATAATACTAACTTGGCCTAAAACAATGTTTATAAAAAAAACATTGATTTTCTCAAAAACTGTCGATTAAACTCACATAAAAATGCTTTACTCCGATGTAAAGTACAGAAGTACAATAGAAGCAAGCAATTTTCGCACTGAAAAACTGCTAGTTTTTCAGAAAAACCATATCATTTGCAATAATACTAACTTGGCCTAAGACAGTGTTTATCAAAAAAACATTGATTTTCTCAAAAACTGTCGATTAAATTCACATAAAAATGCTTTAAAACGATGTAAAGTACAGAAATACAATAGAACAAAGCAATTTTTCCAATGAGAAACTGCTAGTTTTTCAGAAAAACCATATCATTTGCAGTTTTTTGTGAATTTAATCGACAATAAAACTAACTTGGCCTAAAACAATGTTTATCAAAAAAACATTGACTTTCTCAAAAACTATCGATTAAATTCACATAAAATTGCTTTAAAACGACGTAAAGTACAGAACTACAATAGAACCAAACAATTTGTGCAATGAAAAACTGCTAGTTTTCAGAAAAACCATATCATTTGCAATAATACTAACTTGGCCTAAAACAGTTTTTATCCAAAAAACATTATTTTTCTCAAAAACTATCTATTAAATTCACACAAAAATGCTTTAAAACGACGTAAAGTACAGAACTACAATAGAACCAAGCAATTTTTGCAACGAAAAACTGCTAGTTTGTTAGAAAAACCATATCATTTGCAATAAAACTAACTTGGCCTAAAACAGTGTTTATCAAAAAAACATTGATTTTCTCAAAAACTGTCGAATAAATTCACATAAAAATGCTTTAAAACGATGTAAAGTACAGAACTACAATAGAAAAAAGCAATTTTTCCAATGAAAAACTGCTTGTTTTTCAGAAAAACCATATCATTTGCAATAATACTAACTTGGCCTTAAACAATGTTTATCAAAAAAACATTGATTTTCTCAAAAACTGTCGATTAAACTCACATAAAAATGCTTTAAACCGATGTAAAGTACAGAAGTACAATAGAACCAAGCAATTTTTGCAATGAAAAACTGCTAGTTTTTCAGAAAAACCATATCATTTCCAATAATACTAACTTGGCCTAAAACAGTGTTTATCAAAAAAACATTGATTTTCTCAAAAACTGTCGATTAAATTCACATAAAAATGCTTTAAAACGATGTAAAGTACAGAAATAAAATAGAACAAAGCAATTTTTCCAATGAGAAACTGCTAGTTTTTCAGAAAAACCATATCATTTGCAATAATACTAACTTGGCCTAAAACAATGTTTATCAAAAAAACATTGACTTTCTCAAAAACTATCGATTAAATTCACACAAAAATGCTTTAAAACGACGTAAAGTACAGAACTACAATAGAACCAAGCAATTTTTGCAACGAAAAACTGCTAGTTTGTTAGAAAAACCATATCATTTGCAATAAAACTAACTTGGCCTAAAACAGTGTTTATCAAAAAAACATTGATTTTCTCAAAAACTGTCGAATAAATTCACATAAAAATGCTTTAAAACGATGTAAAGTACAGAACTACAATAGAAAAAAGCAATTTTTCCAATGAAAAACTGCTTGTTTTTCAGAAAAACCATATCATTTGCAATAATACTATCTTGGCCTAAAACAATGTTTATCAAAAAAACATTGATTTTCTCAAAAACTGTCGATTAAACTCACATAAAAATGCTTTAAACCGATGTAAAGTACAGAAGTACAATAGAACCAAGCAATTTTTGCAATGAAAAACTGCTAGTTTTTCAGAAAAACCATATCATTTCCAATAATACTAACTTGGCCTAAAACAGTGTTTATCAAAAAAACATTGACTTTCTCAAAAACTATCGATTAAATTCACATAAAAATGCTTTAAAACGACGTAAAGTACAGAACTACAATAGAACCAAACAATTTGTGCAATGAAAAACTGCTAGTTTTTCAGAAAAACCATATCATTTGCAATAATACTAACTTGGCCTTAAAAAGTGTTTATCCAAAAAACATTGATTTTCTCAAAAACTATCGATTAAATTCACATAAAAATGCTTTAAAACGACGTAAAGTACAGAACTACAATAGAACCAAGCACTTTTTGCAATGAAAAACTGCTAGTTTGTCAGAAAAACCATATCATTTGCAATAAAACTAACTTGGCCTAAAACAGTGTTTATCAAAAAAACATTGATTTTCTCAAAAACTGTCGAATAAATTCACATAAAAATGCTTTAAAACGATGTAAAGTACAGAACTACAATAGAACAAAGCAATTTTTCCAATGAAAAACTGCTAGTTTTTCAGAAAAACCATATCATTTGCAATAATACTAACTTGGCCTAAAACAATGTTTATAAAAAAAACATTGATTTTCTCAAAAACTGTCGATTAAACTCACATAAAAATGCTTTACTCCGATGTAAAGTACAGAAGTACAATAGAAGCAAGCAATTTTCGCACTGAAAAACTGCTAGTTTTTCAGAAAAACCATATCATTTGCAATAATACTAACTTGGCCTAAGACAGTGTTTATCAAAAAAACATTGATTTTCTCAAAAACTGTCGATTAAATTCACATAAAAATGCTTTAAAACGATGTAAAGTACAGAAATACAATAGAACAAAGCAATTTTTCCAATGAGAAACTGCTAGTTTTTCAGAAAAACCATATCATTTGCAGTTTTTTGTGAATTTAATCGACAATAAAACTAACTTGGCCTAAAACAATGTTTATCAAAAAAACATTGACTTTCTCAAAAACTATCGATTAAATTCACATAAAATTGCTTTAAAACGACGTAAAGTACAGAACTACAATAGAACCAAACAATTTGTGCAATGAAAAACTGCTAGTTTTTCAGAAAAACCATATCATTTGCAATAATACTAATTTGGCCTAAAACAGTGTTTATCCAAAAAACATTGATTTTCTCAAAAACTATCGATTAAATTCACATAAAAATGCTTTAAAACGACGTAAAGTACAGAACTACAATAGAACAAAGCAATTTTTCCAATGAAAAACTGCTATTTTTTCAGAAAAGCCATATCATTTGCAATAAAACTAACTTGGCCTAAAACATTGTTTATCAAAAAAGCATTGATTTTCTCAAAAACTCTCGAATAAATTCACATAAAAATGCTTTAAAACGATGTAAAGTACAGAACTACAATAGAACAAAGCAATTTTTCCAATGAAAAACTGCTAGTTTTTCAGAAAAACCATATCATTTGCAATAATACTAACTTGGCCTAAAACAATGTTTATCAAAAAAACATTGATTTTCTCAAAAACTGTCGATTAAATTCATATAAAAATGCTTTAAAACGATGTAAAGTACAGAACTAAAATAGAACAAAGCAATTTTTCCAATGAAAAACTGCTAATTTTTCAGAAAAAACATATCATTTGCAATAAAACTTACTTGGCCTAAAACAGTGTTTATCAAAAAAACATTGATTTTCTCAAAACCTGTCGATTAAATTCACATAAAAATGCTTTAAAACGATGTAAAGTACAAAACTACAATAGAACAAAGCAATTTTTCTAATGAGAAACTGCTAGTTTTTCAGAAAAACCATATCATTTGCAATAATACTAACTTGGTCTAAAACAGTGTTTATCAAAAAAACATTGACTTTCTCAAAAACTATCGATTAAATTCACATAAAAATGCTTTAAGACGATGTAAAGTACAGAACTACAATAGAACAAAGCAATTTTTGCAATGAAAAACTGCTTGTTTTTCAGAAAAACCATATCATTTGCAATAATACTAACTTGGCCTAAAACAATGTTTATCAAAAAAACATTGATTTTCTCAAAAACTGTCGATTAAACTCACATAAAAATGCCTTAAACCGATGTAAAGTACAGAAGTACAATAGAACCAAGCAATTTTTGCAATGAAAAACTGCTAGTTTTTCAGAAAAACCATATCATTTGCAATAATACTAACTTGGCCTGAAACAGTGTTTATCAAAAAAACATTGATTTTCTCAAAAACTGTCGTTTAAATTCACATAAAAATGCTTTAAAACGATGTAAAGTACAGAAATACAATAGAACAAAGCAATTTTTCCTATGAAAAACTGCTAGTTTTTCAGAAAAACCATATCATTTGCAATAATACTAACTTGGCCTAAAACAATGTTTATAAAAAGAACATTGATTTTCTCAAAAACTGTCGATTAAACTCACATAAAAATGCTTTACTCCGATGTAAAGTACAGAAGTACAATAGAAGCAAGCAATTTTCGCACTGAAAAACTGCTAGTTTTTCAGAAAAACCATATCATTTCCAATAATACTAACTTGGCCTAAAACAGTGTTTATCAAAAAAACATTGATTTTCTCAAAAACTGTCGTTTAAATTCACATAAAAATGCTTTAAAACGATGTAAAGTACAGAATGACAATAGAACAAAGCAATTTTTCCAATGAAAAACTGCTAGTTTTTCAGAAAAACCATATCATTTGCAATAATACTAACTTGGCCTAAAACAAAGTTTATCAAAAAAACATTGACTTTCTCAAAAACTATCGATTAAATTCACATAAAAATGCTTTAAAACGACGTAAAGTACAGAACTACAATAGAACCAAACAATTTGTGCAATGAAAAACTGCTAGTTTTTCAGAAAAACCATATCATTTGCAATAAAACTAACTTGGCCTAAAACAGTGTTTATCCAAAAAACATTGATTTTCTCAAAAACTATCGATTAAATTCACATAAAAATGCTTTAAAACGACGTAAAGTACAGAACTAGAATAGAACCAAGCAATTCTTGCAATGAAAACCTGCTAGTTTGTCAGAAAAACCATATCATTTGCAATAAAACTAACTTGGCCTAAAACAGTGTTAATCAAAAAAACATTGATTTTCTCAAAAACTGTCGAATAAATTCACATAAAAATGCTTTAAAACGATGTAAAGTACAGAACTACAATAGAACAAAGCAATTTTTCCAATGAAAAACTGCTAGTTTTTCAGAAAAACCATATCATTTGCAATAATACTAACTTGGCCTAAAACAATGTTTATCAAAAAAACATTGATTTTCTCAAAAACTGTCGAATAAACTCACATAAAAATGCTTTAAACCGATGTAAAGTACAGAAGTACAATAGAACAAAGCAATTTTTCCAATGAAAAACTGCTAGTTTTTCAGAAAAACCATATCATTTGCAATAAAACTAACTTGGCCTAAAACAGTGTTTATCAAAAAAACATTGATTTTCTCAAAACCTGTCGATTAAATTCACATAAAAATGCTTTAAAACGATGTAAAGTACAGAACTACAATAGAACAAAGCAATTTGTGCAATGAAAAACTGCTAGTTTTTCAGAAAAACCATATCATTTGCAATAATACTAACTTGGCCTAAAACAGTGTTTATCCAAAAAACATTGATTTTCTCAAAAACTAACGATTAAATTCACATAAAAATGCTTTAAAACGACGTAAAGTACAGAACTGCAATAGAACCAAGCAATTTTTGCAATGAAAAACTGCTAGTTTGTCAGAAAAACAATATCATTTGCAATAAAACTAACTTGGCCTAAAACAGTGTTAATCAAAAAAAAATTGATTTTCTCAAAAACTGTCGAATAAATTCACATAAAAATGCTTTAAAACGATGTAAAGTACAGAACTACAATAGAACAAAGCAATTTTTCCAATGAAAAACTGCTAGTTTTTCAGAAAAACCATATCATTTGCAATAATACTAACTTGGCCTAAAACAATGTTTATCAAAAAAACATTGATTTTCTCAAAAACTGTCGTTTAAATTCACATAAACATGCTTTAAAACGACGTAGAGTACAGAATTACAATAGAACCAAGCATTTTTGGCAATGAAAAACTGCTAGTTTTTCAGAAAAATAATATCATTTGCAATAATACTAACTTGGCCTAAAACAGTGTTTATCAAAAAAACATTGATTTTCTCAAAAACTGTCGATTAAACTCAAAAAAAATGCTTTAAAACGATGTATAGTACACAACTACAATAGAACCAAGCAATTTTTGCAATGAAAAACTGCTAGTTTTTCAGAAAAATCATATCATTTGCAATAATACTAACTAGGCCTAAAACAGTGATTATCAAAAAAACATTGATTTTCTCAAAAACTGTCGATTAAACTCACATAAAAATGCTTTAAACCGATGTAAAGTACAGAAGTACAATAGAACCAAGCAATTTTTGCAATGAAAAACTGCTAGTTTTTCAAAAAAACCATATCATTTGCAATAATACTAACTTGGCCTAAAACAGTGTTTATCAAAAAAACATTGATTTTCTCAAAAACTGTCAATTAAATTCACATAAAAATGCTTTAAAACGATGTAAAGTACAGAACTAAAATAGAACAAAGCAATTTTTCCAATGAAAAACTGCTAGTTTTTCAGAAAAACCATATCATTTGCAATAAAACTAACTTGGCCTAAAACAGTGTTTATCAAAAAAACATTGATTTTCTCAAAACCTGTCGATTAAACTCACATAAAAATGCTTTAAAACGATGTAAAGTACAGAACTACAATAGAACAAAGCAATTTCTCCAATGAAAAACTGCTAGTTTTTCACAAAAACCATATCATTTGCAATAATACTAACTTGGCCTAAAACAGTGTTTATCAAAAAAACATTGATTTTCTCAAGAACTATCGATTAAATTCACATAAAAATGCTTTAAAACGATGTAAAGTACAGAACTACAATAGAACAAAGCAATTTTTGCAATGAAAAACTGCTAGTTTTTCAGAAAAACCATATCATTTGCAATAATACTAACTTGGCCTAAAACAATGTTTATCAAAAAAACATTGACTTTCTCAAAAACTATCTATTAAATTCAAATAAAAATGCTTTAAAACGACGTAAAGTACAGAACTACAATAGAACCAAGCAATTTTTGCAATGAAAAACTGCTAGTTTGTCAGAAAAACCATATCATTTGCAATAAAACTAACTTGGCCTAAAACAATGTTTATCAAAAAAACATTGATTTTCTCAAAAACTGTCGATTAAACTCACATAAAAATGCTTTAAACCGATGTAAAGTACAGAAGTACAATAGAACCAAGCAATTTTTGCAATGAAAAACTGCTAGTTTTTCAAAAAAAACATATCATTTGCAATAATACTAACTTGGCCTAAAACAGTGTTGATCAAAAAAACATTGATTTTCTCAAAAACTGTCGTTTAAATTCACATAAAAATGCATTAAAACGATGTAAAGTACAGAAATACAATAGAACAAAGCAATTTTTCCAATGAGAAACTGCTAGTTTTTCAGAAAAACCATATCATTTGCAATAATACTAACTTGGCCTAAAACAATGTTTATCAAAAAAACATTGACTTTCTCAAAAACTATCGATTAAATTCACATAAAAATGCTTTAAAACGACGTAGAGTACAGAACTACAATAGAACCAAACAATTTGTGCAATGAAAAACTGCTAGTTTTTCAGAAAAACCATATCATTTGCAATAATACTAACTTGGCCTAAAACAGTGTTTATCCAAAAAACATTGATTTTCTCAAAAACTATCGATTAAATTCATATAAAAATGCTTTAAAACGACGTAAAGTACAGAACTACAATAGAACCAAGCAATTTTTGCAATGAAAAACTGCTAGTTTGTCAGAAAAACAATATCATTTGCAGTAAAACTAACTTGGCCTAAAACAGTGTTAATCAAAAAAACATTGATTTTCTCAAAAACTGTCGAATAAATTCACATAAAAATGCTTTAAAACGATGTAAAGTACAGATCTATAATAGAACCAAGCAATTTTTGCAATGAGAAACTGCTAGTTTTTCAAAAAAACCATATCATTTCCAATAATACTAACTTGGCCTAAAACAGTGTTTATCAAAAAAACATTGATTTTCTCAAAAACTGTCGATTAAACTCACATAAAAATGCTTTAAACCGATGTAAAGTACAGAACTACAATAGAACCAAGCAATTTTTGCAATGAAAAACTGCTAGTTTTTCAAAAAAACCATATCATTTCCAATAATACTAACTTGGCCTAAAACAGTGTTGATCAAAAAAACATTGATTTTCTCAAAAACTGTCGTTTAAATTCACATAAAAATGCTTTAAAACGATGTAAAGTACAGAAATACAATAGAATAAAGCAATTTTTCCAATGAAAAACTGCTATTTTTTCAGAAAAACCATATCATTTGCAATAATACTAACTTGGCCTAAAACAATGTTTATCAAAAAAACATTGACTTTCTCAAAAACTATCGATTAAATTCACATAAAAATGCTTTGAAACGACGTAAAGTACAGAACTACAATAGAACCAAACAATTTGTGCAATGAAAAACTGCTAGTTTTTCAGAAAAACCATATCATTTGCAATAATACTAACTTGGCCTAAAACAGTGTTTATCCAAAAAACATTGATTTTCTCAAAAACTATCGATTAAATTCACATAAAAATGCTTTAAAACGACGTAAAGTACAGAACTACAATAGAACCAAGCAATTTTTGCAATGAAAAACTGCTAGTTTTTCAGAAAAACCATATCATTTGCAATAATACTAACTTGGCCTAAAACAATGTTTATCAAAAAAACATTGATTTTCTCAAAAACTGTCGATTAAACTCACATAAGAATGCTTTAAACCGATGTAAAGTACAGAAGTACAATAGAACCAAGCAATTTTTGCAATGAGAAACTGCTAGTTTTTCAAAAAAACCATATCATTTCCAATAATACTAACTTGGCCTAAAACAGTGTTTATCAAAAAAACATTGATTTTCTCAAAAACTGTCGATTAAATTCACATAAAAATGCTTCAAAACGATGTAAAGTACAGAACTAAAATAGAACAAAGCAATTTTTCCAATGTACAACTGCTAGTTTTTCAGAAAAACCATATCATTTGCAATAAAACTAACTTGGCCTAAAACAGTGTTTATCAAAAAAACATTGATTTTCTCAAAACCTGTCGATTAAATTCACATAAAAATGCTTTAAAACGATGTAAAGTACAGAACTACAATAGAACAAAGGAATTTTTCCAATGAAAAACTGTTAGTTTTTCAGAAAAACCATATCATTTGCAATAATACTAACTTGGCCTAAAACAGTGTTTATCAAAAAAACATTGACTTCCTCAAAAACTATCGATTAAATTCACATAAAAATGCTTTTAAACGATGTAAAGTACAGAATTACAATAGAACCAAGCAATTTTCGCACTGAAAAACTGCTAGTTTTTCAGAAAAACCATATCATTTGCAATAAAACTAACTTGGCCTAAAACAGTGTTTATCAAAAAAACATTGATTTTCTCAAAACCTGTCGATTAAATTCACATAAAAATGCTTTAAAACGATGTAAAGTACAGAACTACAATAGAACAAAGGAATTTTTCCAATGAAAAACTGTTAGTTTTTCAGAAAAACCATATCATTTGCAATAATACTAACTTGGCCTAAAACAGTGTTTATCAAAAAAACATTGACTTCCTCAAAAACTATCGATTAAATTCACATAAAAATGCTTTAAAACGATGTAAAGTACAGAACTACAATAGAACCAAGCAATTTTTGCAATGTAAAACTGCTAGTTTTTCAGAAAAATCATATCATTTGCAATAATACTAATTTGGCCTAAAACAGTGTTTATCAAAAAAACATTGATTTTCTCAAAAACTATCGATTAAATTCACATAAAAATGCTTTAAAACGACGTAAAGTACAGAACTACAATAGAACCAAGCAATTTTTGCAATGAAAAACAGCTAGTTTGTCAGAAAAACCATATCATTTGCAATAAAACTAACTAGGCCTAAAACAGTGTTTATCAAAAAAACATTGATTTTCTCAAAAACTGTCGATTAAATTCACATGAAAATGCTTTAAAACGATGTAAAGTACAGAACTACAATAGAACAAAGCAATTTTTCCAATGAAAAACTGCTAGTTTTTCAGAAAAACCATATCATTTGCAATAATACTAACTTGGCCTAAAACAATGTTTATCAAAAAAACATTGATTTTCTCAAAAACTGTCGATTAAATTCACATAAAAATGCTTTAAAACGATGTAAAGTACAGAAATACAATAGAACAAAGCAATTTTTCCAATAAAAAACTGCTAGTTCTTCAGAAAAACCATATCATTTGCAATAATACTAACTTGGCCTAAAACAATGTTTATCAAAAAAACATTGACTTTCTCAAAAACTATCGATTAAATTCACGTAAAAATTCTTTAAAACGACGTAAAGTAAAGAACTACAATAGAACCAAGCATTTTTTCCAATGAAAAACTGCTAGTTTTTCAGAAAAACCATATCATTTGCAATAATACTAACTTGGCCTAAAACAGTGTTTATCAAAAAACATTGATTTTCTCAAAAACTATCGATTAAATTCACATAAAAATGCTTTAAAACGATGTAAAGTACAGAACTACAATAGAACCAAGCAATTTTTGCAATGAAAAACTGCTAGTTTGTCAGAAAAACCATATCATTTGCAATAAAACTAACTTGGCCTAAAACAGTGTTAATCAAAAAAACATTGATTTTCTCAAAAACTGTCGATTAAATTCACATAAAAATGCTTTAAAACGATGTAAAGTACAGAACTACAATAGAACAAAGCAATTTTTCCAATGAAAAACTGCTAGTTTTTCAGAAAAACCATATCATTTGCAATAATACTAACTTGGCCTAAAACAATGTTTATCAAAAAAACATTGACTTTCTCAAAAACTATCGATTAAATTCACATAAAAATGCCTTAAAACGACGTAAAGTACAGAACTACAATAGAAACAAGCAATTTGTGCAATTAAAAACTGCTAGTTTTTCAGAAAAACCATATCATTTGCAATAATACTAACTTGGCCTAAAACAGTGTTTATCAAAAAAACATTGATTTTCTCAAAAACTATCGATTAAATTCACATAAAAATGCTTTGAAACGACGTAAAGTACAGAACTACAATAGAACAAAGCAATTTTTCCAATGAAAAACTGCTAGTTTGTCAGAAAAACCATATCATTTGCAATAAAACTAACTTGGCCTAAAACAGTGTTTATCAAAAAAACATTGATTTTCTCAAAAACTGTCGAAAAAATTCACATAAAAATGCTTTAAAACGATGTAAAGTACAGAACTACAATAGAACAAAGCAATTTTTCCAATGAAAAACTGCTTGTTTTTCAGAAAAACCATATCATTTGCAATAATACTAACTTGGCCTAAAACAATGTTTATCAAAAAAACATTGACTTTCTCAAAAACTATCGATTAAATTCACATAAAAATGCTTTAAAACGACGTAAAGTACAGAACTACAATGGAACCAAGCAATTTGTGCAATGAAAAACTGCTAGTTTTTCAGAAAAACCATATCATTTGCAATAATACCAACTTGGCCTAAAACAGTGTTTATCAAAAAAACATTGACTTTCTCAAAAACTATCGATTAAATTCACATAAAAATGCTTTAAAACGACGTAAAGTAAAGAGCTACAATAGAACCAAGCAATTTGTGCAATGAAAAACTGCTAGTTTGTCAGAAAAACCATATCATTTGCAATAAAACTAACTTGGCCTAAAACAGTGTTTATCAAAAAAACATTTATTTTCTCAAAAACTGTTGATTAAATTCCCATAAAAATGCTTTAAAACGATGTAAAGTACAGAACTAAAATAGAACTAAGCAATTTTTCCAATGAAAAACTGCTAGTTCTTCAGAAAAACCATATCATTTGCAATAATACTAACTTGTCCTAAAACAATGTTTATCAAAAAAACATTGACTTTCTCAAAAACTATCGATTAAATTCACATAAAAATGCTTTAAAACGACGTAAAGTACAGAACTACAATAGAACCAAGCAATTTTTGCAATGTAAAACTGCTAGTTTTTCAGAAAAACCATATCATTTGCAATAATACTAACTTGGTCGAAAACAGTGTTTATCAAAAAAACATTGACTTTCTCAAGAACTATCGATTAAATTCACATAAAAATGCTTTAAAACGACGTAAAGTAAAGAACTACAATAGAACCAAGCAATTTGTGCAATGAAAAACTGCTAGTTTGTCAGAAAAACCATATCATTTGCAATAAAACTAACTTGGCCTAAAACAGTGTTTATCAAAAAAACATTTATTTTCTCAAAAACTGTTGATTAAATTCCCATAAAAATGCTTTAAAACGATGTAAAGTACAGAACTACAATAGAACAAAGCAATTTTTCCAATGAAAAACTGCTAGTTCTTCAGAAAAATCATATCATTTGCAATAATACTAACTTGTGCTAAAACAATGTTTATCAAAAAAACATTGACTTTCTCAAAAACTATCGATTAAATTCACATAAAAATGCTTTAAAACGACGTAAAGTACAGAACTACAATAGAACCAAGCAATTTTTGCAATGTAAAACTGCTAGTTTTTCAGAAAAACCATATCATTTGCAATAATACTAACTTGGCTTAAAACAATGTTTATCAAAAAACATTGATTTTCTCAAAAACTGTCGATTAAATTCACATAAAAATGCTTTAAAACGATGTAAAGTACAGAACTAAAATAGAAAAAAGCAATTTTTCCAATGAAAAACTGCTAATTTTTCAGAAAAACCATATCATTTGCAATAAAATTTACTTGGCCTAAAACAGTGTTTTTCAAAAAAACATTGATTTTCTCAAAACCTGTCGATTAAATTCACATAAAAATGCTCTAAAACGATGTAAAGTACAGAACTACAATAGAACAAAGCAATTTGTGCAATGAAAAACTGCTAGTTTTTCAGAAAAACCATATCATTTGCAATAATACTAACTTGGTCTAAAACAGTGTTTATCAAAAAAACATTGACTTTCTCAAAAACTATCGATTAAATTCACATAAAAATTCTTTAAAACGACGTAAAGTACAGAACTACAATAGAACCAAGCAATTTTTGCAATGAAAAACTGCTAGTTTTTCAGAAAAACCATATCATTTGCAATAATACTAACTTGGCCTAAAACAGTGTTTATCAAAAAAACATTGATTTTCTCAAAAACTGTCTATTAAATTCACATAAAATTGATTTAAAACGATGTAAAGTACAGAACTACAATAGAACCAAGCAATTTTTGCAATGAAAAAATGCTAGTTTTCCAGAAAAATAATATCATTTGCAATAATACTAACTTGGCCTAAAACAATGTTTATCCAATAAACATTGATTTTCTCAAAACCTATCGATTAAATTCACATAAAAATGCTTTAAAACGACGTAAAGTACAGAACTACAATAGAACCAAGCAATTTTTGCAATGAAAAACTGCTAGTTTGTCAGAAAAACCATATCATTTCCAATAAAACTAACTTGTCCTAAAACAGTGTTTATCAAAAAAACATTGATTTTCTCAAAAACTGTCGATTAAATTCACATAAAAATGCTTTAAAACGATGTAAAGTACAGAACTACAATAGAACAAAGCAATTTTTCCAATGAAAAACTGCTAGTTTTTCAGAAAAACCATATCATTTGCAATAATACTAACTTGGCCTAAAACAATGTTTATCAAAAAAACATTGACTTTCTCAAAAACTATCGATTAAATTCACATAAAAATGCTTTAAAACGACGTAAAGTACAGAACTACAATGGAACCAAGCAATTTGTGCAATGAAAAACTGCTAGTTTTTCAGAAAAACCATATCATTTGCAATAATACTAACTTGGCCTAAAACAATGTTTATCAAAAAAACATTGACTTTCTCAAAAACTATCGATTAAATTCACATAAAAATGCTTTAAAACGACGTAAAGTACAGACCTACAATGGAACCAAGCAATTTGTGCAATGAAAAACTGCTAGTTTTTCAAAAAAACCATATCATTTCCAATAATACTAACTTGGCCTTAAACAATGTTTATCAAAAAAACATTGACTTTCTCAAAAACTATCGATTAAATTCACATAAAAATGCTTTAAAACGACGTAAAGTAAAGAACTACAATACAACCAAGCAATTTGTGCAATGAAAAACTGCTAGTTTGTCAGAAAAACCATATCATTTGCAATAAAACTAACTTGGCCTAAAACAGTGTTTATCAAAAAAGCATTTATTTTCTCAAAAACTATCGATTAAATTCACATAAAAATGCTTTAAAACGATGTAAAGTACAGAACTAAAATAGAACAAAGCAATTTTTCTAATGAAAAACTGCTAGTTCTTCAGAAAAACCATATCATTTGCAATAATACTAACTTGTCCTAAAACAATGTTTATCAAAAAAACATTGACTTTCTCAAAAACTATCGATTAAATTCACATAAAAATGCTTTAAAACGACGTAAAGTACAGAACTACAATAGAACCAAGCAATTTTTGCAATGTAAAACTGCTAGTTTTTCAGAAAAACCATATCATTTGCAATAATACTAACTTGGTCTAAAACAGTGTTTATCAAAAAAACATTGACTTTCTCAAAAACTATCGATTAAATTCACATAAAAATGCTTTAAAACGACGTAAAGTACAGACCTACAATGGAACCAAGCAATTTGTGCAATGAAAAACTGCTAGTTTTTCAAAAAAACCATATCATTTCCAATAATACTAACTTGGCCTTAAACAATGTTTATCAAAAAAACATTGACTTTCTCAAAAACTATCGATTAAATTCACATAAAAATGCTTTAAAACGACGTAAAGTAAAGAACTACAATACAACCAAGCAATTTGTGCAATGAAAAACTGCTAGTTTGTCAGAAAAACCATATCATTTGCAATAAAACTAACTTGGCCTAAAACAGTGTTTATCAAAAAAGCATTTATTTTCTCAAAAACTATCGATTAAATTCACATAAAAATGCTTTAAAACGATGTAAAGTACAGAACTAAAATAGAACAAAGCAATTTTTCTAATGAAAAACTGCTAGTTCTTCAGAAAAACCATATCATTTGCAATAATACTAACTTGTCCTAAAACAATGTTTATCAAAAAAACATTGACTTTCTCAAAAACTATCGATTAAATTCACATAAAAATGCTTTAAAACGACGTAAAGTACAGAACTACAATAGAACCAAGCAATTTTTGCAATGTAAAACTGCTAGTTTTTCAGAAAAACCATATCATTTGCAATAATACTAACTTGGTCTAAAACAGTGTTTATCAAAAAAACATTGACTTTCTCAAAAACTATCGATTAAATTCACATAAAAATGCTTTAAAACGACGTAAAGTAAAGAACTTCAATAGAACCAAGCAATTTGTGCAATGAAAAACTGCTAGTTTGTCAGAAAAACCATATCATTTGCAATAAAACTAACTTGGCCTAAAACAGTGTTTATCAAAAAAACATTTATTTTCTCAAAAACTGTGGTAAAGTAGACATTACGTAAGGATTAAATTTACACTTCAGTCATCGACAATATTTAGCTTATGACGCGCTGATAAGTTTCTTTGTTATGTTACCCAGGAGATTAATTTTCTGTTGACGTTAGTATTATATCATAACCAATGTTTTACATTGATTTTAGCTTATAACGTAATTGTTTTTTGTATCGTTTCCATGACATAGCTTAATTTGCGTTGAGTATAAATAAGACCGATTTGAAGCATTTAGATCAGATCGGGAGCCGGACATGAGGCTATTATACGTGGATAATAATCATCATAACCGACAAACGTGAGTTTTCTTTAGTGTCACTGGGAGTGTTGATTCAGGTAACAGGGCCTTAACTACAACCTTACGAAAATTCCCCACACTAAAAGTGGCGACCCTGCCAGGACCACATCAAGGACAAAAAATGGCAGCTGAGGCAAAATACAACCAAGAACTAACAACTGGTCAAATCGTGATGGAAGACGTCCAAGAAACCTTGGAGTCAGGAGAAAAGGAAGAATTCGACGTGGCTTATGAAAGAATCTGCGAAATCACAAAAAAACTAGAAATCTCAAAAGATAAAATCACAGAGGAGATGCTCGCTGAGGAGAAGACAATCGATCAAGTACGGGAATGGAACAAAGAGCAGAAGGAAAAAATCAAAGAATTTCAAAACATGAGGAAACGGCTAAAAGAAGAGCTGGTGGGCTTCAGACAAAGAGAAACAGAAAAGAAGAAAGAAGACGAACTACAGCATCAACGACGACTGATGGAAGAACAAGCAACTATTGACAGAAGAAGAGAGCAAGAAAGAGAAGAGGCAAAAATCCGTGACCAAGAACGAGAGGAACAGTGGTTCAATAAAAAATTGGAGTTGGAGATGGAAATGGCAAAGAAACGAATGGAGAAAGAGAAAGCCAAGCCACAATCAGTAAAACTGCAAAAATACACGATAACACCCTTCAAAGGAGACTACAAAGACTGGCTTCGCTTTTGGAACCAGTTCCTAATTGAAGTGGATGGTTCCAGCATCGCAGAAATTAGCAAATTCAATTACCTACTGGAGCTGGTGGAAGGAAAGCCAAGGGAAGACATCCTTGGGTTGCCCCACACAGACGAAGGTTACAATGGAGCCAAAAGAATCCTGGAGAAGATATATGGCAAAGACATGAAGATACATAAAGCTTTAATAAAGGAACTGGAGGGGTTAGAGGCAATAACCAGCACCCAACACACTGCTAAAGTCCACGACTACTACAACAAGCTTTCAAGAATCATCCGCACCCTCATGACGATGAAAAGGTTGGAAAGCGCACAGAGCTACGTTTACACGTTGCTGGATAAACTGGGACCAGTGAAAGAGGCGCTGATACAGAAGGATGACGAGTGGGAAGATTGGGACCTTGAGCAACTGGTTGAAAACCTGGAAAAGTATGTGGACAGACACCCGCTTCCAGCTGATGCAACATTGAGTTCAACAACCACTCTGAAGAAGCGAGGGTACGAACACCAGACAGATGGGAAACTGCGGGACAGAATGATGCTGGCAAATTCAATTGACAGACCAAGAGAAAGACCGACCAACTGTGTATATTGCGAACTCACCAATCATAGAAGCTCGGACTGCAACAAAGTGCTAACCTTGGCCCAAAGACGAGACATTGTGAAAAGGAAAAGGCTCTGCTTCAACTGTACAGGTTTCGGGCATACAGCGTCCAAATGTAGATCAAGAGGATGCAGAAAGTGTGGTGGCCGACACCATACATCTTTGTGCGATGGAGTAGCATTGGACGGTGCAAGAAGCAGCATTCAACAACCAGAAATGGGCAAGAGGGCATTAGACACCAGCACAACGCTTCATGCCACAGTTATTGCTACAGTAAATAGAATCCCAGCACGTATCATGGTGGACAATGGAGCCAGTAGCTCTTACATATGCACAAACTTGGTGACTAGATTGCATCTAAAGCCAGTGCAAGCAGAAACAAGAAGCATTGAGCAGATGTATGGTACTGTTACAAGACGTGTGCAAATCTACAAGGTAACAGTTCAATCAAAGGTCATCGAGGGCTTCAGCTTAGAACTCAAGTGCATAAATGGTGAGAAAGATATACTGACATATCTACCAAATCCAAATCTGAAAGCCTTGAAGAAGAAATACAGTCGTCTGAGCCGCCTCCATTTCAGTGACGAGAGTGCAGAAGAGAAAAGGCTGCCTGTGCATATCATCCTGGGTGCAGCAGACTACCAGAGAATAAAAACCACCGAGCCACCGGTGTTGGGACCGAATCCTGATGTTGATCCAGGCGCTGAATTCACCACGCTCGGCTGGACAGTGACCGGAAAAACAATGGAAGTCGATTCAGAAGTAGAGAGAATTTTCTTGTTGCTGTGCCCAAAGGAAGAATTTGAAAAGATGTGCTCTATAGATGTTCTAGGATTGGCAGACACAGACAATGGACAAGGAGATAGCTTTCATAAAAACTTCAAAGGGAGCCTACAACGACTAGATGATGGAACATACTCTACGAAGCTGCCATGGAAAGAAGATCATGTGGACCTGCCAACGAACAAAACGCTTGCAGTTGCCAGGTTGCACAGTACAACAAGATGGTTAGAAAAGCTGCAGAAACTAGAAGAGTACCATGAAGTGATGGAAGCGCAAATCAAAGAGGGGATTTTGGAATCAATTCCAGAAGAGCCAAGCGGTCAAATTGTTCACTATGTACCTCACCAACCGGTTATCAGAGAAGATGCTGAGTCCACTAAAATGCGAATTGTGTACGACTGCTCAGCCAGATCCAGCCCAGAAGAACCTTCACTTAACGACTGTTTGGAAAAGGGACCACCCTTGCAGCCATTGATATTGGATATATTGCTGAGGAACCGAATGCTGCCCCTTTGCATCACTGGTGACATCAAGAAGGCGTTCCTGCAAATAAAATTGGATCATGCTGATCGAGATGCACAACGTCTGTTTTGGTACAACAACATGAAAGATCGACAAATGGTTGCCTACAGATTCACAAGGGTTATTTTTGGCTCCGCTTCAAGCCCGTATATACTCGGAGCCACATTGGAAAAACACCTCAGCCAGTACCAAGAGAAGTTTCCAGAAACAGTTGGGGCTTTGCTAAGGAACACATACGTGGATGACGTACAATTTGGAGGTGGTCAAGAGGGAGACCTGCTCAAGTTCAAAGCAGAGGCAACACAGATTTTACACGAAGGAGGTTTTGAGCTGCACAAATGGCACAGCAATGTTCCGGAAGCAGAGGTTCCGATACCAAAGACAAGTGTGTCAGTACCAGTAGAAGAAGATGCAACAACTTATGCAAAGACAGAATTTGGAACAAAGTTGTTTGAGACGAAAATCTTGGGAATTCCGTGGAACAAGAAAAGCGATGAATTAACAATTAGCCTTTCACGATGTGCAGACACGGGAAATGAAGGTGTGTTAACAAAAAGGAAGATGTTGTCAGTGATCAATGGGGTGTTCGACCCGTTAGGCCTTGCCTCATCAGTCATCATAACCGCCAAGATATTGTACAGCCAAGTCTGCAAGGAGAAGTTGTCATGGGATGAAGAAATCAAGAGTGAAGTAGCGGCTTTGTGGAAGAAATGGATCAAGAAACTGATCAAGTGTCCATCATTGAGTGTTCCTAGAAGTGTCATTCGAGGAGAAGTAGCATACATCACGTTGCATGGGTTTGCAGATGCGAGTAAATTGGCTGTGGCAGCATGTGTTTACGTGGTTGCATATTACAACAACCAAGAACCAACCCAACACCTGCTTACAGCAAAAGCAAGGGTTGCACCAGAGAAATCCATCCCACGACTAGAGCTTGTAGCAGCTCATACGCTGAGTAAACTTATCATCTGTGTGAAAAAGGCACTGGAAGATTACCAAATAGAAGAGATTCACGGATGGGTAGATAGCACTACGGTACTACACTGGTTGAACGGGAAGGGCACATGGAACCAGTTTGTGCGCAATAGAGTCAAGGCCATAAGCGACAGCGACGTTGGGGAATGGCACTACGTACCAACTGGCGAGAACCCAAGCGACTTGGGGAGCAGAGGAGTTGATCCAGCACAAATGGAATCATTTTGGTTTCACGGACCAAACTGGCTATCAAGGAAAGAGGACTGGCCGATTCAACCAGAAATTGGGGAAAGTAACGAAACAGAAGCGGAAAAGTTGCCAAAAAAGGAACGACAAATGCTTGCCAAGGAAGAAACAGCCCCTGCAAACGCTGTGAAAGATCTGCTAGAAAAGTATACTCTTTGGAAAACATTGCGAATAACAGCATTTATACTGCGATTTATAACCAACTGTCGCAGACAGGAGAAGCAGACTGGGATGCTGACAGCAAAAGAGATAGAATTAGCAGAAGCATTTTGGATCAAGGAGGTACAGCAAGCTAAGACGACAATGTGTGACATCCCACTGAAAAAGGATGCACTGGGGGTATGGAGATGCCATGGAAGAGTGCCAGACTACAATCCAATATTTCTGCCACGAAATCACACCATAGAAGAATGTTGCATGGGGGAGTATCCGTTACAATGAGCTGCATAAGAGAAGCATTTTGGATACCCAAACTCCGCACATTGGTGAAAAAGGTTATTCACAACTGTGAAAAGTGCAAGAGGTTTCGAGTGCAGGGATTGGCAGCATCTTCGAATTCACAGCTACCAAGTTTCAGGTCACAAATGACAGATCCATTTGCGTGCACTGGCGTTGACTTTGCGGGACCAATCGCTTACCGCGTGAACAAGAGGGAAGTTGGGAAGGCTTACATTGCCTTGTTTACCTGCGCTACTACAAGAGCCGTGCATTTGAAAGTATGCAAAGACCTGACGGGGGAAGAATTCCAGAGAGCTTTGAAGGAATTCGTCGCAAGGAGAGGCACACCAAAACTAATGGTGAGCGACAATGGAAAGACTTTCACCGCAACTAGGAAGTGGTTGAGCAGGCTGAAGAAGAATGAGGAGCTCATGAACTTCCTTGCAACTGGCAAGATCCAATGGAGGTTCAACCTCTCACGAGCCCCATGGTGGGGGGGATTTTTTGAGCGGCTCATTGGCATAATGAAAAGGAGTCTCGCCAAGGTTATTGGTAGGGGTATACTTAAATTTACAGAGTTAGAAGAAGCACTTCTGGACATTGAGTGCGTAATGAACAATCGTCCCCTGAGCTACCAAGGTGAAGAGTTCGAGGCCCCAGTCATCACACCCAACATCCTGATCAGAGGGAAACCAGCTCAAATGCTTGAAGAGGATCTAGACAAAATAGGGGACGATAAAACTCTTCCAAAGAGGATGGTATTTCTAGCCAAAAGCAAGGAACAGCTACGAAAGAGGTGGTTGAGGGAATACCTGTACGCACTGGAGGAGAGGAAGCATAAACAGAATGGAAGTGACACCGAAATCCCGAAGATTGGCAAAGTAGTGTTGTTGAAAGCGGACATCAAAAACAGAGCGCAGTGGAGAATTGGAAGAGTTGTTGGAAAAGTGATCGGCAGGGATGGTGTCATACGAGGATTAAAGATCAAACTAGGCAATGGTTACATTGTGGAGCGACCACTTCAATTGATTTGCGATTTAGAAGTTGGGGGAGAAAACTGTGCAGTCAATGTCAAGTTGAACCCAAAGGCTCAAGAGTTCAAACCGAGGGAGAGATTACCAAGAAAGGCAAGAGATGATGCCAAGGATAAAATGGCTTTTGTTAAGATTTACGAAGACCAGGAAGGCTAAGAAGTTGGATATTAAAACTGTACATACATTTTAATAGGGGGAGGGTGTGGTAAAGTAGACATTACGTAAGGATTAAATTTACACTTCAGTCATCGACAATATTTAGCTTATGACGCGCTGATAAGTTTCTTTGTTATGTTACCCAGGAGATTAATTTTCTGTTGACGTTAGTATTATATCATAACCATTGTTTTACATTGATTTTAGCTTATAACGTAATTGTTTTTTGTATCGTTTCCATGACATAGCTTAATTTGCGTTGAGTATAAATAAGACCGATTTGAAGCATTTAGATCAGATCGGGAGCCGGACATGAGGCTATTATACGTGGATAATAATCATCATAACCGACAAACGTGAGTTTTCTTTAGTGTCACTGGGAGTGTTGATTCAGGTAACAGGGCCTTAACTACAACCTTACGAAAATTCCCCACAAAACTGTTGATTAAATTCCCATAAAAATGCTTTAAAACGATGTAAAGTACAGAACTACAATAGAACCAAGCAATTTTTCTAATGAAAAACTGCTCGTTCTTCAGGAAAACCATATCATTTGCAATAATACTAACTTGGCCTAAAACAATGTTTATCAAAAAAACATTGACTTTCTCAAAAACTATCGATTAAATTCACATAAAAATGCTTTAAAACGACGTAAAGTACAGAACTACAATAGAACCAAGCAATTTTTGCAATGTAAAACTGCTAGTTTTTCAGAAAAACCATATCATTTGCAATAATACTAACTTGGCTTAAAACAATGTTTATCAAAAAACATTGATTTTCTCAAAAACTGTCGATTAAATTCACATAAAAATGCTTTAAAACGATGTAAAGTACAGAACTAAAATAGAAAAAAGCAATTTTTCCAATGAAAAGCTGCTAATTTTTCAGAAAAACCATAGCATTTGCAATAAAACTTACTTGGCCTAAAACAGTGTTATTCAAAAAAACATTGATTTTCTCAAAACCTGTCCATTAAATTCACATAAAAATGCTCTAAAACGATGTAAAGTACAGAACTACAATAGAACAAAGCAATTTGTGCAATGAAAAACTGCTAGTTTTTCAGAAAAACCATATCATTTGCAATAATACTAACTTGGTCTAAAACAGTGTTTATCAAAAAAACATTGACTTTCTCAAAAACTATCGATTAAATTCACATAAAAATTCTTTAAAACGACGTAAAGTACAGAACTACAATAGAACCAAGCAAATTTTGCAATGAAAAACTGCTAGTTTTTCAGAAAAACCATATCATTTGCAATAATACTAACTTGGCCTAAAACAGTGTTTATCAAAAAAACATTGATTTTCTCAAAAACTGTCTATTAAATTCACATAAAATTGATTTAAAACGATGTAAACTACAGAACTACAATAGAACCAAGCAATTTTTGCAATGAAAAAATGCTAGTTTTTCAGAAAAACCATTCATTTGCAATAATACTAACTTGGCCTAAAACAATGTTTATCAAAAAAACATTGACTTTCTCAAAAACTATCGATTAAATTCACATAAAAATGCTTTAAAACGATGTAAAGTACAGAACTACAATAGAACAAAGCAATTTTTCCAATGAAAAACTGCTAGTTTTTCAGAAAAACCATATCATTTGCAATAATGCTAACTTGGCCTAAAACAATGTTTATCAAAAAAACATTGACTTTCTCAAAAACTATCGATTAAATTCACATAAAAATGCTTTAAAACGACGTAAAGTACAGAACTACAATGGAACCAAGCAATTTGTGCAATGAAAAACTGCTAGTTTTTCAGAAAAACCATATCATTTGCAATAATACTAACTTGGCCTAAAACAATGTTTATCAAAAAAACATTGACTTTCTCAAAAACTATCGATTAAATTCACATAAAAATGCTTTAAAACGACGTAAAGTACAGACCTACAATGGAACCAAGCAATTTGTGCAATGAAAAACTGCTAGTTTTTCAGAAAAACCATATCATTTGCAATAATACCAACTGGGCCTAAAACAGTATTTATCAAAAAAACATTGACTTTCTCAAAAACTATCGATTAAATTCACATAAAAATGCTTTAAAACGACGTAAAGTAAAGAACTACAATAGAACCAAGCAATTTGTGCAATGAAAAACTGCTAGGTTGTCAGAAAAACCATATCATTTGCAATAATACTAACTTGGCCTAAAACAATGTTTATCAAAAAAACATTGACTTTCTCAAAAACTATCGATTAAATTCACATAAAAATGCTTTAAAACGACGTAAAGTACAGAGCTACAATAGAACCAAGCAATTTTTGCAATGAAAAACTGCTAGTTTTTCAGAAAAACCATATCATTTGCAATAATACTAACTTGGCCTAAAACAGTGTTTATCAAAAAAACATTGATTTTCTCAAAAACTGTCAATTAAATTAACATAAAATTCCTTTAAAACGATGTAAAGTACAGAACTACAATGGAACCGAGCAATTTGTGCAATGAAAAACTGCTTGTTTTTCAGAAAAGCCATATCATTTGCAATAATACTAACTTGGCCTAAAACAATGATTATCAAAAAAACATTGACTTTCTCAAAAACTATCGATTAAAATCACATAAAAATGCTTTAAAACGATGTAAAGTACAGAACTACAATAGAACCAAGCAATTTTTCTAATGAAAAACTGCTCGTTCTTCAGAAAAACCATATCATTTGCAATAATACTAACTTGGCCTAAAACAATGTTTATCAAAAAAACATTGACTTTCTCAAAAACTATCGATTAAATTCACATAAAAATGCTTTAAAACGACGTAAAGTACAGAACTACAATAGAACCAAGCAATTTTTGCAATGAAAAACTGCTAGTTTTTCAGAAAAACCATATCATTTGCAATAATACTAACTTGGCCTAAAACAGTGTTTATCAAAAAAACATTGATTTTCTCAAAAACTGTCGATTAAATTCACATGAAATTCCTTTAAAACGATGTAAAGTACAGAACTACAATAGAACCAAGCAATTTTTCCAATGAAAAAATGCTAGTTTTTCAGAAAAATAATATTATTTGCAATAATACTAACTTGGCCTAAAACAGTGTTTATCAAAAAAACATTGATTTTCTAAAACTATCGATTAAATTCACATAGAAATGCTTTAAAACGACGTAAAGTACAGAACTACAATAGAACCAAGCAATTTTTGCAATGAAAAACTGCTAGTTTTTCAGAAAAACCATATCATTTGCAATAGAACTAACTTGGCCTAAAAAAGTTTTTATTAAAAAAACATTGATTTTCTCAAAAACGGTCGATTAAATTCACATAAAAATGCTTTAAAACGATGTAAAGTACAGAACTACAATAGAACAAAGCAATTTTTCCAATGAAAAACTGCTAGTTTTTCAGAAAAACCATATCATTTGCAATAATACTAACTTGGCCTAAAACAATGTTTATCAAAAAAACATTGACTTTCACAAAAACTATCTATTAAATTCACATAAAAATGCTTTAAAACGATGTAAAGTACAGAACTACAATAGAACAAAGCAATTTTTGCAATGAAAATCTGCTCGTTTTTCAGAAAAACCATATCATTTGCAATAATACTAACTTGGCCTAAAATAATGTTTATCAAAAAAACATTGACTTTCTCAAAAACTATCTATTAAATTCACATAAAAATGCTTTAAAACGACGTAAAGTACAGAACTACAATAGAACCAAGCCATTTTTGCAATGAAAAACTGCTAGTTTGTAAGAAAAACCATATCATTTTCAATAAAACTAACTTGGCCAAAAACAGTGTTTATCAAAAAAACATTTATTTTCTCAAAAGCTGTTGATTAAATTCAAACAAAAATGCTTTAAAACGATGTAAAGTACTGAACTACAATAGAACAAAGCAATTTTTCCAATGAAAAACTGCTAGTTTTTCAGAAAATCCATATCATTTGCAATAATACTAACTTGGCCTAGAACAATGTTTATCAAAAAAGCATTGACTTTCACAAAAACTATCTATTAAATTCACATAAAAATGCTTTAAAACGATGTAAAGTACAGAACTACAATAGAACAAAGCAATTTTTGCAATGAAAATCTGCTCGTTTTTCAGAAAAACCATATCATTTGCAATAATACTAACTTGGCCTAAAAAAATGTTTATCAAAAAAACATTGACTTTCTCAAAAACTATCTATTAAATTCACATAAAAATGCTTTAAAACGACGTAAAGTACAGAACTACAATAGAACCAAGCAATTTTTGCAATGAAAAACTGCTAGTTTGTCAGAAAAACCATATCATTTGCAATAAAACTAACTTGGCCTAAAACAGTGTTTATCAAAGAAACATTTATTTTCTCAAAAACTGTTGATTAAATTCACATAAAAATGCTTTAAAACAACATAAAGTACAGAATTTCAATAGAACAAAGCAATTTTTGCAATGAAAAACTGCTAGTTTTTCAGAAAAACCATATCATTTGCAATAAAACTAACTTGGCCTAAAACAGTGTTTATCAATAAAAACATTGATTTTCTCAAAAACTGTCAATTAAATTCACATAAAAATGCTTTAAGACGATGTAAAGTACAGAACTACAATAGAACAAAGCAATTTTTCCAATGAAAAACTGCTAGTTCTTCAGAAAAACCATATCATTTGCAATAATACTAACTTGTGCTAAAACAATGTTTATCAAAAAAACATTGACTTTCTCAAAAACTGTCTATTAAATTCACATAAAATTGATTTAAAACGATGTAAACTACAGAACTACAATAGAACCAAGCAATTTTTGCAATGAAAAAATGCTAGTTTTTCAGAAAAACCATATCATTTGCAATAATACTAACTTGGCCTAAAACAATGTTTATCAAAAAAACATTGACTTTCTCAAAAACTATCGATTAAATTCACATAAAAATGCTTTAAAACGATGTAAAGTACAGAACTACAATAGAACAAAGCAATTTTTCCAATGAAAAACTGCTAGTTTTTCAGAAAAACCATATCATTTGCAATAATGCTAACTTGGCCTAAAACAATGTTTATCAAAAAAACATTGACTTTCTCAAAAACTATCGATTAAATTCACATAAAAATGCTTTAAAACGACGTAAAGTACAGAACTACAATGGAACCAAGCAATTTGTGCAATGAAAAACTGCTAGTTTTTCAGAAAAACCATATCATTTGCAATAATACTTACTTGGCCTAAAACAATGTTTATCAAAAAAACATTGACTTTCTCAAAAACTATCGATTAAATTCACATAAAAATGCTTTAAAACGACGTAAAGTACAGACCTACAATGGAACCAAGCAATTTGTGCAATGAAAAACTGCTAGTTTTTCAGAAAAACCATATCATTTGCAATAATACCAACTGGGCCTAGAACAGTATTTATCAAAAAAACATTGACTTTCTCAAAAACTATCGATTAAATTCACATAAAAATGCTTTAAAACGACGTAAAGTAAAGAACTACAATAGAACCAAGCAATTTGTGCAATGAAAAACTGCTAGGTTGTCAGAAAAACCATATCATTTGCAATAATACTTACTTGGCCTAAAACAATGTTTATCAAAAAAACATTGACTTTCTCAAAAACTATCGATTAAATTCACATAAAAATGCTTTAAAACGATGTAAAGTACAGAACTACAATAGAACAAAGCAATTTTTGCAATGAAAATCTGCTCGTTTTTCAGAAAAACCATATCATTTGCAATAATACTAACTTGGCCTAAAAAAATGTTTATCAAAAAAACATTGACTTTCTCAAAAACTATCTATTAAATTCACATAAAAATGCTTTAAAACGACGTAAAGTACAGAACTACAATAGAACCAAGCAATTTTTGCAATGAAAAACTGCTAGTTTGTCAGAAAAACCATATCATTTGCAATAAAACTAACTTGGCCTAAAACAGTGTTTATCAAAGAAACATTTATTTTCTCAAAAACTGTTGATTAAATTCACATAAAAATGCTTTAAAACAACATAAAGTACAGAATTTCAATAGAACAAAGCAATTTTTGCAATGAAAAACTGCTAGTTTTTCAGAAAAACCATATCATTTGCAATAAAACTAACTTGGCCTAAAACAGTGTTTATCAATAAAAACATTGATTTTCTCAAAAACTGTCAATTAAATTCACATAAAAATGCTTTAAGACGATGTAAAGTACAGAACTACAATAGAACAAAGCAATTTTTCCAATGAAAAACTGCTAGTTCTTCAGAAAAACCATATCATTTGCAATAATACTAACTTGTGCTAAAACAATGTTTATCAAAAAAACATTGACTTTCTCAAAAACTGTCTATTAAATTCACATAAAATTGATTTAAAACGATGTAAACTACAGAACTACAATAGAACCAAGCAATTTTTGCAATGAAAAAATGCTAGTTTTTCAGAAAAACCATATCATTTGCAATAATACTAACTTGGCCTAAAACAATGTTTATCAAAAAAACATTGACTTTCTCAAAAACTATCGATTAAATTCACATAAAAATGCTTTAAAACGATGTAAAGTACAGAACTACAATAGAACAAAGCAATTTTTCCAATGAAAAACTGCTAGTTTTTCAGAAAAACCATATCATTTGCAATAATGCTAACTTGGCCTAAAACAATGTTTATCAAAAAAACATTGACTTTCTCAAAAACTATCGATTAAATTCACATAAAAATGCTTTAAAACGACGTAAAGTACAGAACTACAATGGAACCAAGCAATTTGTGCAATGAAAAACTGCTAGTTTTTCAGAAAAACCATATCATTTGCAATAATACTTACTTGGCCTAAAACAATGTTTATCAAAAAAACATTGACTTTCTCAAAAACTATCGATTAAATTCACATAAAAATGCTTTAAAACGACGTAAAGTACAGACCTACAATGGAACCAAGCAATTTGTGCAATGAAAAACTGCTAGTTTTTCAGAAAAACCATATCATTTGCAATAATACCAACTGGGCCTAGAACAGTATTTATCAAAAAAACATTGACTTTCTCAAAAACTATCGATTAAATTCACATAAAAATGCTTTAAAACGACGTAAAGTAAAGAACTACAATAGAACCAAGCAATTTGTGCAATGAAAAACTGCTAGGTTGTCAGAAAAACCATATCATTTGCAATAATACTAACTTGGCCTAAAACAATGTTTATCAAAAAAACATTGATTTTCTCAAAAACTATCGATTAAATTCACATAAAAATGCTTTAAAACGACGTAAAGTACAGAGCTACAATAGAACCAAGCAATTTTTGCAATGAAAAACTGCTAGTTTTTCAGAAAAACCATATCATTTGCAATAATACTAACTTGGCCTAAAACAGTGTTTATCAAAAAAACATTGATTTTCTCAAAAACTGTCACTTAAATTCACATAAAATTCCTTTAAAACAATGTAAAGTACAGAACTACAATGGAACCGAGCAATTTGTGCAATGAAAAACTGCTAGTTTTTCAGAAAAACCATATCATTTGCAATAATACTAACTTGGCCTAAAACAGTGTTTATCAAAAAAACATTGATTTTCTCAAAAACTGTCAATTAAAATCACATAAAATTCCTTTAAAACGATGTAAAGTACAGAACTACAATGGAACCGAGCAATTTGTGCAATGAAAAACTGCTTGTTTTTCAGAAAAGCCATATCATTTGCAATAATACTAACTTGGCCTAAAACAATGTTTATCAAAAAAACATTGACTTTCTCAAAAACTATCGATTAAAATCACATAAAAATGCTTTAAAACGATGTAAAGTACAGAACTACAATAGAACCAAGCAATTTTTCTAATGAAAAACTGCTCGTTCTTCAGAAAAACCATATCATTTGCAATAATACTAACTTGGCCTAAAACAATGTTTATCAAAAAAACATTGACTTTCTCAAAAACTATCGATTAAATTCACATAAAAATGCTTTAAAACGACGTAAAGTACAGAACTACAATAGAACCAAGCAATTTTTGCAATGAAAAACTGCTAGTTTTTCAGAAAAACCATATCATTTGCAATAATACTAACTTGGCCTAAAACAGTGTTTATCAAAAAAACATTGATTTTCTCAAAAACTGTCGATTAAATTCACATAAAATTCCTTTAAAACGATGTAAAGTACAGAACTACAATAGAACCAAGCAATTTTTCCAATGAAAAAATGCTAGTTTTTCAGAAAAATAATATCATTTGCAATAATACTAACTTGGCCTAAAACAGTGTTTATCAAAAAAACATTGATTTTCTAAAACTATCGATTAAATTCACATAAAAATGCTTTAAAACGACGTAAAGTACAGAACTACAATAGAACCAAGCAATTTTTGCAATGAAAAACTGCTAGTTTTTCAGAAAAACCATATCATTTGCAATAGAACTAACTTGGCCTAAAAAAGTTTTTATTAAAAAAACATTGATTTTCTCAAAAACGGTCGATTAAATTCACATAAAAATGCTTTAAAACGATGTAAAGTACAGAACTACAATAGAACAAAGCAATTTTTCCAATGAAAAACTGCTAGTTTTTCAGAAAAACCATATCATTTGCAATAATACTAACTTGGCCTAAAACAATGTTTATCAAAAAAACATTGACTTTCACAAAAACTATCTATTAAATTCACATAAAAATGCTTTAAAACGATGTAAAGTACAGAACTACAATAGAACAAAGCAATTTTTGCAATGAAAATCTGCTCGTTTTTCAGAAAAACCATATCATTTGCAATAATACTAACTTGGCCTAAAATAATGTTTATCAAAAAAACATTGACTTTCTCAAAAACTATCTATTAAATTCACATAAAAATGCTTTAAAACGACGTAAAGTACAGAACTACAATAGAACCAAGCCATTTTTGCAATGAAAAACTGCTAGTTTGTAAGAAAAACCATATCATTTTCAATAAAACTAACTTGGCCAAAAACAGTGTTTATCAAAAAAACATTTATTTTCTCAAAAGCTGTTGATTAAATTCAAACAAAAATGCTTTAAAACGATGTAAAGTACTGAACTACAATAGAACAAAGCAATTTTTCCAATGAAAAACTGCTAGTTTTTCAGAAAATCCATATCATTTGCAATAATACTAACTTGGCCTAGAACAATGTTTATCAAAAAAGCATTGACTTTCACAAAAAATATCTATTAAATTCACATAAAAATGCTTTAAAACGATGTAAAGTACAGAACTACAATAGAACAAAGCAATTTTTGCAATGAAAATCTGCTCGTTTTTCAGAAAAACCATATCATTTGCAATAATACTAACTTGGCCTAAAAAAATGTTTATCAAAAAAACATTGACTTTCTCAAAAACTATCTATTAAATTCACATAAAAATGCTTTAAAACGACGTAAAGTACAGAACTACAATAGAACCAAGCAATTTTTGCAATGAAAAACTGCTAGTTTGTCAGAAAAACCATATCATTTGCAATAAAACTAACTTGGCCTAAAACAGTGTTTATCAAAGAAACATTTATTTTCTCAAAAACTGTTGATTAAATTCACATAAAAATGCTTTAAAACAACGTAAAGTACAGAATTTCAATAGAACAAAGCAATTTTTGCAATGAAAAACTGCTAGTTTTTCAGAAAAACCATATCATTTGCAATAAAACTAACTTGGCCTAAAACAGTGTTTATCAATAAAAACATTGATTTTCTCAAAAACTGTCAATTAAATTCACATAAAAATGCTTTAAGACGATGTAAAGTACAGAACTACAATAGAACAAAGCAATTTTTCCAATGAAAAACTGCTAGTTCTTCAGAAAAACCATATCATTTGCAATAATACTAACTTGTGCTAAAACAATGTTTATCAAAAAAACATTGACTTTCTCAAAAACTGTCTATTAAATTCACATAAAATTGATTTAAAACGATGTAAACTACAGAACTACAATAGAACCAAGCAATTTTTGCAATGAAAAAATGCTAGTTTTTCAGAAAAACCATATCATTTGCAATAATACTAACTTGGCCTAAAACAATGTTTATCAAAAAAACATTGACTTTCTCAAAAACTATCGATTAAATTCACATAAAAATGCTTTAAAACGACGTAAAGTACAGACCTACAATGGAACCAAGCAATTTGTGCAATGAAAAACTGCTAGTTTTTCAGAAAAACCATATCATTTGCAATAATACCAACTGGGCCTAGAACAGTATTTATCAAAAAAACATTGACTTTCTCAAAAACTATCGATTAAATTCACATAAAAGTGCTTTAAAACGACGTAAAGTAAAGAACTACAATAGAACCAAGCAATTTGTGCAATGAAAAACTGCTAGGTTGTCAGAAAAACCATATCATTTGCAATAATACTAACTTGGCCTAAAACAATGTTTATCAAAAAAACATTGATTTTCTCAAAAACTATCGATTAAATTCACATAAAAATGCTTTAAAACGACGTAAAGTACAGAGCTACAATAGAACCAAGCTATTTTTGCAATGAAAAACTGCTAGTTTTTCAGAAAAACCATATCATTTGCAATAATACTAACTTGGCCTAAAACAGTGTTTATCAAAAAAACATTGATTTTCTCAAAAACTGTCACTTAAATTCACATAAAATTCCTTTAAAACAATGTAAAGTACAGAACTACAATGGAACCGAGCAATTTGTGCAATGAAAAACTGCTTGTTTTTCAGAAAAGCCATATCATTTGCAATAATACTAACTTGGCCTAAAACAATGTTTATCAAAAAAACATTGACTTTCTCAAAAACTATCGATTAAAATCACACAAAAATGCTTTAAAACGATGTAAAGTACAGAACTACAATAGAACAAAGCAATTTTTCCAATGAAAAACTGCTAGTTTTTCAGAAAAACCATATCATTTGCAATAATACTAACTTGGCCTAAAACAATGTTTATCAAAAAAACATTGACTTTCTCAAAAACTATCGATTAAATTCACATAAAACTGCTTTAAAACGACGTAAAGTACAGAACTACAATAGAAAAAAGCAATTTTTCCAATGAAAAACTGCTAGTTTTTCAGAAAAACCATATCATTTGCAATAATACCAACTAGGCCTAAAACAGTGTTTATCAAAAAAACATTGATTTTCTAAAACTATCGATTAAATTCACATAAAAATGCTTTAAAACGACGTAAAGTACAGAACTACAATAGAACCAAGCAATTTTTGCAATGAAAAACTGCTAGTTTTTCAGAAAAACCATATCATTTGCAATAAAACTAACTTGGCCTAAAACAGTTTTTATTAAAAAAACATTGATTTTCTCAAAAACGGTCGATTAAATTCACATAAAAATGCTTTAAAACGATGTAAAGTACAGAACTACAATAGAACAAAGCAATTTTTCCAATGAAAATCTGCTTGTTTTTCAGAAAAACCATATCATTTGCAATAATACTAACTTGGCTTAAAACAGTGTTTATCAAAAAAACATTGATTTTCTCAAAAACTGTCAATTAAATTCACATAAAATTCCTTTAAAACGATTGTGCTAGTTTTTCAGAAAAACCATATCATTTGCAATAATACTAACTTGGCCTAAAACAATGTTTATCAAAAAAACATTGACTTTCTCAAAAACTATCGATTAAATTCACATAAAAATACTTTAAAACGATGTAAAGTACAGAACTACAATAGAACCAAGCAATTTGTGCAATGAAAAACTGCTAGTTTTTCAGAAAGACCATATCATTTGCAATAATACTAACTTGGCCTAAAATAATGTTTATCAAAAAAACATTGACTTTCTCAAAAACTATCGATTAAATTCACATAAAAATGCTTTAAAACGACGTAAAGTACAGAACTACAATACAACCAAGAAATTTTTGCAATGAAAAACTGCTAGTTTTTCAGAAAAACCATATCATTTGCAATAATACTAACTTGGCCTAAAACAGTGTTTATCAAAAAAACATTGACTTTCTCAAAAACTATCGATAAAATTCACATAAAAATGCTTTAAAACGATGTAAAGTACAGAACTACAATAGAACCAAGCAATTTGTGCAATGAAAAACTGCTAGTTTTTCAGAAAAACCATATCATTTGCAATGATACTAACTTGGCCTAAAACAATGTTTATCAAAAAAACATTGACTTTCTCAAAAACTATCGATAAAATTCACATAAAAATGCTTTAAAACGACGTAAAGTACAGAACTACAATAGAACCAAGCAATTTGTGCAATGAAAAACTGCTAGTTTTTCAGAAAAACCATATCATTTGCAATAATACTAACTTGGCCTAAAACAGTGTTTATCAAAAAAACATTGACTTTCTCAAAAACTATCGATTAAATTCACATAAAAATGCTTTAAAACGACGTAAAGTACAGAACTACAATAGAACCAAGCAATTTTTCCAGTGAAAAACTGCTAGTTTTTCAGAAAAACCATATCATTTGCAATAATACTAACTTGGCCAAAAACAGTGTTTATCAAAAAAACATTGATTTTCTCAAAAACTATCGATTAAATTCACATAAAAAGGCTTTAAAACGACGTAAAGTACAGAGCTACAATAGAACCAAGCAATTTTTCCAATGAAAAACTGCTAGTTTTTCAGAAAAACCATATCATTTGCAATAATTCTAACTTGGCCTAAAACAGTGTTTATCAAAAAAACATTGATTTTCTCAAAAACTATCGATTAAAGTCACATCAAAATGCTTTAAAACGACGTAAAGTACAAAACTACAATAGAACCAAGCAATTTTTGCAATGAAAAACTGCTAGTTTGTCAGAAAAACCATATCATTTGCAATAAAACTAACTTGGCCTAAAACAGTGTTTATCAAAAAAACATTTATTTTCTCAAAAACTGTTGATTAAATTCACATAAAAATGCTTTAAAACGATGTAAAGTACAGAACTACAATAGAACCAAGCAATTTTTGCAATGAAAAACTGCTAGTTTTTCAGGAAAACCATATCATTTGCAAAAATACTAATTTGGCCTAAAACAGTGTTTATCAAAAAAACATTGATTTTCTCCAAATCTGTCGATTAAATTCACATAAAAATGCTTTAAAACGATGTAAAGTACAGAACTACAATAGAACAAAGCAATTTTTCCAATGAAAAACTACTAGTTTTTCAGAAAAACCATATCATTTGCAATAATACTAACTTCGCCTAAAACAGTGTTTATCAAAAAAACATTGACTTTCTCAAAAACTATCGATTAAATTCACATTAAAATGCTTTAAAACGACGTAAAGTACAGAACTACAATAGAACCAAGCAATTTTTCCAGTGAAAAACTGCTAGTTTTTCAGAAAAACCATATCATTTGCAATAATACTAACTTGGCCAAAAACAGTGTTTATCAAAAAAACATTGATTTTCTCAAAAACTATCGATTAAATTCACATAAAAAAGCTTTAAAACGACGTAAAGTACAGAGCTACAATAGAACCAAGCAATTTTTCCAATGAAAAACTGCTAGTTTTTCAGAAAAACCATATCATTTGCAATAATTCTAACTTGGCCTAAAACAGTGTTTATCAAAAAAACATTGATTTTCTCAAAAACTATGGATTAAATTCACATCAAAATGCTTTAAAACGACGTAAAGTACAGAACTACAATAGAACCAAGCAATTTTTGCAATGAAAAACTGCTAGTTTGTCAGAAAAACCATATCATTTGCAATAAAACTAACTTGGCCTAAAACAGTGTTTATCAAAAAAACATTTATTTTCTCAAAAACTGTTGATTAAATTCACATAAAAATGCTTTAAAACGATGTAAAGTACAGAACTACAATAGAACCAAGCAATTTTTGCAATGAAAAACTGCTAGTTTTTCAGAAAAACCATATCATTTGCAAAAATACTAACTTGGCCTAAAACAGTGTTTATCAAAAAAACATTGATTTTCTCAAAAAGTGTTGATTAAATTCACATAAAAATGCTTTAAAACGATGTAAAGTACAGAACTACAATAGAACCAAGCAATTTTTCCAATGAAAAACTGCTAGTTTTTCAGAAAAACCATATCATTTGCAATAATACTAACTTGGACTAAAACAGTGTTTATCAAAAAAACATTGATTTTCTCAAGAACTATCGATTAAATTCTGATAAAAATGCTTTAAAACGACGTAAAGTACAGAACTACAATAGAACCAAGCAATTTTTGCAATGAAAAACTGCTAGTTTGTCAGAAAAACCATATCATTTGCAATAAGACTAACTTGGCCTAAAACAGTGTTTATCAAAAAAACATTGACTTTCTCAAAAACTATCGATTAAATTCACATAAAAATGCTTTAAAACGATGTAAAGTACAGAACTTCAATAGAACAAAGCAATTTTTCAAATGAAAAACTGCTAGTTCGTCAGAAAAACCATATCATTTGCAATAATACTAACTTGGCCTAAAACAGTGTTTATCATTAAAACATTGATTTTCTCAAAAACTATCGATTAAATTCACATAAAAATGCTTTAAAACGATGTAAAGTACAGAACTTCAATAGAACAAAGCAATTTTTCAAATGAAAAACTGCTAGTTCGTCAGAAAAACCATATCATTTGCAATAATACTAACTTGGCCTAAAACAGTGTTTATCCAAAAAACATTGATTTTCTCAAAAACTATCGATTAAATTCACTTAAAAATGCTTTAAAACGACGTAAAGTACAGAACTACAATAGAACCAAGCAATTTTTGCAATGAAAAACTGCTAGTTTGTCAGAAAAACCATATCATTTGCAATAAAACTAACTTGGCCTAAAACAGTGTTTATGAATAAAAACATTGATTTTCTCAAAAACTTTCGATTAAATTCACATAAAAATGCTTTAAGACGATGTAAAGTACAGAACTACAATAGAACAAAGCAATTTTTCCAATGAAAAACTGCTAGTTTTTCAGAAAAACCATATCATTTGATATAATACTAATTTGGCCTAAAACAATGTTTATCAAAAAAACATTGACTTTCTCAAAAACTATCGATTAAATTCATATAAAAATGCTTTAAAACGACGTAAAGTACAGAACTACAATACAACCAAGAAATTTTTGCAATGAAAAACTGCTAGTTTTTCAGAAAAACCATATCATTTGCAATAAAACTAACTTGGCCTAAAACAGTGTTTATCAAAAAAACATTGATTTTCTCCAAATCTGTCTATTAAATTCACATAAAAATGCTTTAAAACGATGTAAAGTACAGAACTACAATAGAACAAAGCAATTTTTCCAATGAAAAACTGCTAGTTTTTCAGAAAAACCATATCATTTGCAATAATACCAACTTGGCCTAAAACAATGTTTATCAAAAAAACATTGACTTTCTCAAAAACTATCGATAAAATTCACATAAAAATGCTTTAAAACGACGTAAATTACAGAACTACAATAGAACCAAGCAATTTGTGCAATGAAAAACTGCTAGTTTTTCAGAAAAACCATATCATTTGCAATAATACTAACTTGGCCTAAAACAATGTTTTATGAAAAAACATTGACTTTCTCAAAAACTATCGATTAAATTCACATAAAAATGCTTTAAAACGATGTAAAGTACAGAACTACAATAGAACCAAGCAATTTGTGCAATGAAAAACTGCTAGTTTTTCAGAAAAACCATATCATTTGCAATAATACTAACTTGGCCTATAATAATGTTTATCAAAAAAACATTGACTTTCTCAAAAACTATCTATTAAATTCAAATAAAAATGCTTTAAAACGACGTAAAGTACAGAACTACAATAGAACCAAGCAATTTTTGCAATGAAAAACTGCAAGTTTGTCAGAAAAACCATATCATTTGCAATAAAACTAACTTGGCCTAAAACAGTGTTTATCAAAGAAACATTTATTTTCTCAAAAACTGTTGATTAAATTCACATAAAAATGCTTTAAAACAACGTAAAGTACAGAATTTCAGTAGAACAAAGCAATTTTTCAAATGAAAAACTGCTAGTTCTTCAGAAAAACCATATCATTTGCAATAATACTAACTTGGCCTAAAACAATGTTTCTCAAAAAAACATTGACTTTCTCAAAAACTATCGATTAAATTCACATAAAAATGCTTTAAAACGTTGTAAAGTACAGAACTACAATAGAACAAAGCAATTTGTGCAATGAAAAACTGCTAGTTTGTCAGAAAAACCATATCATTTGCAATAAAACTAACTTGGCCTAAAACAGTGTTTATCAAAAAAACATTGACTTTCTCAAAAACTATCGATTAAATTCACATAAAAATGCTTTAAAACGATGTAAAGTACAGAACTTCAATAGAACAAAGCAATTTTTCAAATGAAAAACTGCTAGTTCGTCAGAAAAACCATATCATTTGCAATAATACTAACTTGGCCTAAAACAGTGTTTATCATTAAAACATTGATTTTCTCAAAAACTATCGATTAAATTCACATAAAAATGCTTTAAAACGATGTAAAGTACAGAACTTCAATAGAACAAAGCAATTTTTCAAATGAAAAACTGCTAGTTCGTCAGAAAAACCATATCATTTGCAATAATACTAACTTGGCCTAAAACAGTGTTTATCCAAAAAACATTGATTTTCTCAAAAACTATCGATTAAATTCACTTAAAAATGCTTTAAAACGACGTAAAGTACAGAACTACAATAGAACCAAGCAATTTTTGCAATGAAAAACTGCTAGTTTGTCAGAAAAACCATATCATTTGCAATAAAACTAACTTGGCCTAAAACAGTGTTTATGAATAAAAACATTGATTTTCTCAAAAACTTTCGATTAAATTCACATAAAAATGCTTTAAGACGATGTAAAGTACAGAACTACAATAGAACAAAGCAATTTTTCCAATGAAAAACTGCTAGTTTTTCAGAAAAACCATATCATTTGATATAATACTAATTTGGCCTAAAACAATGTTTATCAAAAAAACATTGACTTTCTCAAAAACTATCGATTAAATTCATATAAAAATGCTTTAAAACGACGTAAAGTACAGAACTACAATACAACCAAGAAATTTTTGCAATGAAAAACTGCTAGTTTTTCAGAAAAACCATATCATTTGCAATAAAACTAACTTGGCCTAAAACAGTGTTTATCAAAAAAACATTGATTTTCTCCAAATCTGTCTATTAAATTCACATAAAAATGCTTTAAAACGATGTAAAGTACAGAACTACAATAGAACAAAGCAATTTTTCCAATGAAAAACTGCTAGTTTTTCAGAAAAACCATATCATTTGCAATAATACCAACTTGGCCTAAAACAATGTTTATCAAAAAAACATTGACTTTCTCAAAAACTATCGATAAAATTCACATAAAAATGCTTTAAAACGACGTAAATTACAGAACTACAATAGAACCAAGCAATTTGTGCAATGAAAAACTGCTAGTTTTTCAGAAAAACCATATCATTTGCAATAATACTAACTTGGCCTAAAACAATGTTTTATGAAAAAACATTGACTTTCTCAAAAACTATCGATTAAATTCACATAAAAATGCTTTAAAACGATGTAAAGTACAGAACTACAATAGAACCAAGCAATTTGTGCAATGAAAAACTGCTAGTTTTTCAGAAAAACCATATCATTTGCAATAATACTAACTTGGCCTATAATAATGTTTATCAAAAAAACATTGACTTTCTCAAAAACTATCTATTAAATTCAAATAAAAATGCTTTAAAACGACGTAAAGTACAGAACTACAATAGAACCAAGCAATTTTTGCAATGAAAAACTGCAAGTTTGTCAGAAAAACCATATCATTTGCAATAAAACTAACTTGGCCTAAAACAGTGTTTATCAAAGAAACATTTATTTTCTCAAAAACTGTTGATTAAATTCACATAAAAATGCTTTAAAACAACGTAAAGTACAGAATTTCAGTAGAACAAAGCAATTTTTCAAATGAAAAACTGCTAGTTCTTCAGAAAAACCATATCATTTGCAATAATACTAACTTGGCCTAAAACAATGTTTATCAAAAAAACATTGACTTTCTCAAAAACTATCGATTAAATTCACATAAAAATGCTTTAAAACGACGTAAAGTACAGAACTACAATAGAACCAAGCAATTTTTGCAATGAAAAACTGCTAGTTTGTCAGAAAAACCATATCATTTGCAATAAAACTAACTTGGCCAAAAACAGTGTTTATCAGAAAAACCCTTTTTTTCTCAAAAACTGTTGATTAAATTCACATAAAAATGCTTTAAAACGATGTAAAGTACAGAACTACAATAGAACCAAGCAATTTTTCCAATGAAAAACTGCTAGTTTTTCAGAAAAACCATATCATTTGCAATAATACTAACTTGGCCTAAAACAGTGTTTATCAAAAAAACATTGACTTTCTCAAAAACTATCGATTAAATTCACATAAAAATGCTTTAAAACGACGTAAAGTACAGAACTACAATAGAACCAAGCAATTTTTGCAATGAAAAACTGCTAGTTTTTCAGAAAAACTATATCATTTGCAATAATAGTAACTTGGACTAAAACAGTGTTTATCAAAAAAACATTGATTTTCTCAAAAACTATCGATTAAATTCACATTAAAATGCTTTAAAACGACGTAAAGTACAGAACTACAATAGAACCAAGCAATTTTTGCAATGAAAAACTGCTAGTTTGTCAGAAAAACCATATCATTTGCAATAAAACTAACTTGGCCTAAAACAGTGTTTATCAAAAAAACATTGACTTTCTCAAAAACTATCGATTAAATTCACATAAAAATGCTTTAAAACGACGTAAATTACAGAACTACAAGAGAACCAAGCAATTTGTGCAATGAAAAACTGCTAGTTTTTCAGAAAAACCATATCATTTGCAATAATACTAACTTGGCCTAAAACAATGTTTTATGAAAAAACATTGACTTTCTCAAAAACTATCGATTAAATTCACATAAAAATGCTTTAAAACGATGTAAAGTACAGAACTACAATAGAACAAAGCAATTTGTGCAATGAAAAACTGCTAGTTTTTCAGAAAAACCATATCATTTGCAATAATACTAACTTGGCCTATAATAATGTTTATCAAAAAAACATTGACTTTCTCAAAAACTATCTATTAAATTCAAATAAAAATGCTTTAAAACGATGTAAAGTACAGAACTACAATAGAACCAAGCAATTTTTGCAATGAAAAACTGCTAGTTTGTCAGAAAAACCATATCATTTGCAATAAAACTAACTTGGCCTAAAACAGTGTTTATCAAAGAAACATTTATTTTCTCAAAAACTGTTGATTAAATTCACATAAAAATGCTTTAAAACAACGTAAAGTACAGAATTTCAGTAGAACAAAGCAATTTTTCAAATGAAAAACTGCTAGTTCTTCAGAAAAACCATATCATTTGCAATAATACTAACTTGGCCTAAAACAATGTTTATCAAAAAAACATTGACTTTCTCAAAAACTATCGATTAAATTCACATAAAAATGCTTTAAAACGACGTAAAGTACAGAACTACAATAGAACCAAGCAATTTTTGCAATGAAAAACTGCTAGTTTGTCAGAAAAACCATATCATTTGCAATAAAACTAACTTGGCCAAAAACAGTGTTTATCAGAAAAACCCTTTTTTTCTCAAAAACTGTTGATTAAATTCACATAAAAATGCTTTAAAACGACGTAAAGTACAGAACTACAATAGAACCAAGCAATTTTTGCAATGAAAAACTGCTAGTTTGTCAGAAAAACCATATCATTTGCAATAAAACTAACTTGGCCTAAAACAGTGTTTATCAAAAAAACATTGACTTTCTCAAAAACTATCGATTAAATTCACATAAAAATGCTTTAAAACGATGTAAAGTACAGAACTTCAATAGAACAAAGCAATTTGTGCAATGAAAAACTGCTAGTTCGTCAGAAAAACCATATCATTTGCAATAATACTAACTTGGCCTAAAACAGTGTTTATCACTAAAACATTGATTTTCTCAAAAACTATCGCTTAAATTCACATAAAAATGCTTTAAAACGATGTAAAGTACAGAACTTCAATAGAACAAAGCAATTTTTCAAATGAAAAACTGCTAGTTCGTCAGAAAAACCATATCATTTGCAATGATACTAACTTGGCCTAAAACAGTGTTTATCAAAAAAACATTGACTTTCTCAAAAACTATCGATTAAATTCACATAAAAATGCTTTAAAACGACGTAAAGTACAGAACTACAATAGAACCAAGCAATTTTTCCAATGAAAAACTGCTAGTTTTTCAGAAAAACCATATCATTTGCAATAATTCTAACTTGGCCTAAAACAGTGTTTATCAAAAAAACATTGATTTTCTCAAAAACTATCGATTAAATTCACATCAAAATGCTTTAAAACGACGTAAAGTACAGAACTACAATAGAACCAAGCAATTTTTGCAATGAAAAACTGCTAGTTTGTCAGAAAAACCATATCATTTGCAATAAAACTAACTTGGCCTAAAACAGTGTTTATCAAAAAAACATTGACTTTCTCAAAAACTATCGATTAAATTCACATAAAAATGCTTTAAAACGACGTAAAGTACAGGACTACAATAGAACCAAGCAATTTTTCCAGTGAAAAACTGCTAGTTTTTCAGAAAAGCCATATCATTTGCAAAAATACTAACTTGGCCTAAAACAGTGTTTATCAAAAAAACATTGATTTTCTCAAAAAGTGTTGATTAAATTCACATAAAAATGCTTTAAAACGATGTAAAGTACAGAACTACAATAGAACCAAGCAATTTTTCCAATGATAAAACTGCTAGTTTTTCAGAAAAACCATATCATTTGCAATAATACCAACTTGGCCTAAAACAATGTTTATCAAAAAAACATTGACTTTCTCAAAAACTATCTATAAAATTCACATAAAAATGCTTTAAAACGACGTAAATTACAGAACTAGAATAGAACCAAGCAATTTGTGCAATGAAAAACTGCTAGTTTTTCAGAAAAACCATATCATTTGCAATAATACTAACTTGGCCTAAAACAATGTTTAATGAAAAAACATTGACTTTCTCAAAAACTATCGATTAAATTCACATAAAAATGCTTTAAAACGATGTAAAGTACAGAACTACAATAGAACCAAGCAATTTTTGCAATGAAAAACTGCTAGTTTGTCAGAAAAACCATATCATTTGCAATAAAACTAACTTGGCCTAAAACAGTGTTTATCAAAAAAACATTGACTTTCTCAAAAACTATCGATTAAATTCACATAAAAATGCTTTAAAACGACGTAAAGTACAGAACTTCAATAGAACAAAGCAATTTGTGCAATGAAAAACTGCTAGTTCGTCAGAAAAACCATATCATTTGCAATAATACTAACTTGGCCTAAAACAGTGTTTATCACTAAAACATTGATTTTCTCAAAAACTATCGCTTAAATTCACATAAAAATGCTTTAAAACGACGTAAAGTACAGGACTACAATAGAACCAAGCAATTTTTCCAGTGAAAAACTGCTAGTTTTTCAGAAAAGCCATATCATTTGCAAAAATACTAACTTGGCCTAAAACAGTGTTTATCAAAAAAACATTGATTTTCTCAAAAAGTGTTGATTAAATTCACATAAAAATGCTTTAAAACGATGTAAAGTACAGAACTACAATAGAACCAAGCAATTTGTGCAATGAAAAACTGCTAGTTTTTCAGAAAAACCATATCATTTGCAATAATACTAACTTGGCCTAAAACAATGTTTATCAAAAAAACATTGACTTTCTCAAAAACTATCGATAAAATTCACATAAAAATGCTTTAAAACGACGTAAATTACAGAACTAGAATAGAACCAAGCAATTTGTGCAATGAAAAACTGCTAGTTTTTCAGAAAAACCATATCATTTGCAATAATACTAACTTGGCCTAAAACAATGTTTAATGAAAAAACATTGACTTTCTCAAAAACTATCGATTAAATTCACATAAAAATGCTTTAAAACGATGTAAAGTACAGAACTACAATAGAACCAAGCAATTTGTGCAATGAAAAACTGCTAGTTTTTCAGAAAAACCATATCATTTGCAATGATACTAACTTGGCCTAAAACAATGTTTATCAAAAAAACATTGACTTTCTCAAAAACTATCGATTAAATTCACATAAAAATGCTTTAAAACGATGTAAAGTACAGAACTACAATAGAACAAAGCAATTTTTCCAATGATAAAACTGCTAGTTTTTCAGAAAAACCATATCATTTGCAATAATACCAACTTGGCCTAAAACAATGTTTATCAAAAAAACATTGACTTTCTCAAAAACTATCGATAAAATTCACATAAAAATGCTTTAAAACGACGTAAATTACAGAACTAGAATAGAACCAAGCAATTTGTGCAATGAAAAACTGCTAGTTTTTCAAAAAAACCATATCATTTGCAATAATACTAACTTGGCCTAAAACAATGTTTAATGAAAAAACATTGACTTTCTCAAAAACTATCGATAAAATTCACATAAAAATGCTTTAAAACGACGTAAAGTACAGAACTACAATAGAACCAAGCAATTTGTGCAATGAAAAACTGCTAGTTTTTCAGAAAAACCATATCATTTGCAATAATACTAACTTGGCCTAAAACAATGTTTAATGAAAAAACATTGACTTTCTCAAAAACTATCGATTAAATTCACATAAAAATGCTTTAAAACGATGTAAAGTACAGAACTACAATAGAACCAAGCAATTTGTGCAATGAAAAACTGCTAGTTTTTCAGAAAAACCATATCATTTGCAATGATACTAACTTGGCCTAAAACAGTGTTTATCAAAGAAACATTGACTTTCTCAAAAACTATCGATTAAATTCACATAAAAATGCTTTAAAACGACGTAAAGTACAGAACTACAATAGAACCAAGCAATTTTTCCAATGAAAAACTGCTAGTTTTTCAGAAAAACCATATCATTTGCAATAATTCTAACTTGGCCTAAAACAGTGTTTATCAAAAAAACATTGATTTTCTCAAAAACTATCGATTAAATTCACATCAAAATGCTTTAAAACGACGTAAAGTACAGAACTACAATAGAACCAAGCAATTTTTGCAATGAAAAACTGCTAGTTTGTCAGAAAAACCATATCATTTGCAATAAAACTAACTTGGCCTAAAACAGTGTTTATCAAAAAAACATTGACTTTCTCAAAAACTATCGATTAAATTCACATAAAAATGCTTTAAAACGACGTAAAGTACAGGACTACAATAGAACCAAGCAATTTTTCCAGTGAAAAACTGCTAGTTTTTCAGAAAAGCCATATCATTTGCAAAAATACTAACTTGGCCTAAAACAGTGTTTATCAAAAAAACATTGATTTTCTCAAAAAGTGTTGATTAAATTCACATAAAAATGCTTTAAAACGATGTAAAGTACAGAACTACAATAGAACCAAGCAATTTGTGCAATGAAAAACTGCTAGTTTTTCAGAAAAACCATATCATTTGCAATAATACTAACTTGGCCTAAAACAATGTTTATCAAAAAAACATTGACTTTCTCAAAAACTATCGATAAAATTCACATAAAAATGCTTTAAAACGACGTAAATTACAGAACTAGAATAGAACCAAGCAATTTGTGCAATGAAAAACTGCTAGTTTTTCAGAAAAACCATATCATTTGCAATAATACTAACTTGGCCTAAAACAATGTTTAATGAAAAAACATTGACTTTCTCAAAAACTATCGATTAAATTCACATAAAAATGCTTTAAAACGATGTAAAGTACAGAACTACAATAGAACCAAGCAATTTGTGCAATGAAAAACTGCTAGTTTTTCAGAAAAACCATATCATTTGCAATGATACTAACTTGGCCTAAAACAATGTTTATCAAAAAAACATTGACTTTCTCAAAAACTATCGATAAAATTCACATAAAAATGCTTTAAAACGACGTAAAGTACAGAACTACAATAGAACCAAGCAACTTGTGCAATAAAAAACTGCTAGTTTCTCAGAAAAACCATATCATTTGAAATAATACAAACTTGGCCTAAAACAGTGTTTATCAAAAAAACATTGACTTTCTCAAAAACTATCGATTAAATTCACATAAAAATGCTTTAAAACGACGTAAAGTACAGAACTACAATAGAACCAAGCAACTTTTGCAATGAAAAACTGCTAGTTTTTCAGAAAAACCATATCATTTGCAATAATACTAACTTGGCCTAAAACAGTGTTTATCAAAAAAACATTGATTTTCTCAAAAAGTGTTGATTAAATTCACATAAAAATGCTTTAAAACGATGTAAAGTACAGAACTACAATAGAACCAAGCAATTTTTCCAATGAAAAACTGCTAGTTTTTCAGAAAAACCATATCATTTGCAATAAAACTAACTTGGCCTAAAACAGTGTTTATCAAAAAAACATTGATTTTCTCAAAATCTGTCGATTAAATTCACATAAAAATGCTTTAAAACGATGTAAAGTACAGAACTACAGTAGAACCAAGCAATTTTTGCAATGAAAAACTGCTAGTTTTTCAGAAAAACCATATCATTTGCAATAATACTAACTTGGCCTAAAACAATGTTTATCAAAAAAACATTGACTTTCTCAAAAACTATCGATTAAATTCACATAAAAATGCTTTAAAACGATGTAAAGTACAGAAATACAATAGAACAAAGCAATTTTTCCAATGAAAAACTGCTAGTTTTTCAGAAAAACCATATCATTTGCAATAATACTAACTTGGCCTAGAACAATGTTTATCAAAACAACATTGACTTTCTCAAAAACTATCGATAAAATTCACATAAAAATGCTTTAAAACGACGTAGAGTACAGAACTACAATAGAACCAAGCAATTTGTGCAATGAAAAACTGCTAGTTTTTCAGAAAAACCATATCATTTGCAATAATACTAACTTGGCCTAAAACAGTGTTTATCAAAAAAACATTGATTTTCTCAAAAACTGTTGATTAAATTCACATAAAAATGCTTTAAAACGATGTAAAGTACAGAACTACAATAGAACAAAGCAATTTTTGCAATGAAAAACTGCAAGTTTTTCAGAAAAACCATATCATTTGCAATAATACTAACTTGGCCTAAAACAGTGTTTATCAAAAAAACATTGATTTTCTCAAAAACTGTTCATTAAATTCACATAAAAATGCTTTAAAACGATGTAAAGTACAGAACTACAATAGAACCAAGCAATTTTTCCAATGAAAAACTGCTAGTTTTTCAGAAAAACCATATCATTTGCAATAATACTAACTTGGCCTAAAACAATGTTAATCAAAAAAACATTGACTTTCTCAAAAACTATCGATTAACTTCACATAAAAATGCTTTAAAACGACGTAAAGTACAGAACTACAATAGAACCAAGCAATTTGTGCAATGAAAAACTGCTAGTTTTTCAGAAAAACCATATCATTTGCAATAATACTAACTTGGCCTAAAACAATGTTTATCAAAAAAACATTGACTTTCTCAAAAACTATCGATTAAATTCACATAAAAATGCTTTAAAACGACGTAAAGTACAGAACTACAATAGAACCAAGCAATTTGTGCAATGAAAAACTGCTAGTTTTTCAGAAAAACCATATCATTTGCAATAAAACTAACTTGGCCTAAAACAGTGTTTATCAAAAAAACATTGATTTTCTCAAAAACGGTCGATTAAATTCACATAAAAATGCTTTAAACCCATGTAAAGTACAGAACTACAATAGAACAAATGAAATTTTTGCAATGAAAAACTGCTAGTTTTTCAGAAAAACCATATCATTTGCAATAATACTAACTTGGCCTAAAACAATGTTTATCAAAAAAACATTGACTTTCTCAAAAACTGTGGATTAAATTCACATAAAAATGCTTTAAACCCATGTAAAGTACAGAACTACAATAGAACAAAGCAATTTTGCCAATGAAAAACTGCTAGTTTTTCAGAAAAACCATTTCATTTGATATAATACTAACTTGGCCTAAAACAATGTTTATCAAAAAAACATTGACTTTCTCAAAAACTATCGATTAAATTCACATAAAAATGCTTTAAAACGACGTAAAGTACAGAACTACAATAGAACCAAGCAATTTTTGCAATGAGAAACTGCTAGTTTTTCAAAAAAACCATATCATTTGCAATAAAACTAACTTGGCCTAAAACAGTGTTTATCAAAAAAACATTGATTTTCTCAAAATCTGTCGATTAAATTCACATAAAAATGCTTTAAAACGATGTAAAGTACAGAACTACAATAGAACCAAGCAATTTTTCCAATCAAAAACTGCTAGTTTTTCAGAAAAACCATATCATTTGCAATAATACTAATTGGCCTAAAACAATGTTTATCAAAAAAACATTGACTTTCTCAAAAACTATCGATAAAATTCACATAAAAATGCTTTAAAACGATGTAAAGTACAGAACTACAATAGAACCACGCAATTTGTGCAATGAAAAACTGCTAGTTTTTCAGAAAAACCATATCATTTGCAATAATACTAACTTGGCCTAAAACAGTGTTTATCAAAAAAACATTGACTTTCTCAAAAACTATCGATTAAATTCACATAAAAATGCTTTAAAACGACGTAAGGTACAGAACTACAATAGAACCAAGCAATTTTTCCAGTGAAAAACTGCTAGTTTTTCAGAAAAACCATATCATTTGCTATAAAACTAACTTGGCCTAAAACAGTGTTTATGAAAAAAACATTGATTTTCTCAAAAACTATCGATTAAATTCACATAAAAATGCTTTAAAACGACGTAAAGTACAGAACTACAATAGAACCAAGCAATTTGTGCAATGAAAAACTGCCAGTTTTTCAGAAAAACCATATCATTTGCAATAATACTAACTTGGCCTAAAACAGTGTTTATCAAAAAAACATTGATTTTCTCAAAAACTGTTGATTAAATTCACATAAAAATGCTTTAAAACGATATAAAGTACAGAACTACAATAGAACCAAGCAATTTTTGCAATGAAAAACTGCTAGTTTTTCAGAAAAACCATATCATTTGCAATAATACTAACTTGGCCTAAAACAGTGTTTATCAAAAAAACATTGACTTTCTCAAAAATTATCGATTAAATTCACATAAAAATGCTTTAAAACGACGTAAAGTACAGAACTACAATAGAACCAAGCATATTTTCCAGTGAAAAACTGCTAGTTTGTCAGAAAAACCAGATAATTTGCAATAAAACTAACTTGGCCTAAAACAGTGTTTATCAAAAAAACATTGATTTTCTCAAAAACTGTCGATTAAATTCACATAAAAATGCTTTAAAACGACGTAAAGTACAGAACTACAATAGAACCAAGCAATTTTTCCAGTGAAAAACTGCTAGTTTGTCAGAAAAACCATATCATTTGCAATAAAACTAACTTGGCCTAAAACAGTGTTTATCAAAAAAACATTTATTTTCTCAAAAACTGTTGATTAAATTCACATAAAAATGCTTTAAAACGATGTAAAGTACAGAACTACAATAGAACCAAGCAATTTGTGCAATGAAAAACTGCTAGTTTTTCAGAAAAACCATATCATTTGCAATAAAACTAACTTGGCCTAAAACAGTGTTTATCAAAAAAACATTTATTTTCTCAAAAACTGTTGATTAAATTCACATAAAAATGCTTTAAAACGATGTAAAGTACAGAACTACAATAGAACCAAGCAATTTCTGCAATGAAAAACTGCTAGTTTTTCAGAAAAACCATATCATTTGCAATAAAACTAACTTGGCCTAAAACAGTGTTTATCAAAAAAACATTGATTTTCTCAAAAACGGTCGATTAAATTCACATAAAAATGCTTTAAACCCATGTAAAGTACAGAACTACAATAGAACAAATGAAATTTTTGCAATGAAAAACTGCTAGTTTTTCAGAAAAACCATATCATTTGCAATAATACTAACTTGGCCTAAAACAATGTTTATCAAAAAAACATTGACTTTCTCAAAAACTGTGGATTAAATTCACATAAAAATGCTTTAAACCCATGTAAAGTACAGAACTACAATAGAACAAAGCAATTTTGCCAATGAAAAACTGCTAGTTTTTCAGAAAAACCATTTCATTTGATATAATACTAACTTGGCCTAAAACAATGTTTATCAAAAAAACATTGACTTTCTCAAAAACTATCGATTAAATTCACATAAAAATGCTTTAAAACGACGTAAAGTACAGAACTACAATAGAACCAAGCAATTTTTGCAATGAGAAACTGCTAGTTTTTCAAAAAAACCATATCATTTGCAATAAAACTAACTTGGCCTAAAACAGTGTTTATCAAAAAAACATTGATTTTCTCAAAATCTGTCGATTAAATTCACATAAAAATGCTTTAAAACGATGTAAAGTACAGAACTACAATAGAACCAAGCAATTTTTCCAATCAAAAACTGCTAGTTTTTCAGAAAAACCATATCATTTGCAATAATACTAATTGGCCTAAAACAATGTTTATCAAAAAAACATTGACTTTCTCAAAAACTATCGATAAAATTCACATAAAAATGCTTTAAAACGATGTAAAGTACAGAACTACAATAGAACCACGCAATTTGTGCAATGAAAAACTGCTAGTTTTTCAGAAAAACCATATCATTTGCAATAATACTAACTTGGCCTAAAAAAATGTTTATCAAAAAAACATTGACTTTCTCAAAAACTATCGATTAAATTCACATAAAAATGCTTTAAAACGACGTAAGGTACAGAACTACAATAGAACCAAGCAATTTTTCCAGTGAAAAACTGCTAGTTTTTCAGAAAAACCATATCATTTGCTATAAAACTAACTTGGCCTAAAACAGTGTTTATCAAAAAAACATTGATTTTCTCAAAAACTATCGATTAAATTCACATAAAAATGCTTTAAAACGACGTAAAGTACAGAACTACAATAGAACCAAGCAATTTGTGCAATGAAAAACTGCCAGTTTTTCAGAAAAACCATATCATTTGCAATAATACTAACTTGGCCTAAAACAGTGTTTATCAAAAAAACATTGATTTTCTCAAAAACTGTTGATTAAATTCACATAAAAATGCTTTAAAACGATATAAAGTACAGAACTACAATAGAACCAAGCAATTTTTGCAATGAAAAACTGCTAGTTTTTCAGAAAAACCATATCATTTGCAATAATACTAACTTGGCCTAAAACAGTGTTTATCAAAAAAACATTGACTTTCTCAAAAATTATCGATTAAATTCACATAAAAATGCTTTAAAACGACGTAAAGTACAGAACTACAATAGAACCAAGCATATTTTCCAGTGAAAAACTGCTAGTTTGTCAGAAAAACCAGATAATTTGCAATAAAACTAACTTGGCCTAAAACAGTGTTTATCAAAAAAACATTGATTTTCTCAAAAACTGTCGATTAAATTCACATAAAAATGCTTTAAAACGACGTAAAATACAGAACTACAATAGAACCAAGCAATTTTTCTAGTGAAAAACTGCTAGTTTGTCAGAAAAACCATATCATTTGCAATAAAACTAACTTGGCCTAAAACAGTGTTTATCAAAAAAACATTTATTTTCTCAAAAACTGTTGATTAAATTCACATAAAAATGCTTTAAAACGATGTAAAGTACAGAACTACAATAGAACCAAGCAATTTGTGCAATGAAAAACTGCTAGTTTTTCAGAAAAACCATATCATTTGCAATAATACTAACTTGGCCTAAAACAGTGTTTATCAAAAAAACATTGACTTTCTCAAAAACTATCGATTAAATTCACATAAAAATGCTTTAAAACGACGTAAAGTACAGAACTACAGTAGAACCAAGCAATTTTTGCAATGAAATACTGCTAGTTTTTCAGAAAAACCATATCATTTGCAATAATACTAACTTGGCCTGAAACAATGTTTATCAAAAAAACATTGACTTTCTCAAAAACTATCGATAAAATTCACATAAAAATGCTTTAAAACGACGTAAAGTACAGAACTACAATAGAACCAAGCAATTTGTGCAATGAAAAACTGCTAGTTTTTCAGAAAAACCATATCATTTGCAATAATACTAACTTGGCCTAAAACAGTGTTTGTCAAAAAGACATTGATTTTCTCAAAAACTGTTGATTAAATTCACATAAAAATGCTTTAAAACGATGTAAAGTACAGAACTACAATAGAACCAAGAAATTTTTGCAATGAAAAACTGCTAGTTTTTCAGAAAAACCATATCATTTGCAATAATACTAACTTGGCCTAAAACAGTGTTTATCAAAAAAACATTGATTTTCTCAAAAACTGTTCATTAAATTCACATAAAAATGCTTTAAAACGATGTAAAGTACAGAACTACAATAGAACCAAGCAATTTTTCCAATGAAAAACTGCTAGTTTTTCAGAAAAACCATATCATTTGCAATAATACTAACTTGGCCTAAAACAATGTTAATCAAAAAAACATTGACTTTCTCAAAAACTATCGATTAACTTCACATAAAAATGCTTTAAAACGACGTAAAGTACAGAACTACAATAGAACCAAGCAATTTTTGCAATGAAAAACTGCTAGTTTTTCAGAAAAACCATATCATTTGCAATAATACTAACTTGGCCTAAAACAGTGTTTATCAAAAAAACATTGATTTTCTCAAAAACTATGAATTAAATTCACATAAAAATGCTTTAAAACGACGTAAAGTACAGAACTACAATAGAACAAAGCAATTTTTGCAATGAAAAACTGCTAGTTTGTCAGAAAAACCATATCATTTGCAATAAAACTAACTTGGCCTAAAACATTGTTTATCAAAAAAACATTGATTTTCTCAAAAACTGTCGATTAAATTCATATAAAAATGCTTTAAACCCATGTAAAGTACAGAACTACAATAGAACAAAGCAATTTTTCCAATGAAAAACTGCTAGTTTTTCAGAAAAACCATATCATTTGCAATAATACTAACTTGGCCTAAAACAGTGTTTATCAAAAAAACATTGACTTTCTCAAAAACTATCGATTAAATTCACATAAAAATGCTTTAAAACGACGTAAAGTACAGAACTACAATAGAACCAAGCAATTTTTGCAATGAAAAACTTCTAGTTTTTCAGAAAAACCATATCATTTGCAATAAAACTAACTTGGCCTAAAACAGTGTTTATCAAAAAAACATTGATTTTCTCAAAATCTGTCGATTAAATTCACATAAAAATGCTTTAAAACGATGTAGAGTACAGAAATACAATAGAACAAAGCAATTTTTCCAATGAAAAACTGCTAGTTTTTCAGAAAAACCATATCATTTGCAATAATACTAACTTGGCCTAGAACAATGTTTATCAAAAAAACATTGACTTTCTCAAAAACTATCGATAAAATTCACATAAAAATGCTTTAAAACGACGTAAAGTACAGAACTACAATAGAACCAAGCAATTTTTGCAATGAAAAACTGCTAGTTTCTCAGAAAAACCATATCATTTGCAATAATACTAACTTGGCCTAAAACAGTGTTTTTCAAAAAAACATTGATTTTCTCAAAAACTGTTGATTAAATTCACATAAAAATGCTTTAAAACGATGTAAAGTACAGAACTACAATAGAACCAAGCAATTTTTCCAATGAAAAACTGCTAGTTTTTCAGAAAAACCATATCATTTGCAAAATACTAACTTGGCCTAAAACAGTGCTTATCAAAAAAACATTGACTTTCTCAAAAACTATCGATTAAATTGACATAAAAATGATTTAAAACAACGTAAAATACAGAACTACAATAGAACCAAGCATATTTTCCAGTGAAAAACTGCTAGTTTGTCAGAAAAACCAGATCATTTGCAATAAAACTAACTTGGCCTAAAACAGTGTTTATCAAAAAAACATTGATTTTCTCAAAAACTGTCGATTAAATTCACATAAAAATGCTTTAAAACCATGTAAAGTACAGAACTACAATAGAACAAAGCAATTTTTCCAATGAAAATCTGCTAGTTTTTCAGGAAAACCATATCTTTTGCAATAATACTAACTTGGCCTAAAACAGTGTTTTTCAAAAAAACATTGATTTTCTCAAAAACTGTTGATTAAATTCACATAAAATTGCTTTAAAACGATGTAAAGTACAGAACTACAATAGAACCAAGCAATTTTTCCAATGAAAAACTGCTAGTTTTTCAGAAAAACCGTATCATTTGCAATAATACTAACTTGGCCTAAAACAGTGTTTATCAAAAATACATTGACTTTCTCAAAAACTATCGATTAAATTCACATAAAAATGCTTTAAAACGACGTAAAGTACAGAACTACAATAGAACCAAGCATATTTTCCAGTGAAAAACTGCTAGTTTGTCAGAAAAACCAGATCATTTGCAATAAAACTAACTTGGCCTAAAACAGTGTTTATCAAAAAAACATTGATTTTCTCAAAAACTGTTCATTAAATTCACATAAAAATGCTTTAAAACCATGTAAAGTACAGAACTACAATAGAACAAAGCAATTTTTCCAATGAAAATCTGCTAGTTTTTCAGAAAAACCATATCATTTGCAATAAAACTAACTTGGCCTAAAACAGTGTTTATCAAAAAAACATTGATTTTCTCAAAATCTGTCGATTAAATTCACATAAAAATGCTTTAAAACGATGTAAAGTACAGAAATACAATAGAACAAAGCAATTTTTCCAATGAAAAACTGCTAGTTTTTCAGAAAAACCATATCATTTGCAATAATACTAACTTGGCCTAGAACAATGTTTATCAAAAAAACATTGACTTTCTCAAAAACTATCGATAAAATTCACATAAAAATGCTTTAAAACGACGTAAAGTACAGAACTACAATAGAACCAAGCAATTTTTGCAATGAAAAACTGCTAGTTTTTCAGAAAAACCATATCATTTGCAATAATACTAACTTGGCCTAAAACAGTGTTTTTCAAAAAAACATTGATTTTCTCAAAAACTGTTGATTAAATTCACATAAAAATGCTTTAAAACGATGTAAAGTACAGAAATACAATAGAACCAAGCAATTTTTCCAATGAAAAACTGCTAGTTTTTCAGAAAAACCATATCATTTGCAATAATACTAACTTGGCCTAAAACAGTGCTTATCAAAAAAACATTGACTTTCTCAAAAACTATCGATTAAATTGACATAAAAATGATTTAAAACAACGTAAAATACAGAACTACAATAGAACCAAGCATATTTTCCAGTGAAAAACTGCTAGTTTGTCAGAAAAACCAGATCATTTGCAATAAAACTAACTTGGCCTAAAACAGTGTTTATCAAAAAAACATTGATTTTCTCAAAAACTGTCGATTAAATTCACATAAAAATGCTTTAAAACCATGTAAAGTACAGAACTACAATAGAACAAAGCAATTTTTCCAATGAAAATCTGCTAGTTTTTCAGGAAAACCATATCTTTTGCAATAATACTAACTTGGCCTAAAACAGTGTTTTTCAAAAAAACATTGATTTTCTCAAAAACTGTTGATTAAATTCACATAAAAATGCTTTAAAACGATGTAAAGTACAGAACTACAATAGAACCAAGCAATTTTTCTAATGAAAAACTGCTAGTTTTTCAGAAAAACCGTATCATTTGCAATAATACTAACTTGGCCTAAAACAGTGCTTATCAAAAATACATTGACTTTCTCAAAAACTATCGATTAAATTCACATAAAAATGCTTTAAAACGACGTAAAGTACAGAACTACAATAGAACCAAGCATATTTTCCAGTGAAAAACTGCTAGTTTGTCAGAAAAACCAGATCATTTGCAATAAAACTAACTTGGCCTAAAACAGTGTTTATCAAAAAAACATTGATTTTCTCAAAAACTGTTCATTAAATTCACATAAAAATGCTTTAAAACCATGTAAAGTACAGAACTACAATAGAACAAAGCAATTTTTCCAATGAAAATCTGCTAGTTTTTCAGAAAAACCATATCTTTTGCAATAATACTAACTTGGCCCAGAACAATGTTTATCAAAAAAACACTGACTTTCTCAAAAACTATCGATAAAATTCACATAAAAATGCTTTAAAACGACGTAAAGTACAGAACTACAATAGAACCAAGCAATTTGTGCAATGAAAAACTGCTAGTTTTTCATAAAAACCATATCATTTGCAATAATACTAACTTGGCCTAAAACAGTGTTTTTCAAAAAAACATTGATTTTCTCAAAAACTGTTGATTAAATTCACATAAAAATGCTTTAAAACGATGTAAAGTACAGAACTACAATAGAATCAAGCAATTTTTGCAATGAAAAACTGCTAGTTTTTCAGAAAAACCATATCATTTGCAATAATACTAACTTGGCCTAAAACAGTGCTTATCAAAAAAACATTGACTTTCTCAAAAACTATCGATTAAATTCACATAAAAAGGCTTTAAAACGACGTAAAGTACAGAACTACAATAGAACCAAGCATATTTTCCAGTGAAAAACTGCTAGTTTGTCAGAAAAACCAGATCATTTGCAATAAAACTAACTTGGCCTAAAACAGTGTTTATCAAAAAAACATTGATTTTCTCAAAAACTGTCGATTAAATTCACATAAAAATGCTTTAAAACCATGTAAAGTACAGAACTACAATAGAACAAAGCAATTTTTCCAATGAAAATCTGCTAGTTTTTCAGGAAAACCATATCTTTTGCAATAATACTAACTTGGCCTTATACTATGTTTATCAAAAAAACATTGACTTTCTCAAAAACTATCGATAAAATTCACATAAAAATGCTTTAAAACGACGTAAAGTACAGAACTACAACAGAACCAAGCAATTTGTGCAATGAAAAACTGCTAGTTTTTCAGAAAAACCATATCATTTGCAATAAAACTAACTTGGCCTAAAACAGTGTTTATCAAAAAAACATTGATTTTCTCAAAATCTGTCGATTAAATTCACATAAAAATGCTTTAAAACGATGTAAAGTACAGAAATACAATTGAACAAAGCAATTTTTCCAATGAAAAACTGCTAGTTTTTCAGAAAAACCATATCATTTGCAATAATACTAACTTGGCCTAGAACAATGTTTATCAAAAAAACATTGACTTTCTCAAAAACTATCGATAAAATTCACATAAAAATGCTTTAAAACGACGTAAAGTACAGAACTACAATAGAACCAAGCAATTTTTGCAATGAAAAACTGCTAGTTTTTCAGAAAAACCATATCATTTGCAATAATACTAACTTGGCCTAAAACAGTGTTTTTCAAAAAAACATTGATTTTCTCAAAAACTGTTGATTAAATTCACATAAAAATGCTTTAAAACGACGTAAAGTACAGAACTACAACAGAACCAAGCAATTTGTGCAATGAAAAACTGCTAGTTTTTCAGAAAAACCATATCATTTGCAATAATACTAACTTGGCCTAAAACAGTGTTTTTCAAAAAAACATTGATTTTCTCAAAAACTATCGATTAAATTCACATAAAAATGATTTAAAACAACGTAAAATACAGAACTACAATAGAACCAAGCATATTTTCCAGTGAAAAACTGCTAGTTTGTCAGAAAAACCAGATCATTTGCAATAAAAATAACTTGGCCTAAAACAGTGTTTATCAAAAAAACATTGATTTTCTCAAAAACTGTCTATTAAATTCACATAAAAATGCTTTAAAACCATGTAAAGTACAGAACTACAATAGAACAAAGCAATTTTTCCAATGAAAATCTGCTAGTTTTTCAGGAAAACCATATCTTTTGCAATAATACTAACTTGGCCTAGAACAATGTTTATCAAAAAAACATTGACTTTCTCAAAAACTATCGATAAAATTCACATAAAAATGCTTTAAAACGACGTAAAGTACAGAACTACAATAGAACCAAGCAATTTGTGCAATGAAAAACTGCTAGTTTTTCAGAAAAACCATATCATTTGCAATAATACTAACTTGGCCTAAAACAGTGTTTTTCAAAAAAACATTGATTTTCTCAAAAACTGTTGATTAACTTCACATAAAAATGCTTTAAAACGATGTAAAGTACAGAACTACAATAGAACCAAGCAATTTTTGCAATGAAAAACTGCTAGTTTTTCAGAAAAACCATATCATTTGCAATAATACTAACTTGGCCTAAAACAGTGCTTATCAAAAAAACATTGACTTTCTCAAAAACTATCGATTAAATTCACATAAAAAGGCTTTAAAACGACGTAAAGTACAGAACTACAATAGAACCAAGCATATTTTCCAGTGAAAAACTGCTAGTTTGTCAGAAAAACCAGATCATTTGCAATAAAACTAACTTGGCCTGAAACAGTGTTTATCAAAAAAACATTGATTTTCTCAAAAACTGTCGATTAAATTCACATAAAAATGCTTTAAAACCATGTAAAGTACAGAACTACAATAGAACAAAGCAATTTTTCCAATGAAAATCTGCTAGTTTTTCAGGAAAACCATATCTTTTGCAATAATACTAACTTGGCCTTAAACAATGTTTATCAAAAAAACATTGACTTTCTCAAAAACTATCGATAAAATTCACATAAAAATGCTTTAAAACGACGTAAAGTACAGAACTACAACAGAACCAAGCAATTTGTGCAATGAAAAACTGCTAGTTTTTCAGAAAAACCATATCATTTGCAATAATACTAACTTGGCCTAAAACAGTGTTTATCAAAAAAACATTGACTTTCTAAAAAATTATCGATTAAATTCACATAAAAATGCTTTAAAACGACGTAAAGTACAGAACTACAATAGAACCAAGCAATTTTTCCAATGAAAAACTGCTAGTTTTTCAGAAAAACCATATCATTTGCAATAATTATAACTTGGCCTAAAACAGTGTTTATCAAAAAAACATTGATTTTCTCAAAAACTGTCGATTAAATTCATATAAAAATGCTTTAAAACGACGTAAAGTACAGAACTACAATAGAACCAAGCAATTTTTGCAATGAAAAACTGCTAGTTTGTCAGAAAAACAATATCATTTGCAATAATACTAACTTGGCCTAAAACAGTGTTTATCAAAAAAACATTGACTTTCTCAAAAACTATCGATTAAATTCGCATAAAAATGCTTTAAAACGACGTAAAGTACAGAACTACAATAGAACCAAGCAATTTTTGCAATGAAAAACTGCTAGTTTTTCAGAAAAACCATATCATTTGCAATAAAACTAACTTGGCCTAAAACAGTGTTTATCAAAAAAACATTGATTTTCTCAAAATCTGTCGATTAAATTCACATAAAAATGCTTTAAAACGATGTAAAGAACAGAAATACAATAGAACAAAGCAATTTTTCCAATGAAAAACTGCTAGTTTTTCAGAAAAACCATATCATTTGCAATAATACTAACTTGGCCTAGAACAATGTTTATCAAAAAAACATTGACTTTCTCAAAAACTATCGATAAAATTCACATAAAAATGCTTTAAAACGACGTAAAGTACACAACTACAATAGAACCAAGCAATTTTTGCAATGAAAAACTGCTAGTTTTTCAGAAAAACCATATCATTTGCAATAATACTAACTTGGCCTAAAACAGTGTTTTTCAAAAAAACATTGATTTTCTCAAAAACTCTTGATTAAATTCACATAAAAATGCTTTAAAACGATGTAAAGTACAGAACTACAATAGAACCAAGCAATTTTTGCAATGAAAAACTGCTAGTTTGTCAGAAAAACCAGATCATTTGCAATAAAACTAACTTGGCCTAAAACAGTGTTTATCAAAAAAACATTGATTTTCTCAAAAACTGTCGATTAAATTCACATAAAAATGCTTTAAAACCATGTAAAGTACAGAACTACAATAGAACAAAGCAATTTTTCCAATGAAAATCTGCTAGTTTTTCAGGAAAACCATATCTTTTGCAATAATACTAACTTGGCCTAGAACAATGTTTATCAAAAAAACATTGACTTTCTCAAAAACTATCGATAAAATTCACATAAAAATGCTTTAAAACGACGTAAAGTACAGAACTACAATAGAACCAAGCAATTTGTGCAATGAAAAACTGCTAGTTTTTCAGAAAAACCATATCCTTTGCAATAATACTAACTTGGCCTAAAACAGTGTTTTTCAAAAAAACATTGATTTTCTCAAAAACTGTTGATTAAATTCACATAAAAATGCTTTAAAACGATGTAAGGTACAGAACTACAATAGAACCAAGCAATTTTTGCAATGAAAAACTGCTAGTTTTTCAGAAAAACCATATCATTTGCAATAATACTAACTTGGCCTAAAACAGTGCTTATCAAAAAAACATTGACTTTCTCAAAAACTATCGATTAAATTCACATAAAAAGGCTTTAAAACGACGTAAAGTACAGAACTACAATAGAACCAAGCAATTTTTGCAATGAAAAACTGCTAGTTTGTCAGAAAAACAATATCATTTGCAATAATACTAACTTGGCCTAAAACAGTGTTTATCAAAAAAACATTGACTTTCTCAAAAACTATCGATAAAATTCACATAAAAATGCTTTAAAACGACGTAAAGTACAGAACTACAATAGAACCAAGCAATTTGTGCAATGAAAAACTGCTAGTTTTTCAGAAAAACCATATCCTTTGCAATAATACTAACTTGGCCTAAAACAGTGTTTTTCAGAAAAACATTGATTTTCTCAAAAACTGTTGATTAAATTCACATAAAAATGCTTTAAAACGATGTAAGGTACAGAACTACAATAGAACCAAGCAATTTTTGCAATGAAAAACTGCTAGTTTTTCAGAAAAACCATATCATTTGCAATAATACTAACTTGGCCTAAAACAGTGCTTATCAAAAAAACATTGACTTTCTCAAAAACTATCGATTAAATTCACATAAAAAGGCTTTAAAACGACGTAAAGTACAGAACTACAATAGAACCAAGCAATTTTTGCAATGAAAAACTGCTAGTTTGTCAGAAAAACAATATCATTTGCAATAATACTAACTTGGCCTAAAACAGTGTTTATCAAAAAAACATTGACTTTCTCAAAAACTATCGATTAAATTCGCATAAAAATGCTTTAAAACGACGTAAAGTACAGAACTACAATAGAACCAAGCAATTTTTGCAATGAAAAACTGCTAGTTTTTCAGAAAAACCATATCATTTGCAATAAAACTAACTTGGCCTAAAACAGTGTTTATCAAAAAAACATTGATTTTCTCAAAATCTGTCGATTAAATTCACATAAAAATGCTTTAAAACGATGTAAAGTACAGAAATACAATAGAACAAAGCAATTTTTCCAATGAAAAACTGCTAGTTTTTCAGAAAAACCATATCATTTGCAATAATACTAACTTGGCCTAGAACAATGTTTATCAAAAAAACATTGACTTTCTCAAAAACTATCGATAAAATTCACATAAAAATGCTTTAAAACGACGTAAAGTACAGAACTACAATAGAACCAAGCAATTTTTGCAATGAAAAACTGCTAGTTTTTCAGAAAAACCATATCATTTTCAATAATACTAACTTGGCCTAAAACAGTGTTTTTCAAAAAAACATTGATTTTCTCAAAAACTCTTGATTAAATTCACATAAAAATGCTTTAAAACGATGTAAAGTACAGAACTACAATAGAACCAAGCAATTTTTGCAATGAAAAACTGCTAGTTTGTCAGAAAAACCAGATCATTTGCAATAAAACTAACTTGGCCTAAAACAGTGTTTATCAAAAAAACATTGATTTTCTCAAAAACTGTCGATTAAATTCACATAAAAATGCTTTAAAACCATGTAAAGTACAGAACTACAATAGAACAAAGCAATTTTTCCAATGAAAATCTGCTAGTTTTTCTGGAAAACCATATCTTTTGCAATAATACTAACTTGGCCTAGAACAATGTTTATCAAAAAAACATTGACTTTCTCAAAAACTATCGATAAAATTCACATAAAAATGCTTTAAAACGACGTAAAGTACAGAACTACAATAGAACCAAGCAATTTGTGCAATGAAAAACTGCTAGTTTTTCAGAAAAACCATATCCTTTGCAATAATACTAACTTGGCCTAAAACAGCGTTTTTCAAAAAAACATTGATTTTCTCAAAAACTGTTGATTAAATTCACATAAAAATGCTTTAAAACGATGTAAGGTACAGAACTACAATAGAACCAAGCAATTTTTCCAATGAAAAACTGCTAGTTTTTCAGAAAAACCATATCATTTGCAATAATACTGACTTGGCCTAAAACAGTGCTTATCAAAAAAACATTGACTGTTGTCAAAAACTATCGATTAAATTCACATAAAAAGGCTTTAAAACGACGTAAAGTACAGAACGACAATAGAACCAAGCATATTTTCCAGTGAAAAACTGCTAGTTTTTCAGAAAAACCATATCATTTGCAATAATACTAACTTGGCCTAAAACAGTGTTTATCAAAAAAACATTGACTTTCTAAAAAACTATCGATTAAATTCACATAAAAATGCTTTAAAACGACGTAAAGTACAGAACTACAATAGAACCAAGCAATTTTTTCCAATGAAAAACTGCTAGTTTTTCAGAAAAACCATATCATTTGCAATAATTATAACTTGGCCTAAAACAGTGTTTATCAAAAAAACATTGATTTTCTCAAAAACTGTCGATTAAATTCACATCAAAAAGCTTTTAAACGACGTAAAGTACAGAACTACAATAGAACCAAGCAATTTTTCCAATGAAAAACTGCTAGTTTGTCAGAAAAACCATATCATTTGCAATAAAACTAACTTGGCCTAAAACAGTGTTTATCAAAAAAACATTTATTTTCTCAAAAACTGTTGATTAAATTCACATAAAATTGCTTTAAAACGATGTAAAGTACAGAACTACAATAGAACCATGCAATTTTTGCAATGAAAAACTGCTAGTTTTTCAGAAAAACCATATCATTTGCAATAATACTAACTTGGCCTAAAACAGTGTTTATCAAAAACACATTGATTTTCTCAAAAACTGTTGATTAAATTCACATAAAAATGCTTTAAAACGATGTAAAGTACAGAACTACAATAGAACCAACCAATTTTTCCAATGAAAAACTGCTAGTTTTTCAGAAAAACCATATCATTTGCAATAATACTAACTTGGCCTAAAACAATGTTTATCAAAAAAACATTGACTTTCTCAAAAACTATCGATAAAATTCACATAAAAATGCTTTAAAACGATGTAAAGTACAGAACTACAATAGAACCACGCAATTTGTGCAATGAAAAATTGCTAGTTTTTCAGAAAAACCATATCATTTGCAATAATACTAACTTGGCCTAAAACAGTGTTTATCAAAAAAACATTGACTTTCTCAAAAACTATCGATTAAATTCACATAAAAGTGCTTTAAAACGACGTAAAGTACAGAACAACAATAGAACCAAGCAATTTTTCCGGTGAAAAACTGCTAGTTTTTCAGAAAAACCATATCATTTGCTATAAAACTAACTTGGCCTAAAACAGTGTTTATCAAAAAAACATTGATTTTCTCAAAAACTATCGATTAAATTCACATAAAAATGCTTTAAAACGACGTCAAGTACAGAACTACAATAGAACCAAGCAATTTTTCCAATGAAAAACTGCTAGTTTTTCAGAAAAACCATATCATTTGCAATAATACTAACTTGGCCTAGAACAGTGTTTATCAAAAAAACATTGATTTTCTCAAAAACGATCGATTAAATTCACATAAAAATGCTTTAAAACGACGTAAAGTACAGAACTACATTAGAACCAAGCAATTTTTGCAATGAAAAACTGCTAGTTTGTCAGAAAAACCATATCATTTGCAATAAAACTAACTTGGCCTAAAACAGTGTTTATCAAAAAAACATTGATTTTCTCAAAAACTGTCGATTAAATTCACATAAAAATGCTTTAAAACCATGTAAAGTACAGAACTACAATAGAACAAAGCAATTTGTGCAATGAAAAACTGCTAGTTTTTCAGAAAAACCATATCATTTGCAATAATACTAACTTGGCCTAAAACAATGTTTATCAAAAAAACATTGACTTTCTCAAAAACTATCGCTTAAATTCACATAAAAATGCTTTAAAACGACGTAAAGTACAGAACTACAATAGAACCAAGCAATTTTTGCAATGAAAAACTCCTAGTTTTTCAGAAAAACCATATCATTTGCAATAATACTAACTTGGCCTAAAACAGTGTTTATCAAAAAAACATTGATTTTCTCAAAATCTGTCGATTAAATTCACATAAAAATACTTTAAAACGATGTAAAGTACAGAAATACAATAGAACAAAGCAATTTTTCCAATGAAAAACTGCTAGTGTTTCAGAAAAACCATATCATTTGCAATAATACTAACTTGGCCTAGAACAATGTTTATCAAAAAAACATTGACTTTCTCAAAAACTATCGATAAAATTTACATAAAAATGCTTTAAAACGACGTAAAGTACAGAACTACAATAGAACCAAGCAATTTGTGCAATGAAAAACTGCTATTTTTTCAGAAAAACCAAATCATTTGCAATAATACTAACTTGGCCTAAAACAGTGTTTATCAAAAAAACATTGACTTTCGCAAAAACTATCGATTAAATTCACATCAAAATGCTTTAAAACGATGTAAAGTACAGAACTACAATAGAACCAAGCAATTTTTCCAGTGAAAAACTGCTAGTTTTTCAGAAAAACCATATCATTTGCAATAATACTAACTTGGCCTAAAACAGTGTTTATCAAAAAAACATTGATTTTCTCAAAAACTATCGATTAAATTCACATAAAAATGCTTTAAAACGATGTAAAGTGCAGAACTACAATAGAACCAAGCAATTTTTGCAATGAAAAACTGCTAGTTTTTCAGAAAAAACATATCATTTGCATTAATACTAACTTGGCCTAAAACAGTGTTTATCAAAAAAACATTGATTTTCTCAAAAACTGTTGATTGAATTCACATAAAAATGCTTTAAAACGATGTAAAGTACAGAACTACAATAGAACCAAGCAATTTTTCCAATGAAAAACTGCTAGTTTTTCAGAAAAACCATATCATTTGCAATAATACTAACTTGGCCTAAAACAATGTTAATCAAAAAAACATTGACTTTCTCAAAAACTATCGATTAAATTCACATAAAAATGCTTTAAAACGACGTAAAGTACAGAACTACAATAGAACCAAGCAATTTGTGCAATGAAAAACTGCTAGTTTTTCAGAAAAACCATATCATTTGCAATAATACTAACTTGGCCTAAAACAATGTTTATCAAAAAAACACTGACTTTCTCAAAAACTATCGATAAAATTTACATCAAAATGCTTTAAAACGATGTAAAGTACAGAACTACAATAGAACCAAGCAATTTGTGCAATGAAAAACTGCTAGTTTTTCAGAAAAACCATATCATTTGCAATAATACTAACTTGGCCTAAAACAGTGTTTATCAAAAAAACATTGACTTTCTCAAAAACTATCGATTAAATTCACATAAAAATGCTTTAAAACGACGTAAAGTACAGAACTACAATAGAACCAAGCAATTTTTCCAGTGAAAAACTGCTAGTTTTTCAGAAAAACCATATCATTTGCTATAAAACTAACTTGGCCTAAAACAGTGTTTATCAAAAAAACATTGATTTTCTCAAAAACTATCAATAAAATTCACATAAAAATGCTTTAAAACGATGTAAAGTACAGAACTATAATAGAACCAAGCAATTTGTGCAATGAAAAACTGCTAGTTTTTCAGAAAAACCATATCATTTGCAATAATACTAACTTGGCCTAAAACAGTGTTTATCAAAAAAACATTGATTTTCTCAAAATCTGTCGATTAAATTCACATAAAAATGCTTTAAAACGATGTAAAGTACAGAAATACAATAGAACAAAGCAATTTTTTCAATGAAAAACTGCTAGTTTTTCAGAAAAACCATATCATTTGCAATAATACTAACTTGGCCTAGAACAATGTTTATCAAAAAAACATTGACTTTCTCAAAAACTATCGATAAAATTCACATAAAAATGCTTTAAAACGACGTAAAGTACAGAACTACAATAGAGCCAAGCAATTTGTGCAATGAAAAACTGCTAGTTTTTCAGAAAAACCATATCATTTGCAATAATACTAACTTGGCCGAAAACAGTGTTTATCAAAAAAACATTGACTTTCTCAAAAACTATCGATTAAATTCACATCAAAATGCTTTAAAACGACGTAAAGTAGAGAACTACAATAGAACCAAGCAATTTTTCCAGTGAAAAACTGCTAGTTTTTCAGAAAAACCATATCATTTGCAATAATACTAACTTGGCCTAAAACAGTGTTTATCAAAAAAACATTGATTTTCTCAAATCCTATCGATTAAATTCACATAAAAATGCTTTAAAACGACGTAAAGTACAGAACTACAATAGAACCAAGCAATTTTTCAAATGAGAAACTGCTAGTTTTTCAGAAAAACCATATCATTTGCAATAATACTAACTTGGCCTAAAATAGTGTTTATCTTAAAAACATTGATTTTCTCAAAAACTATCGATTAAATTCACATCAAAATGCTTTAAAACGACGTAAAGTACAGAACTACAATAGAACCAAGCAATTTTTGCAATGAAAAACTGCTAGTTTGTCAGAAAAACCATATCATTTGCAATAAAACTAACTTGGCCTAAAACAGTGTTTATCAAAAAAACATTTATTTTCTCAAAAACTGTTGATTAAATTCACATAAAAATGCTTTAAAACGATGTAAAGTACAGAACTACAATAGAACCAAGCAATTTTTGCAATGAAAAACTGCTAGTTTGTCAGAAAAACCATATCATTTGCAATAATACTAACTTGGCCTAAAACAGTGTTTATCAAAAAAACATTGATTTTCTCAAAAACTGTCGATTAAATTCACATAAAAATGCTTTAAAACCATGTAAAGTACAGAACTACAATAGAACAAAGCAATTTGTGCAATGAAAAACTGCTAGTTTTTCAGAAAAACCATATCATTTGCTATAAAACTAACTTGGCCTAAAACAGTGTTTATCAAAAAAACATTGATTTTCTCAAAAACTATCAATAAAATTCACATAAAAATGCTTTAAAACGATGTAAAGTACAGAACTATAATAGAACCAAGCAATTTGTGCAATGAAAAACTGCTAGTTTTTCAGAAAAACCATATCATTTGCAATAATACTAACTTGGCCTAGAACAATGTTTATCAAAAAAACATTGACTTTCTCAAAAACTATCGATTAAATTCACATCAAAATGCTTTAAAACGACGTAAAGTACAGAACTACAATAGAGCCAAGCAATTTGTGCAATGAAAAACTGCTAGTTTTTCAGAAAAACCATATCATTTGCAATAATACTAACTTGGCCGAAAACAGTGTTTATCAAAAAAACATTGACTTTCTCAAAAACTATCAATAAAATTCACATAAAAATGCTTTAAAACGATGTAAAGTACAGAACTATAATAGAACCAAGCAATTTGTGCAATGAAAAACTGCTAGTTTGTCAGAAAAACCATATCATTTGCAATAATACTAACTTGGCCTAAAACAGTGTTTATCAAAAAAACATTGATTTTCTCAAAATCTGTCGATTAAATTCACATAAAAATGCTTTAAAACGATGTAAAGTACAGAAATACAAAAGAACAAAGCAATTTTTTCAATGAAAAACTGCTAGTTTTTCAGAAAAAACCATATCATTTGCAATAACACTAACTTGGCCTAGAACAATGTTTATCAAAAAAACATTGACTTTCTCAAAAACTATCGATTAAATTCACATAAAAATGCTTTAAAACGACGTAAAGTACAGAACTACAATAGAACCAAGCAATTTTTCAAATGAGAAACTGCTAGTTTTTCAGAAAAACCATATCATTTGCAATAATACTAACTTGGCCTAAAATAGTGTTTATCTTAAAAACATTGATTTTCTCAAAAACTATCGATTAAATTCACATCAAAATGCTTTAAAACGACGTAAAGTACAGAACTACAATAGAACCAAGCAATTTTTGCAATGAAAAACTGCTAGTTTGTCAGAAAAACCATATCATTTGCAATAAAACTAACTTGGCCTAAAACAGTGTTTATCAAAAAAACATTTATTTTCTCAAAAACTGTTGATTAAATTCACATAAAAATGCTTTAAAACGATGTAAAGTACAGAACTACAATAGAACCAAGCAATTTTTGCAATGAAAAACTGCTAGTTTGTCAGAAAAACCATATCATTTGCAATAATACTAACTTGGCCTAAAACAGTGTTTATCAAAAAAACATTGATTTTCTCAAAAACTGTCGATTAAATTCACATAAAAATGCTTTAAAACCATGTAAAGTACAGAACTACAATAGAACAAAGCAATTTGTGCAATGAAAAACTGCTAGTTTTTCAGAAAAACCATATCATTTGCAATAATACTAACTTGGCCTAAAACAATGTTTATCAAGAAAACATTGACTTTCTCAAGAACTATCAATAAAATTCACATAAAAATGCTTTAAAACGATGTAAAGTACAGAACTATAATAGAACCAAGCAATTTGTGCAATGAAAAACTGCTAGTTTTTCAGAAAAACCATATCATTTGCAATAATACTAACTTGGCCTAGAACAATGTTTATCAAAAAAACATTGACTTTCTCAAAAACTATCGATTAAATTCACATCAAAATGCTTTAAAACGACGTAAAGTACAGAACTACAATAGAGCCAAGCAATTTGTGCAATGAAAAACTGCTAGTTTTTCAGAAAAACCATATCATTTGCAATAATACTAACTTGGCCGAAAACAGTGTTTATCAAAAAAACATTGACTTTCTCAAAAACTATCAATAAAATTCACATAAAAATGCTTTAAAACGATGTAAAGTACAGAACTATAATAGAACCAAGCAATTTGTGCAATGAAAAACTGCTAGTTTGTCAGAAAAACCATATCATTTGCAATAATACTAACTTGGCCTAAAACAGTGTTTATCAAAAAAACATTGATTTTCTCAAAATCTGTCGATTAAATTCACATAAAAATGCTTTAAAACGATGTAAAGTACAGAAATACAAAAGAACAAAGCAATTTTTTCAATGAAAAACTGCTAGTTTTTCAGAAAAAACCATATCATTTGCAATAACACTAACTTGGCCTAGAACAATGTTTATCAAAAAAACATTGACTTTCTCAAAAACTATCGATAAAATTCACATAAAAATGCTTTAAAACGACGTAAAGTACAGAACTACAATAGAGCCAAGCAATTTGTGCAATGAAAAACTGCTAGTTTTTCAGAAAAACCATATCATTTGCAATAATACTAACTTGGCCGAAAACAGTGTTTATCAAAAAAACATTGACTTTCTCAAAAACTATCGATTAAATTCACATCAAAATGCTTTAAAACGACGTAAAGTACAGAACTACAATAGAAACAAGCAATTTTTCCAGTGAAAAACTGCTAGTTTTTCAGAAAAACCATATCATTTGCAATAATACTAACTTGGCCTAAAACAGTGTTTATCAAAAAAACATTGATTTTCTCAAATCCTATCGATTAAATTCACATAAAAATGCTTTAAAACGACGTAAAGTACAGAACTACAATAGAACCAAGCAATTTTTCAAATGAGAAACTGCTAGTTTTTCAGAAAAACCATATCATTTGCAATAATACTAACTTGGCCTAAAACAGTGTTTATCAAAAAAACATTGATTTTCTCAAAAACTATCGATTAAATTCACATCAAAATGCTTTAAAACGACGTAAAGTACAGAACTACAATAGAACCAAGCAATTTTTGCAATGAAAAACTGCTAGTTTGTCAGAAAAACCATATCATTTGCAATAAAACTAACTTGGCCTAAAACAGTGTTTATCAAAAAAACATTGATTTTCTCAAAAACTGTTGATTAAATTCACATAAAAATGCTTTAAAACGATGTAAAGTACAGAACTACAATAGAACCAAGCAATTTTTCCAATGAAAAACTGCTAGTTTTTCAAAAAAACCATATCATTTGCAATAATACTAAATTGGCCTAAAACAGTGTTTATCAAAAAAACATTTATTTTCTCAAAAACTGTCGATTAAATTCACATAAAAATGCTTTAAAACGATGTAAAGTACAGAACTATAATAGAACCAAGCATTTTGTGCAATGAAAAACTGCTAGTTTTTCAGAAAAACCATATCATTTGCAATAATACTAACTTGGCCTAAAACAATGTTTATCAAAAAAACATTGACTTTCTCAAAAACTATCGATTAAATTCACATAAAAATGCTTTAAAACGATGTAAAGTACAGAACTACAATAGAACCAAGCAATTTTTCCAATGAAAAACTGCTAGTTTTTCAGAAAAACCATATGATTTGCAATAATACTAACTTGGCCTAAAACAATGTTTATCAAAAAAACATTGACTTTCTCAAAAACTATCGATTAAATTCACATAAAAATGCTTTAAAACGACGTAAAGTACAGAACTACAATAGAACCAAGCAATTTGTGCAATGAAAAACTGCTAGTTTTTCAGAAAAACCATATCATTTGCAATAATACTAACTTGGCCTAAAACAATGTTTATCAAAAAAACATTGACTTTCTCAAAAACTATCGATTAAATTCACATAAAAATGCTTTAAAACGATGTAAAGTACAGAATTACAATAGAACCAAGCAATTTTTGCAATGAAAAACTGCTAGTTTTTCAGAAAAACCATATCATTTGCAATAAAACTAACTTGGCCTAAAACAGTGTTTATCAAAAAAACATTGATTTTCTCAAAATCTGTCGATTAAATTCACATAAAAATGCTTTAAAACGACGTAAAGTACAGAACTACAATAGAACCAAGCAATTTTTCAAATGAGAAACTGCTAGTTTTTCAGAAAAACCATATCATTTGCAATAATACTAACTTGGCCTAAAACAGTGTTTATCAAAAAAACATTGATTTTCTAAAAAACTATCGATTAAATTCACATCAAAATGCTTTAAAACGACGTAAAGTACAGAGCTACAATAGAATCAAGCAATTTTTGCAATGAAAAACTGCTAGTTTGTCAGAAAAACCATATCATTTGCAATAATACTAACTTGGCCTAAAACAGTGTTTATCAAAAAAACATTTATTTTCTCAAAAACTGTCGATTAAATTCACATAAAAATGCTTTAAAACGATGTAAAGTACAGAACTACAATAGAACCAAGCAATTTTTGCAATGAAAAACTGCTAGTTTTTCAGAAAAACCATATCATTTGCAATAATACTAAATTGGCCTAAAACAGTGTTTATCAAAAAAACATTTATTTTCTCAAAAACTGTCGATTAAATTCACATAAAAATGCTTTAAAACGATGTAAAGTATAGAACTATAATAGAACCAAGCAATTTGTGCAATGAAAAACTGCTAGTTTTTCAGAAAAACCATATCATTTGCAATAATACTAACTTGGCCTAAAACAATGTTTATCAAAAAAACATTGACTTTCTCAAAAACTATCGATTAAATTCACATAAAAATGCTTTAAAACGACGTAAAGTACAGAACTACAATAGAACCAAGCAATTTGTGCAATGAAAAACTGCTAGTTTTTCAGAAAAACCATATCATTTGCAATAATACTAATTTGGCCTAAAACAATGTTTATCAAAAAAACATTGACTTTCTCAAAAACTATCGATTAAATTCACATAAAAATGCTTTAAAACGATGTAAAGTACAGAATTACAATAGAACCAAGCAATTTGTGCAATGAAAAACTGCTAGTTTTTCAGAAAAACCATATCATTTGCAATAAAACTAACTTGGCCTAAAACAGTGTTTATCAAAAAAACATTGATTTTCTCAAAATCTGTCGATTAAATTCACATAAAAATGCTTTAAAACGACGTAAAGTACAGAACTACAATAGAACCAAGCAATTTTTCAAATGAGAAACTGCTAGTTTTTCAGAAAAACCATATCATTTGCAATAATACTAACTTGGCCTAAAACAGTGTTTATCAAAAAAACATTGATTTTCTCAAAAACTATCGATTAAATTCACATCAAAATGCTTTGAAACGACGTAAAGTACAGAACTACAATAGAATCAAGCAATTTTTGCAATGAAAAACTGCTAGTTTGTCAGAAAAACCATATCATTTGCAATAATACTAACTTGGCCTAAAACAGTGTTTATCAAAAAAACATTTATTTTCTCAAAAACTGTTGATTAAATTCACATAAAAATGCTTTAAAACGATGTAAAGTACAGAACTACAATAGAACCAAGCAATTTTTGCAATGAAAAACTGCTAGTTTGTCAGAAAAACCATATCATTTGCAATAATACTAACTTGGCCTAAAACAGTGTTTATCAAAAAAACATTGACTTTCTCAAAAACTATCGATTAAATTCACATAAAAATGCTTTAAAACGATGTAAAGTACAGAACTATAATAGAACCAAGCAATTTGTGCAATGAAAAACTGCTAGTTTTTCAGAAAAACCATATCATTTGCAATAATACTAACTTGGCCTAAAAACAATGTTTATCAAAAAAACATTGACTTTCTCAAAAACTATCGATTAAATTCACATAAAAATGCTTTAAAACGATGTAAAGTACAGAACTACAATAGAACAAAGCAATTTTTCCAATGAAAAACTGCTAGTTTTTCAGAAAAACCATATCATTTGCAATAATACTAAATTGGCCTAAAACAATGTTTATCAAAAAAACATTGACTTTCTCAAAAACTATCGATTAAATTCACATAAAAATGCTTTAAAACGACGTAAAGTACAGAACTACAATAGAACGAAGCAATTTGTGCAATGAAAAACTGCTAGTTTTTCAGAAAAACCATATCATTTGCAATAATACTAACTTGGCCTAAAACAATGTTTATCAAAAAAACATTGACTTTCTCAAAAACTATCGATTAAATTCACATAAAAATGCTTTAAAACGACGTAAAGTACAGAATTACAATAGAACCAAGCAATTTTTGCAATGAAAAACTGCTAGTTTTTCAGAAAAACCATATCATTTGCAATAAAACTAACTTGGCCTAAAACAGTGTTTATCAAAAAAACATTGATTTTCTCAAAATCTGTCGATTAAATTCACATAAAAATGCTTTAAAACGATGTAAAGTACAGAAATACAATAGAACCAAGCAATTTGTGCAATGAAAAACTGCTAGTTTTTCAGAAAAACCATTTCATTTGCAATAATACTAACTTGGCCTAAAACAATGTTTATCAAAAAAACATTGACTTTCTCAAAAACTATCGATTAAATTCACATAAAAATGCTTTAAAACGACGTAAAGTACAGAATTACAATAGAACAAAGCAATTTTTGCAATGAAAAACTGCTAGTTTTTCAGAAAAACCATATCATTTGCAATAAAACTAACTTGGCCTAAAACAGTGTTTATCAAAAAAACATTGATTTTCTCAAAATCTGTCGATTAAATTCACATAAAAATGCTTTAAAACGATGTAAAGTACAGAAATACAATAGAACAAAGCAATTTTTCCAATGAAAAACTGCTAGTTTTTCAGAAAAACCATATCATTTGCAAAAATACTAACTTGGCCTAGAACAATGTTTATCAAAAAAACATTGACTTTCTCAAAAACTATCGATAAAATTCACATAAAAATGCTTTAAAACGACGTAAAGTACAGAACTACAATAGAACCAAGCAATTTTTGCAATGAAAAACTGCTAGTTTTTCAGAAAAACCATATCATTTGCAATAAAACTAACTTGGCCTAAAACAGTGTTTATCAAAGAAACATTGATTTTCTCAAAAACTGTCGATTAAATTCACATAAAAATGCTTTAAACCCATCTAAAGTACAGAACTACAATAGAACAAAGCAATTTTTCCAATGAAAAACTGCTAGTTTTTCAGAAAAACCATATCATTTGCAATAATACTAACTTGGCCTAAAACAATGTTTATCAAAAAAACATTGACTTTCTCAAAAACTGTTGATTGAATTCACATAAAAATGCTTTAAAACGATGTAAAGTACAGAACTACAATAGAACCAAGCAATTTTTCCAATGAAAAACTGCTAGTTTTTCAGAAAAACCATATCATTTGCAATAATACTAACTTGGCCTAAAACAATGTTAATCAAAAAAACATTGACTTTCTCAAAAACTATCGATTAAATTCACATAAAAATGCTTTAAAACGACGTAAAGTACAGAACTACAATAGAACCAAGCAATTTTTCCAGTGAAAAACTGCTAGTTTTTCAGAAAAACCATATCATTTGCTATAAAACTAACTTGGCCTAAAACAGTGTTTATCAAAAAAACATTGATTTTCTCAAAATCTGTCGATTAAATTCACATAAAAATGCTTTAAAACGATGTAAAGTACAGAAATACAATAGAACAAAGCAATTTTTCCAATGAAAAACTGCTAGTTTTTCAGAAAAACCATATCATTTGCAAAAATACTAACTTGGCCTAGAACAATGTTTATCAAAAAAACATTGACTTTCTCAAAAACTATCGATAAAATTCACATAAAAATGCTTTAAAACGACGTAAAGTACAGAACTACAATAGAACCAAGCAATTTTTGCAATGAAAAACTGCTAGTTTTTCAGAAAAACCATATCATTTGCAATAAAACTAACTTGGCCTAAAACAGTGTTTATCAAAGAAACATTGATTTTCTCAAAAACTGTCGATTAAATTCACATAAAAATGCTTTAAACCCATCTAAAGTACAGAACTACAATAGAACAAAGCAATTTTTCCAATGAAAAACTGCTAGTTTTTCAGAAAAACCATATCATTTGCAATAATACTAACTTGGCCTAAAACAATGTTTATCAAAAAAACATTGACTTTCTCAAAAACTGTTGATTGAATTCACATAAAAATGCTTTAAAACGATGTAAAGTACAGAACTACAATAGAACCAAGCAATTTTTCCAATGAAAAACTGCTAGTTTTTCAGAAAAACCATATCATTTGCAATAATACTAACTTGGCCTAAAACAATGTTAATCAAAAAAACATTGACTTTCTCAAAAACTATCGATTAAATTCACATAAAAATGCTCTAAAACGACGTAAAGTACAGAACTACAATAGAACCAAGCAATTTTTCCAGTGAAAAACTGCTAGTTTTTCAGAAAAACCATATCATTTGCTATAAAACTAACTTGGCCTAAAACAGTGTTTATCAAAAAAACATTGATTTTCTCAAAAACTATCGATTAAATTCACATAAAAATGCTTTAAAACGACGTCAAGTACAGAACTACAATAGAACCAAGCAATTTTTCCAATGAAAAACTGCTAGTTTTTCAGAAAAACCATATCATTTGCAATAATACTAACTTGGCCTAAAACAATGTTAATCAAAAAAACATTGACTTTCTCAAAAACTATCGATTAAATTCACATAAAAATGCTTTAAAACGACGTAAAGTACAGAACTACAATAGAACCAAGCAATTTGTGCAATGAAAAACTGCTAGTTTTTCAGAAAAACCATATCATTTGCAATAATACTAACTTGGCCTAAAACAATGTTTATCAAAAAAACACTGACTTTCTCGAAAACTATCGATAAAATTTACATAAAAATGCTTTAAAACGATGTAAAGTACAGAACTACAATAGAACCAAGCAATTTGTGCAATGAAAAACTGCTAGTTTTTCAGAAAAACCATATCATTTGCAATAATACTAACTTGGCCTAAAACAGTGTTTATCAAAAAAACATTGACTTTCTCAAAAACTATCGATTAAATTCACATAAAAATGCTTTAAAACGACGTAAAGTACAGAACTACAATAGAACCAAGCAATTTTTCCAGTGAAAAACTGCTAGTTTTTCAGAAAAACCATATCATTTGCAATAAAACTAACTTGGCCTAAAACAGTGTTTATCAAAAAAACATTGATTTTCTCAAAAACTATCGATTAAATTCACATAAAAATGCTTTAAAACGACGTAAAGTACAGAACTACAATAGAACCAAGCAATTTGTGCAATGAAAAACTGCTAGTTTTTCAGAAAAACCATATCATTTGCAATAATACTAACTTGGCCTAAAACAGTGTTTATCAAAAAAACATTGATTTTCTCAAAAACTGTTGATTAAATTCACATAAAAATGCTTTAAAACGATGTAAAGTACAGAACTACAATAGAACCAAGCAATTTTTGCAATGAAAAACTGCTAGTTTTTCAGAAAAAATATATCATTTGCAATAATACTAACTTGGCCTAAAACAGTGTTTATCAAAAAAACATTGATTTTCTCAAAAACTGTTTATTAAATTCACATAAAAATGCTTTAAAACGATGTAAAGTACAGAACTACAATAGAACCAAGCAATTTTTCCAATGAAAAACTGCTAGTTTTTCAGAAAAACCATATCATTTGCAATAATACTAACTTGGCCTAAAACAATGTTAATCAAAAAAACATTGACTTTCTCAAAAGCTATCGATTAACTTCACATAAAAATGCTTTAAAACGACGTAAAGTACAGAACTACAATAGAACCAAGCAATTTGTGCAATGAAAAACTGCTAGTTTTTCAGAAAAACCATATCATTTGCAATAATACTAACTTGGCCTAAAACAGTGTTTATCAAAAAAACATTGATTTTCTCAAAAACTATCGATTAAATTCACATAAAAATGCTTTAAAACGACGTAAAGTACAGAACTACAATAGAACCAAGCAATTTTTGCAATGAAAAACTGCTAGTTTGTCAGAAAAACCATATCATTTGCAATAAAACTAACTTGGCCTAGAACAGTGTTTATCAAAAAAACATTGATTTTCTCAAAATCTGTCGATTAAATTCACATAAAAATGCTTTAAAACGATGTAAAGTACAGAAATACAATAGAACAAAGCAATTTTTGCAATGAAAAACTACTAGTTTTTCAGAAAAACCATTTCATTTGCAATAATACTAACTTTGCCTAGAACAATGTTTATCAAAAAAACATTGACTTTCTCAAAAACTATTGATTAAATTCACATAAAAATGCTTTAAAACGACGTAAAGTACAGAACTACAATAGAACCAAGCAATTTGTGCAATGAAAAACTGCTAGTTTTTCAGAAAAACCATATCATTTGCAATAATACTAACTTGGCCAAAAACAGTGTTTATCAAAAAAACATTGATTTTCTCAAAAACTGTTGATAAAATTCACATAAAAATGCTTTAAAACGATGTAAAGTACAGAACTACAATAGAACCAAGCAATTTTTGCAATTAAAAACTGCTAGTTTTTCAGAAAAACCATATCATTTGCAATAATACCAACTTGGCCTAAAACAGTGTTTATCAAAAAAACATTGATTTTCTCAAAAACTGTTTATTAAATTCACATAAAAATGCTTTAAAACGATGTAAAGTACAGAACTACAATAGAACCAAGCAATTTTTCCAATCAAAAAATGCTAGTTTTTCAGAAAAACCATATCATTTGCAATAATACTAACTTGGCCTAAAACAATGTTAATCAAAAAAACATTGACTTTCTCAAAAATTATCGATTAACTTCACATAAAAATGCTTTAAAACGACGTGAAGTACAGAACTACAATAGAACAAAGCAATTTTTGCAATGAAAACCTGCTAGTTTTTCAGAAAAACCATATCATTTGCAATAATACTAACTTGGCCTAAAACAGTGTTTATCAAAAAAACATTGACTTTCTCAAAAACTATCGATTAAATTCACATAAAAATGCTTTAAAACAACGTAAAGTACAGAACTACAATAGAACCAAGCAATTTTTCCAATGAAAAACTGCTAGTTTTTCAGAAAAACCATATCATTTGCAATAATACTAACTTGGCCTAAAACAATGTTTATCAAAAAAACATTGACTTTCTCAAAAACTATCGATAAAATTCACATAAAAATGCTTTAAAACGACGTAAAGTACAGAACTACAATAGAACCAAGCACTTTGTGCAATGAAAAACTGCTAGTTTTTCAGAAAAACCATATCATTTGCAATAATACTAACTTGGCCTAAAACAGTGTTTATCAAAAAAACATTGACTTTCTCAAAAACTATCGATTAAATTCACATAAAAATGCTTTAAAACGACGTAAAGTACAGAACTTCATTAGAACCAAGCAATTTTTCCAGTGAAAAACTGCTAGTTTTTCAGAAAAACCATATCATTTGCAATAATACTAACTTGGCCTAAAACAGTGTTTATCAAAAAAACATTGATTTTCTCAAAAACTATCGATTAAATTCACATAAAAATGCTTTAAAACGACGTAAAGTACAGAACTACAATAGAACCAAGCAATTTTTCCAATGAAAAACTGCTAGTTTTTCAGAAAAACCATATCATTTGCAATAATACTAACTTGGCCTAAAACAGTGTTTATCAAAAAAACATTGATTTTCTCAAAAACTATCGATTAAATTCACATAAAAATGCTTTAAAACGACGTAAAGTACAGAACTACAATAGAACCAAGCAATTTTTGCAATGAAAAACTGCTAGTTTGTCAGAAAAACCAGATCATTTGCAATTAAACTAACTTGGCCTAAAACAGTGTTTATCAAAAAAACATTGATTTTCTCAAAAACTGTCGATTAAATTCACATAAAAATGCTTTAAAACCATGTAAAGTACAGAACTACAATAGAACAAAGCAATTTTTCCAATGAAAAACTGCTAGCTTTTCAGAAAAACCATATCATTTGCAATAATACTAACTTGGCCTAGAACAATGTTTATCAAAAAAACATTGACTTTCTCAAAAACTATCGATAAAATTCAAATAACAATGCTTTAAAACGACGTAGAGTACAGAACTACAATAGAACCAAGCAATTTGTGCAATGAAAAACTGCTAGTTTTTCAGAAAAACCATATCATTTGCAATAATACTAACTTGGCCTAAAACAGTGTTTATCAAAAAAACATTGACTCGCTCCAAAACTATCGATTAAATTAAGATAAAAATGCTTTAAAACGACGTAAAGTACAGAACTACAAAAGAACCAAGCAATTTGTGCAATGAAAAACTGCTAGTTTGTCAGAAAAACCAGATCATTTGCAATAAAACTAACTTGGCCTAAAACAGTGTTTATCAAAAAAACATTGATTTTCTCAAAAACTGTCGATTAAATTCACACAAAAATGCTTTAAAACCATGTAAAGTACAGAACTACAATAGAACAAAGCAATTTTTCCAATGAAAATCTGCTAGTTTTTCAGGGAAACCATATCTTTTGCAATAATACTAAGTTGGCCTAGAACAATGTTTATCAAAAAAACATTGACTTTCTCAAAAACTATCGATAAAATTCACATAAAAATGCTTTAAAACGACGTAAAGTACAGAACTACAATAGAACCAAGCAATTTGTGCAATGAAAAACTGCTAGTTTTTCAGAAAAACCATATCATTTTCAATAATACTAACTTGGCCTAAAACAATGTTTATCAAAAAAACATTGACTTTCTCAAAAACTATCGATAAAATTCACATAAAAATACTTTAAAACGACGTAAAGTACAGAACTACAATAGAACCAAGCAATTTTTCCAATGAAAAACTGCTAGTTTTTCAGAAAAACCATATCATTTGCAATAATACTAACTTGGCCTAAAACAGTGTTTATCAAAAAAACATTGACTTTCTCAAAAACTATCGATTAAATTCACATAAAAATGCTTTAAAACGACGTAAAGTACAGAACTTCATTAGAACCAAGCAATTTTTCCAGTGAAAAACTGCTAGTTTTTCAGAAAAACCATATCATTTGCAATAATACTAACTTGGCCTAAAACAGTGTTTATCAAAAAAACATTGATTTTCTCAAAAACTATCGATTAAATTCACATAAAAATGCTTTAAAACGACGTAAAGTACAGAACTACAATAGAACCAAGCAATTTTTCCAATGAAAAACTGCTAGTTTTTCAGAAAAACCATATCATTTGCAATAATACTAACTTGGCCTAAAACAGTGTTTATCAAAAAAACATTGATTTTCTCAAAAACTATCGATTAAATTCACATAAAAATGCTTTAAAACGACGTAAAGTACAGAACTACAATAGAACCAAGCAATTTTTGCAATGAAAAACTGCTAGTTTGTCAGAAAAACCAGATCATTTGCAATTAAACTAACTTGGCCTAAAACAGTGTTTATCAAAAAAACATTGATTTTCTCAAAAACTGTCGATTAAATTCACATAAAAATGCTTTAAAACCATGTAAAGTACAGAACTACAATAGAACAAAGCAATTTTTCCAATGAAAAACTGCTAGCTTTTCAGAAAAACCATATCATTTGCAATAATACTAACTTGGCCTAGAACAATGTTTATCAAAAAAACATTGACTTTCTCAAAAACTATCGATAAAATTCAAATAACAATGCTTTAAAACGACGTAGAGTACAGAACTACAATAGAACCAAGCAATTTGTGCAATGAAAAACTGCTAGTTTTTCAGAAAAACCATATCATTTGCAATAATACTAACTTGGCCTAAAACAGTGTTTATCAAAAAAACATTGACTCGCTCCAAAACTATCGATTAAATTAAGATAAAAATGCTTTAAAACGACGTAAAGTACAGAACTACAAAAGAACCAAGCAATTTGTGCAATGAAAAACTGCTAGTTTGTCAGAAAAACCAGATCATTTGCAATAAAACTAACTTGGCCTAAAACAGTGTTTATCAAAAAAACATTGATTTTCTCAAAAACTGTCGATTAAATTCACACAAAAATGCTTTAAAACCATGTAAAGTACAGAACTACAATAGAACAAAGCAATTTTTCCAATGAAAATCTGCTAGTTTTTCAGGGAAACCATATCTTTTGCAATAATACTAAGTTGGCCTAGAACAATGTTTATCAAAAAAACATTGACTTTCTCAAAAACTATCGATAAAATTCACATAAAAATGCTTTAAAACGACGTAAAGTACAGAACTACAATAGAACCAAGCAATTTGTGCAATGAAAAACTGCTAGTTTTTCAGAAAAACCATATCATTTTCAATAATACTAACTTGGCCTAAAACAGTGTTTATCAAAAAAACATTGACTATCTCAAAAACTATGGATTAAATTCACATAAAAATGCTTTAAAACGACGTAAAGTACAGAGCTACAATAGAACCAAGCAATTTTTGCAATGAAAAACTGCTAGTTTTTCAGAAAAACCATATCATTTGCAATAATACTAACTTGGCCTAAAACAGTGTTTATCAAAAAAAACATTGATTTTCTCAAAAACTATCGATTAAATTCACATCAAAATGCTTTAAAACGACGTAAAGTACAGAACTACAATAGAACCAAGCATTTTTTGCAATGAAAAACTGCTAGTTTGTCAGAAAAACCATATCATTTGCAATAAAACTAACTTGGCCTAAAACAGTGTTTATCAAAAAAACATTAGTTTTCTCAAAAACTGTTGATTAAATTCACATAAAAATGCTTTAAAACGATGTTAAGTACAGAACTACAATAGAACCAAGCAATTTTTGCAATGAAAAAATGCTAGTTTTTTAGAAAAATAATATCATTTGCAATAATACTAACTTGGCCTAAAACAGTGTTTATCAAAAAAACATTGATTTTCTCAAAAACTGTTGATTAAATTCACATAAAAATGCTTTAAAACGATGTAAAGTACAGAACTACAATAGAACCAAGCACTTTGTGCAATGAAAAACTGCTAGTTTTTCAGAAAAACCATATCATTTGCAATAATACTAACTTGGCCTAAAACAATGTTAATCAAAAAAACATTGACTTTCTCAAAAACTATCGATTAAATTCACATAAAAATGCTTTAAAACGACGTAAAGTACAGAACTACAATAGAACCAAGCAATTTTTGCAATGAAAAACTGCTAGTTTTTCAGAAAAACCATATCATTTGCAATAATACTAACTTGGCCTAAAACAATGTTTATCAAAAAAACATTGACTTTCTCAAAAACTATCGATTAAATTCACATAAAAATGCTTTAAAACGACGTAAAGTACAGAACTACAATAGAACCAAGCAATTTTTAATGAAAAACTCCTAGTTTTTCAGAAAAACCATATCATTTGCAATAATACTAACTAGGCCTAAAACAGTGTTTATCAAAAAAACATTGATTTTCTCAAAATCTGTCAATTAAATTCACATAAAAATGCTTTAAAACGATGTAAAGTACAGAAATACAATAGAACAAAGCAATTTTTCCAATGAAAAACTGCTAGTTTTTCAGAGAAACCATATCATTTGCAATAATACTAACTTGGCCTAGAACAATGTTTATCAAAAAAACATTGACTTTCTCAAAAACTATCGATAAAATTCACATAAAAATGCTTTAAAACGACGTAAAGTACAGAACTACAATAGAACCAAGCAATTTGTGCAATGAAAAACTGCTAGTTTTTCAGAAAAACCATATCATTTGCAATAATACTAACTTGGCCTAAAACAGTGTTTATCAAAAAAACATTGACTTTCTCAAAAACTATCGATTAAATTCACATAAAAATGCTTTAAAACGATGTAAAGTACAGAACTACAATAGAACCAAGCAATTTTTCCAGTGAAAAACTGCTAGTTTTTCAGAAAAACCATATCATTTGCAATAATACTAACTTGGCCTGAAACAGTGTTTATCAAAAAAACATTGATTTTCTCAAAAACTATCGATTAAATTCACATAAAAATGCTTTAAAACGATGTAAAGTACAGAACTACAATAGAACCATGCAATTTTTGCAATGAAAAACTGCTAGTTTTTCAGAAAAACCATATCATTTGCAATAATACTAACTTGGCCTAAAACAGTGTTTATCAAAAAAACATTGATTTTCTCAAAAACTTTTGATTAAATTCACATAAAAATGCTTTAAAACGATGTAAAGTACAGAACTACAATAGAATCAAGCAATTTTTCCAGTGAAAAACTGCTAGTTTTTCAGAAAAACCATATCATTTGCAATAATACTAACTTGGCCTAAAACAGTGTTTATCAAAAAAACATTGATTTTCTCAAAAACTATCGATTAAATTCACATAAAAATACTTTAAAACGATGTAAAGTACAGAACTACAATAGAACCAAGCAATTTTTGCAATGAAAAACTGCTAGTTTTTCAGAAAAACCATATCATTTGCAATAATACTAACTTGGCCTAAAACAGTGTTTATCAAAAAAACATTGATTTTCTCAAAAACTTTTGATTAAATTCACATAAAAATGCTTTAAAACAATGTAAAGTACAGAACTACAATAGAACCAAGCAATTTTTCCAATGAAAATCTGCTTGTTTTTCAGAAAAACCATATCATTTGCAATAATACTAACTTGGCCTAAAATAATGTTAATCAAAAAAACATTGACATTCTCAAAAACTATCGATTAAATTCACATAAAAATGCTTTAAAACGACGTAAAGCACAGAACTACAATAGAACCAAGCAATTTGTGCAATGAAAAACTGCTAGTTTTTCAGAAAAACCATATCATTTGCAATAATACTAACCTGGCCTAAAACAATGTTTATCAAAAAAACATTGGCTTTCTCAAAAACTATCGATAAATATCACATAAAAATGCTTTAAAACGATGTAAAGTAAAGAACTACAATAGAACCAAGCAATTTGTGCAATGAAAAACTGCTAGTTTTTCAGAAAAACCATATCATTTGCAATAATACTAACTTGGCCTAAAACAGTGTTTATCAAAAAAACATTGACTTTCTCAAAAACTATCGATTAAATTCACATAAAAATGCTTTAAAACGACGTAAAGTACAGAACTACAATAGAACCAAGCAATTTTTCCAGTGAAAAACTGCTAGTTTTTCAGAAAAACCATATCATTTGCTATAAAACTAACTTGGCCTAAAACAGTGTTTATCAAAAAAACATTGATTTTCTCAAAAACTATCGATTAAATTCACATAAAAATGCTTTAAAACGACGTCAAGTAAAGAACTACAATAGAACCAAGCAATTTTTCCAATGAAAAACTGCTAGTTTTTCAGAAAAACCATATCATTTGCAATAATACTAACTTGGCCTAAAACAGTGTTTATCAAAAAAACATTGATTTTCTCAAAAACTATCGATTAAATTCACATAAAAATGCTTTAAAACGACGTATAGTACAGAACTACATTAGAGCAAAGCAATTTTTGCAATGAAAAACTGTTAGTTTGTCAGAAAAACCAGATCATTTGCAATAAAACTAACTTGGCCTAAAACAGTGTTTATCAAAAAAACATTGATTTTCTCAAAAACTGTCTATTAAATTCACATAAAAATGCTTTAAAACCATGTAAAGTACAGAACTACAATAGAACAAAGCAATTTTTCCAATGAAAAACTGCTAGTTTTTCAGAAAAACCATATCATTTGCAATAATACTAACTTGGCCTAAAACAATGTTTATCAAAAAAACATTGACTTTCTCAAAAACTATCGATAAAATTCACATAAAAATGCTTTAGAACGATGTAAAGTACAGAACTACAATAGAACCAAGCAATTTGTGCAATGAAAAACTGCTAGTTTTTCAGAAAAACCATAGCATTTTCAATAATACTAACTTGGCCTAAAACAGTGTTTATCAAAAAAACATTGATTTTCTAAAAATCTGTCGATTAAATTCACATAAAAATGCTTTAAAACGATGTAAAGTACAGAAATACAATAGAACAAAGCATTTTTTTCAATGAAAAACTGCTAGTTTTTCAGAAAAACCATATCATTTGCAATGATAGTAACTTGGCCTAGAACAATGTTTATCAAAAAAACATTGACTTTCTCAAAAACTATCGATTAAATTCACATCAAAATGCTTTAAAACGACGTAAAGTACAGAACTACAATAGAACCAAGCAATTTTTGCTATGAAAAACCGCTAGTTTGTCAGAAAAACCATATCATTTGCAATAAAACTAACTTGGCCTAAAACAGTGTTTATCAAAAAAACATTTATTTTCTCAAAAACTATCGATTAAATTCACATAAAAATGCTTTAAAACGATGTAAAGTACAGAACTACAATAGAACCAAGCAATTTTTGCAATGAAAAACTGCTAGTTTGTCAGAAAAACCATATCATTTGCAATAATACTAACTTGGCCTAAAACAGTGTTTATCAAAAAAACATTTATTTTCTCAAAAACTGTTGATTAAATTCACATAAAAATGCTTTAAAACGATGTAAAGTACAGAACTATAATAGAACCAAGCAATTTTTCCAATGAAAAACTGCTAGTTTTTCAGAAAAACCATATCATTTGCAATAATACTATCTTGGCCTAAAACAATGTTTATCAAAAAAACATTGACTTTCTCAAAAACTATCGATTAAATTCACATAAAAATTCTTTAAAACGATGTAAAGTACAGAACTACAATAGAACAAAGCAATATTTCCAATGAAAAACTGCTAGTTTTTCAGAAAAACCAGATCATTGGCAATAAAACTAACTTGGCCTAAAACAGTGTTTATCAAAAAAACATTGATTTTCTCAAAAACTGTCGATTAAATTCACATAAAAATGCTTTAAAACCATGTAAAGTACAGAACTACAATAGAACCAAGCAATTTTTCCAATGAAAAACTGCTAGTTTTTCAGAAAAACCATATCATTTGCAATAATACTAACTTGGCCTAGAACAATGTTTATCAAAAAAACATTGACTTTCTCAAAAACTATCGATTAAATTCACATAAAAGTGCTTTAAAACGACGTAAAGTACAGAACTACAATAGAACCAAGCAATTTGTGCAATGAAAAACTGCTAGTTTTTCAGAAAAACCATATCATTTGCAATAATACTAACTTGGCCTAAAACAGTGTTTATCAAAAAAACATTGACTTTCTCAAAAACTATCGATTAAATTCACATAAAAATGCTTTAAAACGACGTGAAGTACAGAACTACAATAGAACCAAGCAATTTTTCCAGTGAAAAACTGCTAGTTTTTCAGAAAAACCATATCATTTGCAATAATACTAACTTGGCCTAAAACAGTGTTTATCAAAAAAACATTGATTTTCTCAAAAACTATCGATTAAATTCACATAAAAATGCTCTAAAACGATGTAAAGTACAGAACTACAATAGAACCAAGCAATTTTTGCAATGAAAAACTCCTATTTTTTCAGAAAAACCATATCATTTGCAATAATACTAACTTGGCCTAAAATAGTGTTTATCAAAAAAACATTGATTTTCTCAAAAACTTTTGATTAAATTCACATAAAAATGCTTTAAAACGACGTAAAGTACAGAACTACAATAGAACCAAGAAATTTGTGCAATGAAAAACTGCTAGTTTTTCAGAAAAACCATATCATTTGCAATAATACTAACTTGGCCTAAAACAATGTTTATCAAAAAAACATTGACTTTCTCAAAAACTATCGATAAAATTCACATAAAAATGCTTTAAAACGATGTAAAGTACAGAACTACAATAGAACCAAGCAATTTGTGCAATGAAAAACTGCTAGTTTTTCAGAAAAACCATATCATTTGCAATAATACTAACTTGGCCTAAAACAGTGTTTATCAAAAAAACATTGACTTTCTCAAAAACTATCGATTAAATTCACATAAAAATGCTTTAAAACGACGTAAAGTACAGAACTACATTAAAACCAAGCAATTTTTGCAATGAAAAACTGTTAGTTTGTCAGAAAAACCAGATCATTTGCAATAAAACTAACTTGGCCTAAAACAGTGTTTATCAAAAAAACATTGATTTTCTCAAAAACTGTCTATTAAATTAACATAAAAATGCTTTAAAACCATGTAAAGTACAGAACTACAATAGAACAAAGCAATTTTTCCAATGAAAAACTGCTAGTTTTTCAGAAAAACCATATCATTTGCAATAATACTAACTTGGCCTAAAACAATGTTTATCAAAAAAACATTGACTTTCTCAAAAACTATCGATAAAATTCACATAAAAATGCTTTAAAACGACGTAAAGTACAGAACTACAATAGAACAAAGCAATTTGTGCAATGAAAAACTGCTAGTTTTTCAGAAAAACCATATCATTTGCAATAATACTAACTTGGCCTAAAACAGTGTTTATCAAAAAAACATTGATTTTCTCAAAAACTATCGATTAAATTCACATAAAAATGCTTTAAAACGACGTAAAGTACAGAACTACAATAGAACAAAGCAATTTTTCCAATGAAAAACTGCTAGTTTTTCAGAAAAACCATATCATTTGCAATAATACTAACTTGGCCTAAAACAATGTTTATCAAAAAAACATTGACTTTCTCAAAAACTATCGATTAAATTCACATAAAAATGCTTTAAAACGACGTAAAGTACAGAACTACAATAGAACCAAGCAATTTTTGCAATGATAAACTGCTAGTTTTTCAGAAAAACCATATCATTTGCAATAATACTATTTTGGCCTAAAACAGTGTTTATCAAAAAAACATTGATTTGCTCAAAAACTATCGATTAAATTCACATAAAATTGCTTTAAAACGACGTAAAGTACAGAACTACAATAGAACCAAGCAATTTTTCCAATGAAAAACTGCTAGTTTTTCAGAAAAACCATATCATTTGCAATAATCTTAACTTGGCCTAAAACAGTGTTTATCAAAAAAACATTGATTTTCTCAAAAACTATCGATTAAATTCACATAAAAATGCTTTAAAACGACGTAAAGTACAGAACTACAATAGAACCAAGCAATTTTTCCAATGAAAAACTGCTAGTTTTTCAGAAAAACCATATCATTTGCAATAATACTAACTTGGCCTAAAACAATGTTTATCAAAAAAACATTGACTTTCTCAAAAACTATCGATTAAATTCACATAAAAATGCTTTAAAACGACGTAAAGTACAGAACTACAATAGAACCAAGCAATTTTTCCAATGAAAAACTGCTAGTTTTTCAGAAAAACCATATCATTTGCAATAATACTAACTTGGCCTAAAACAATGTTTATCAAAAAAACATTGACTTTCTCAAAAACTATCGATTAAATTCACATAAAAATGCTTTAAAACGACGTAAAAAAACAGAACTACAATAGAACCAAGCAATTTTTGCAATGAAAAACTGCTAGTTTTTCAGAAAAACCATATCATTTGCAATAATACTAACTTGGCCTAAAACAGTGTTTATCAAAAAAACATTGACTTTCTCAAAAACTATCGATTAAATTCACATAAAAATGCTTTAAAACGACGTAAAGTACAGAGCTACAATAGAACCAAGCAATTTTTGCAATGAAAAACTGCTAGTTTGTCAGAAAAACCATATCATTTGCAATAATACTAACTTGGCCTAAAACAGTGTTTATCAAAAAAACATTGATTTTCTCAAAATCTGTGGATTAAATTCACATAAAAATGCTTTAAAACGATGTAAAGTACAGAACTACAATAGAACCAAGCAATTTTTCCAATGAAAAATTGCTAGTTTTTCAGAAAAACCATATCATTTGCAATAATACTAACGTGGCCTCAAACAATGTTTATCAAAAAAACATTGACTTTCTCAAAAACTATCGATAAAATTCACATAAAAATGCTTTAAAACGACGTAAAGTACAGAACTATAATAGAACCAAGCAATTTGTGCAATGAAAAACTGCTAGTTTTTCAGAAAAACCATATTATTTGCAATAATACTAACTTGGCCTAAAACAGTGTTTATCGAAAAAACATTGACTTTCTCAAAAACTTTCGATTAAATTCACATAAAAATGCTTTAAAACGACGTAAAGTACAGAACTACAATAGAACCAAGCAATTTTTCTAGTGAAAAACTGCTAGTTTTTCAGAAAAACCATATCATTTGCAATAATACTAACTTGGCCTAAAACAGTGTGTATCAAAAAAACATTGGTTTTCTCAAAAACTATCGATAAAATTCACATAAAAATGCTTTAAAACGACGTAAAGTACAGAACTACAATAGAACCAAGCAATTTGTGCAATGAGAAACTGCTAGTTTTTCAGAAATCATTTGCAATAATACTAACTTGGCCTAAAACAGTGTTTGTCAAAAAAACATTGATTTTCTCAAAAACTATCGATTAAATTCACATAAAAATGCTTTAAAACGACGTAAAGTACAGAACTACAATAGAACAAAGCAATTTGTGCAATGAAAAACTGCTAGTTTTTCAGAAAAACCATATCATTTGCAATAATACTAACTTGGCCTAAAACAATGTTTATCAAAAAAACATTGACTTTCTCAAAAACTATCGATAAAATTCACATAAAAATGCTTTAAAACGACGTAAAGTACAGAACTACAATAGAACAAAGCAATTTGTGCAATGAAAAACTGCTAGTTTTTCAGAAAAACCATATCATTTGCAATAATACTAACTTGGCCTAAAACAGTGTTTATCAAAAAAACATTGACTTACTCAAAAACTATCAATTAAATTCACATAAAAATGCTTTAAAACGGCGTAAAGTACAGAACTACAATAGAACAAAGCAATTTGTGCAATGAAAAACTGCTAGTTTTTCAGAAAAACCATATCATTTGCAATAATACTAACTTGGCCTAAAACAGTGTTTATCAAAAAAACATTGACTTTCTCAAAAACTATCGATTAAATTCACATAAAAATGCTTTAAAACGACGTAAAGTACAGAACTACAATAGAACCAAGAATTTTTGCAATGAAAAACTGCTAGTTTTTCAGAACAACCATATCATTTGCAATAAAACTAACGTGGCCTAAAACAGTGTTTATCAAAAAAACATTGATTTTCTCAAAATCTGTCGATTAAATTCACATAAAAATGCTTTAAACGATGTAAAAAACAGAACTACAATAGAACCAAGCAATTTTTGCAATGAAAAACTGCTAGTTTTTCAGAAAAACCATATCATTTGCAATAATACTAACTTGGCCTAAAACAGTGTTTATCAAAAAAACATTGACTTTCTCAAAAACTATCGATTAAATTCACATAAAAATGCTTTAAAACGACGTAAAGTACAGAGCTACAATAGAACCAAGCAATTTTTGCAATGAAAAACTGCTAGTTTGTCAGAAAAACCATATCATTTGCAATAAAACTAACTTGGCCTAAAACAGTGTTTATCAAAAAAACATTGATTTTCTCAAAATCTGTGGATTAAATTCACATAAAAATGCTTTAAAACGATGTAAAGTACAGAACTACAATAGAACCAAGCAATTTTTCCAATGAAAAATTGCTAGTTTTTCAGAAAAACCAAATCATTTGCAATAATACTAACGTGGCCTAAAACAATGTTTATCAAAAAAACATTGACTTTCTCAAAAACTATCGATAAAATTCACATAAAAATGCTTTAAAACGACGTAAAGTACAGAACTATAATAGAACCAAGCAATTTGTGCAATGAAAAACTGCTAGTTTTTCAGAAAAACCATATTATTTGCAATAATACTAACTTGGCCTAAAACAGTGTTTATCGAAAAAACATTGACTTTCTCAAAAACTTTCGATTAAATTCACATAAAAATGCTTTAAAACGACGTAAAGTACAGAACTACAATAGAACCAAGCAATTTTTCTAGTGAAAAACTGCTAGTTTTTCAGAAAAACCATATCATTTGCAATAATACTAACTTGGCCTAAAACAGTGTTTATCAAAAAAACATTGGTTTTCTCAAAAACTATCGATAAAATTCACATAAAAATGCTTTAAAACGACGTAAAGTACAGAACTACAATAGAACCAAGCAATTTGTGCAATGAGAAACTGCTAGTTTTTCAGAAATCATTTGCAATAATACTAACTTGGCCTAAAACAGTGTTTATCAAAAAAACATTGATTTTCTCAAAAACTATCGATTAAATTCACATAAAAATGCTTTAAAACGACGTAAAGTACAGAACTACAATAGAACAAAGCAATTTGTGCAATGAAAAACTGCTAGTTTTTCAGAAAAACCATATCATTTGCAATAATACTAACTTGGCCTAAAACAATGTTTATCAAAAAAACATTGACTTTCTCAAAAACTATCGATAAAATTCACATCAAAATGCTTTAAAACGACGTAAAGTACAGAACTACAATAGAACAAAGCAATTTGTGCAATGAAAAACTGCTAGTTTTTCAGAAAAACCATATCATTTGCAATAATACTAACTTGGCCTAAAACAGTGTTTATCAAAAAAACATTGACTTTCTCAAAAACTATCGATTAAATTCACATAAAAATGCTTTAAAACGACGTAAAGTACAGAACTACAATAGAACCAAGCAAATTTTGCAATGAAAAACTGCTAGTTTTTCAGAAAAACCATATCATTTGCAATAATACTAACTTGGCCTAAAACAGTGTGTATCAAAAAAACATTGGTTTTCTCAAAAACTATCGATAAAATTCACATAAAAATGCTTTAAAACGACGTAAAGTACAGAACTACAATAGAACCAAGCAATTTGTGCAATGAGAAACTGCTAGTTTTTCAGAAATCATTTGCAATAATACTAACTTGGCCTAAAACAGTGTTTGTCAAAAAAACATTGATTTTCTCAAAAACTATCGATTAAATTCACATAAAAATGCTTTAAAACGACGTAAAGTACAGAACTACAATAGAACAAAGCAATTTGTGCAATGAAAAACTGCTAGTTTTTCAGAAAAACCATATCATTTGCAATAATACTAACTTGGCCTAAAACAATGTTTATCAAAAAAACATTGACTTTCTCAAAAACTATCGATAAAATTCACATAAAAATGCTTTAAAACGACGTAAAGTACAGAACTACAATAGAACAAAGCAATTTGTGCAATGAAAAACTGCTAGTTTTTCAGAAAAACCATATCATTTGCAATAATACTAACTTGGCCTAAAACAGTGTTTATCAAAAAAACATTGACTTACTCAAAAACTATCAATTAAATTCACATAAAAATGCTTTAAAACGGCGTAAAGTACAGAACTACAATAGAACAAAGCAATTTGTGCAATGAAAAACTGCTAGTTTTTCAGAAAAACCATATCATTTGCAATAATACTAACTTGGCCTAAAACAGTGTTTATCAAAAAAACATTGACTTTCTCAAAAACTATCGATTAAATTCACATAAAAATGCTTTAAAACGACGTAAAGTACAGAACTACAATAGAACCAAGAATTTTTGCAATGAAAAACTGCTAGTTTTTCAGAACAACCATATCATTTGCAATAAAACTAACGTGGCCTAAAACAGTGTTTATCAAAAAAACATTGATTTTCTCAAAATCTGTCGATTAAATTCACATAAAAATGCTTTAAACGATGTAAAAAACAGAACTACAATAGAACCAAGCAATTTTTGCAATGAAAAACTGCTAGTTTTTCAGAAAAACCATATCATTTGCAATAATACTAACTTGGCCTAAAACAGTGTTTATCAAAAAAACATTGACTTTCTCAAAAACTATCGATTAAATTCACATAAAAATGCTTTAAAACGACGTAAAGTACAGAGCTACAATAGAACCAAGCAATTTTTGCAATGAAAAACTGCTAGTTTGTCAGAAAAACCATATCATTTGCAATAAAACTAACTTGGCCTAAAACAGTGTTTATCAAAAAAACATTGATTTTCTCAAAATCTGTGGATTAAATTCACATAAAAATGCTTTAAAACGATGTAAAGTACAGAACTACAATAGAACCAAGCAATTTTTCCAATGAAAAATTGCTAGTTTTTCAGAAAAACCAAATCATTTGCAATAATACTAACGTGGCCTAAAACAATGTTTATCAAAAAAACATTGACTTTCTCAAAAACTATCGATAAAATTCACATAAAAATGCTTTAAAACGACGTAAAGTACAGAACTATAATAGAACCAAGCAATTTGTGCAATGAAAAACTGCTAGTTTTTCAGAAAAACCATATTATTTGCAATAATACTAACTTGGCCTAAAACAGTGTTTATCGAAAAAACATTGACTTTCTCAAAAACTTTCGATTAAATTCACATAAAAATGCTTTAAAACGACGTAAAGTACAGAACTACAATAGAACCAAGCAATTTTTCTAGTGAAAAACTGCTAGTTTTTCAGAAAAACCATATCATTTGCAATAATACTAACTTGGCCTAAAACAGTGTTTATCAAAAAAACATTGGTTTTCTCAAAAACTATCGATAAAATTCACATAAAAATGCTTTAAAACGACGTAAAGTACAGAACTACAATAGAACCAAGCAATTTGTGCAATGAGAAACTGCTAGTTTTTCAGAAATCATTTGCAATAATACTAACTTGGCCTAAAACAGTGTTTATCAAAAAAACATTGATTTTCTCAAAAACTATCGATTAAATTCACATAAAAATGCTTTAAAACGACGTAAAGTACAGAACTACAATAGAACAAAGCAATTTGTGCAATGAAAAACTGCTAGTTTTTCAGAAAAACCATATCATTTGCAATAATACTAACTTGGCCTAAAACAATGTTTATCAAAAAAACATTGACTTTCTCAAAAACTATCGATAAAATTCACATCAAAATGCTTTAAAACGACGTAAAGTACAGAACTACAATAGAACAAAGCAATTTGTGCAATGAAAAACTGCTAGTTTTTCAGAAAAACCATATCATTTGCAATAATACTAACTTGGCCTAAAACAGTGTTTATCAAAAAAACATTGACTTTCTCAAAAACTATCGATTAAATTCACATAAAAATGCTTTAAAACGACGTAAAGTACAGAACTACAATAGAACCAAGCAAATTTTGCAATGAAAAACTGCTAGTTTTTCAGAAAAACCATATCATTTGCAATAATACTAACTTGGCCTAAAACAGTGTTTATCAAAAAAACATTGATTTTCTCAAGAACTATCGATTAAATTCACATAATAATGCTTTAAAACGACGTAAAGTACAGAACTACAATAGAACAAAGCAATTTGTGCAATGAAAAACTGCTAGTTTTTCAGAAAAACCATATCATTTGCAATAATACTAACTTGGCCTAAAACAATGTTAATCAAAAAAACATTGACTTACTCAAAAACTATCGATTAAATTCACATAAAAATGCTTTAAAACGGCGTAAAGTACAGAACTACAATAGAACCAAGCAATTTGTGCAATGAAAAACTGCTAGTTTTTCAGAAAAACCATATCATTTGCAATAATACTAACTTGGCCTAAAACAGTGTTTATCAAAAAAACATTGACTTTCTCAAAAACTATCGATTAAATTCACATAAAAATGCTTTAAAACGACGTAAAGTACAGAACTACAATAGAAACAAGAATTTTTGCAATGAAAAACTGCTAGTTTGTCAGAACAACCATATCATTTGCAATAAAACTAACGTGGCCTAAAACAGTGTTTATCAAAAAAACATTGATTTTCTCAAAATCTGTCGATTAAATTCACATAAAAATGCTTTAAACGATGTAAAATACAGAACTACAATAGAACAAAGCAATTTGTGCAATGAAAAACTGCTAGTTTTTGAGAAAAACCATATTATTTGCAATAATACTAACTTGGCCTAAAACAATGTTTATCAAAAAAACATTGACTTTCTCAAAAACTATCGATAAAATTCACATAAAAATGCTTTAAAACGACGTAAAGTACAGAACTACAATAGAACCAAGCAATTTGTGCAATGAAAAACTGCTAGTTTTTCAGAAAAACCATATCATTTGCAATAATACTAACTTGGCCTAAAGCAGTGTTTATCAAAAAAACATTGACTTTCTCAAAAACTATCGATTAAATTCATATAAAAATGCTTTAAAACGACGTAAAGTACAGAACTACAATAGAACCAAGCAATTTTTCCAGTGAAAAACTGCTAGTTTTTCAGAAAAACCATATCATTTGCAATAATACTAACTTGGCCTAAAACAATGTTTATCAAAAAAACATTGATTTTCTCAAAAACTATCGATTAAATTCACATAAAAATGCTTTAAAACGACGTAAAGTACAGAACTACAATAGAACCAAGCAATTCGTGCAATGAAAAACTGCTAGTTTTTCAGAAAAACCATATCATTTGCAATAATACTAACTTGGCCTAAAACAGTGTTTATCAAAAAAACATTGGTTTTCTCAAAATCTGTGGATTAAATTCACATAAAAATGCTTTAAAACGATGTAAAGTACAGAACTACAATAGAACCAAGCAATTTTTCCAATGAAAAATTGCTAGTTTTTCAGAAAAACCATATCATTTGCAATAATACTAACTTGGCCTAAAACAATGTTAATCAAAAAAACATTGACTTACTCAAGAACTATCGATTAAATTCACATAAAAATGCTTTAAAACGACGTAAAGTACAGAACTACAATAGAACAAAGCAATTTGTGCAATGAAAAACTGCTAGTTTTTCAGAAAAACCATATCATTTGCAATAATACTAACTTGGCCTAAAACAATGTTTATCAAAAAAACATTGACTTACTCAAAAACTATCGATTAAATTCACATAAAAATGCTTTAAAACGACGTAAAGTACAGAACTACAATAGAACCAAGCAATTTGTGCAATGAAAAACTGCTAGTTTTTCAGAAAAACCATATCATTTGCAATAATACTAACTTGGCCTAAAACAGTGTTTATCAAAAAAACATTGATTTTCTCAAGAACTATCGATTGAATTCACATAATAATGCTTTAAAACGACGTAAAGTACAGAACTACAATAGAACAAAGCAATTTGTGCAATGAAAAACTGCTAGTTTTTCAGAAAAACCATATCATTTGCAATAATACTAACTTGGCCTAAAACAATGTTAATCAAAAAAACATTGACTTACTCAAAAACTATCGATTAAATTCACATAAAAATGCTTTAAAACGGCGTAAAGTACAGAACTACAATAGAACCAAGCAATTTGTGCAATGAAAAACTGCTAGTTTTTCAGAAAAACCATATCATTTGCAATAATACTAACTTGGCCTAAAACAGTGTTTATCAAAAAAACATTGACTTTCTCAAAAACTATCGATTAAATTCACATAAAAATGCTTTAAAACGACGTAAAGTACAGAACTACAATAGAACCAAGAATTTTTGCAATGAAAAACTGCTAGTTTGTCAAAACAACCATATCATTTGCAATAAAACTAACGTGGCCTAAAACAGTGTTTATCAAAAAAACATTGATTTTCTCAAAATCTGTCGATTAAATTCACATAAAAATGCTGTAACGATGTAAAATACAGAACTACAATAGAACAAAGCAATTTGTGCAATGAAAAACTGCTAGTTTTTCAGAAAAACCATATTATTTGCAATAATACTAACTTGGCCTAAAACAATGTTTATCAAAGAAACATTGACTTTCTCAAAAACTATCGATAAAATTCACATAAAAATGCTTTAAAACGACGTAAAGTACAGAACTACAATAGAACCAAGCAATTTGTGCAATGAAAAACTGCTAGTTTTTCAGAAAAACCATATCATTTGCAATAATACTAACTTGGCCTAAAGCAGTGTTTATCAAAAAAACATTGACTTTCTCAAAAACTATCGATTAAATTCATATAAAAATGCTTTAAAACGACGTAAAGTACAGAACTACAATAGAACCAAGCAATTTTTCCAGTGAAAAACTGCTAGTTTTTCAGAAAAACCATATCATTTGCAATAATACTAACTTGGCCTAAAACAATGTTTATCAAAAAAACATTGATTTTCTCAAAAACTATCGATTAAATTCACATAAAAATGCTTTAAAACGACGTAAAGTACAGAACTACAATAGAACCAAGCAATTCGTGCAATGAAAAACTGCTAGTTTTTCAGAAAAACCATATCATTTGCAATAATACTAACTTGGCCTAAAACAGTGTTTATCAAAAAAACATTGATTTTCTCAAAATCTGTGGATTAAATTCACATAAAAATGCTTTAAAACGATGTAAAGTACAGAACTACAATAGAACCAAGCAATTTTTCCAATGAAAAATTGCTAGTTTTTCAGAAAAACCATATTATTTGCAATAATACTAACTTGGCCTAAAACAATGTTTATCAAAAAAACATTGATTTTCTCAAGAACTATCGATTAAATTCACATAAAAATGCTTTAAAACGACGTAAAGTACAGAACTACAATAGAACAAAGCAATTTGTGCAATGAAAAACTGCTAGTTTTTCAGAAAAACCATATCATTTGCAATAATACTAACTTGGCCTAAAACAATGTTAATCAAAAAAACATTGACTTACTCAAAAACTATCGATTAAATTCACATAAAAATGCTTTAAAACGACGTAAAGTACAGAACTACAATAGAACCGAGCAATTTGTGCAATGAAAAACTGCTAGTTTTTCAGAAAAACCATATCATTTGCAATAATACTAACTTGGCCTAAAACAGTGTTTATCAAAAAAACATTGACTTTCTCAAAAACTATCGATTAAATTCACATAAAAATGCTTTAAAACGACGTAAAGTACAGAACTACAATAGAACCAAGCAATTTTTCCAGTGAAAAACTGCTAGTTTTTCAGAAAAACCATATCATTTGCAATAATACTAACTTGGCCTAAAACAATGTTTATCAAAAAAACATTGATTTTCTCAAAAACTATCGATTAAATTCACATAAAAATGCTTGAAAACGACGTAAAGTACAGAACTACAATAGAACCAAGCAATTCGTGCAATGAAAAACTGCTAGTTTTTCAGAAAAACCATATCATTTGCAATAATACTAACTTGGCCTAAAACAATGTTAATCAAAAAAACATTGACTTACTCAAAAACTATCGATAAAATTCACATAAAAATGCTTTAAAACGACGTAAAGTACAGAACTACAATAGAACCAAGCAATTTGTGCAATGAAAAACTGCTAGTTTTTCAGAAAAACCATATCATTTGCAATAATACTAACTTGGCCTAAAGCAGTGTTTATCAAAAAAACATTGACTTTCTCAAAAACTATCGATTAAATTCATATAAAAATGCTTTAAAACGACGTAAAGTACAGAACTACAATAGAACCAAGCAATTTTTCCAGTGAAAAACTGCTAGTTTTTCAGAAAAACCATATCATTTGCAATAATACTAACTTGGCCTAAAACAATGTTTATCAAAAAAACATTGATTTTCTCAAAAACTATCGATTAAATTCACATAGAAATGCTTTAAAACGACGTAAAGTACAGAACTACAATAGAACCAAGCAATTTTTCCAGTGAAAAACTGCTAGTTTTTCAGAAAAACCATATCATTTGCAATAATACTAACTTGGCCTAAAACAATGTTTATCAAAAAAACATTGATTTTCTCAAAAACTATCGATTAAATTCACATAAAAATGCTTTAAAACGACGTAAAGTACAGAACTACAATAGAACCAAGAATTTTTGCAATGAAAAACTGCTAGTTTGTCAGAAAAACCATATCATTTGCAATAAAACTAACTTGGCCTAAAACAGTGTTTATCAAAAAAACATTGATTTTCTCAAAATCTGTCTATTAAATTCACATAAAAATGCTTTAAACGATGTAAAGTACAGAACTACAATAGAACAAAGCAATTTTTCCAATGAAAAACTGCTAGTTTTTCAGAAAAACCATATCATTTGCAATAATACTAACTTGGCCTAAAACAATGTTTATCAAAAAAACATTGACTTTCTCAAAAACTATCGATAAAATTCACATAAAAATGCTTTAAAACGACGTAAAGTACAGAATTACAATAGAACCAAGCAATTTTTGCAATGAAAAACTGCTAGTTTTTCAGAAAAACCATATCATTTGCAATAATACTAACTTGGCCTAAAGCAGTGTTTATCAAAAAAACATTGACTTTCTCAAAAACTATCGATTAAATTCATATAAAAATGCTTTAAAACGACGTAAAGTACAGAACTACAATAGAACCAAGCAATTTTTCCAGTGAAAAACTGCTAGTTTTTCAGAAAATCCATATCATTTGCAATAATACTAACTTGGCCTAAAACAATGTTTATCAAATAAACATTGATTTTCTCAAAAACTATCGATTAAATTCACATAAAAATGTTTTAAAACGACGTAAAGTACAGAACTACAATAGAACCAAGCAATTTTTCCAATGAAAAACTGCTAGTTTTTCAGAAAAACCATATCATTTGCAATAATACTAACTTGGCCTAAAACAGTGTTTATCAAAAAAACATTGATTTTCTCAAAAACTATCGATTAAATTCACATAAAAATGCTTTAAAACGACGTAAAGTACAGAACTTCAATAGAACCAAGCAATTCGTGCAATGAAAAACTGCTAGTTTTTCAGAAAAACCATATCATTTGCAATAATACTAACTTGGCCTAAAACAGTGTTTATCAAAAAAACCTTGATTTTCTCAAAATCTGTGGATTAAATTCACATAAAAATCCTTTAAAACGATGTAAAGTACAGAACTACAATAGAACCAAGCAATTTTTCCAATGAAAAATTGCTAGTTTTTCAGAAAAACCATATTATTTGCAATAATACTAACTTGGCCTAAAACAATTTTTATCAAAAAAACATTGATTTTCTCAAGAACTATCGATTAAATTCACATAAAAATGCTTTAAAACGACGTAAAGTACAGAACTACAATAGAACAAAGCAATTTGTGCAATGAAAAACTGCTAGTTTTTCAGAAAAACCATATCATTTGCAATAATACTAACTTGGCCTAAAACAATGTTAATCAAAAAAACATTGACTTACTCAAAAACTATCGATTAAATTCACATAAAAATGCTTTAAAACGACGTAAAGTACAGAACTACAATAGAACCAAGCAATTTGTGCAATGAAAAACTGCTAGTTTTTCAGAAAAACCATATCATTTGCAATAATACTAACTTGGCCTAAAACAGTGTTTATCAAAAAAACATTGACTTTCTCAAAAACTATCGATTAAATTCACATAAAAATGCTTTAAAACGACGTAAAGTACAGAACTACAATAGAACCAAGAATTTTTGCAATGAAAAACTGCTAGTTTGTCAGAACAACCATATCATTTGCAATAAAACTAACTTGGCCTAAAACAGTGTTTATCAAAAAAACATTGATTTTCTCAAAAACTATCGATTAAATTCACATAAAAATGCTTGAAAACGACGTAAAGTACAGAACTACAATAGAACCAAGCAATTCGTGCAATGAAAAACTGCTAGTTTTTCAGAAAAACCATATCATTTGCAATAATACTAACTTGGCCTAAAACAATGTTAATCAAAAAAACATTGACTTACTCAAAAACTATCGATAAAATTCACATAAAAATGCTTTAAAACGACGTAAAGTACAGAACTACAATAGAACCAAGCAATTTGTGCAATGAAAAACTGCTAGTTTTTCAGAAAAACCATATCATTTGCAATAATACTAACTTGGCCTAAAGCAGTGTTTATCAAAAAAACATTGAGTTTCTCAAAAACTATCGATTAAATTCATATAAAAATGCTTTAAAACGACGTAAAGTACAGAACTACAATAGAACCAAGCAATTTTTCCAGTGAAAAACTGCTAGTTTTTCAGAGAAACCATATCATTTGCAATAATACTAACTTGGCCTAAAACAATGTTTATCAAAAAAACATTGATTTTCTCAAAAACTATCGATTAAATTCACATAGAAATGCTTTAAAACGACGTAAAGTACAGAACTACAATAGAACCAAGCAATTTTTCCAGTGAAAAACTGCTAGTTTTTCAGAAAAACCTTATCATTTGCAATAATACTAACTTAGCCTAAAACAATGTTTATCAAAAAAACATTGACTTTCTCAAAAACTATCGATTAAATTCACATAAAAATGCTTTAAAACGACGTAAAGTACAGAACTACAATAGAACCAAGAATTTTTGCAATGAAAAACTGCTAGTTTGTCAGAAAAACCATATCATTTGCAATAAAACTAACTTGGCCTAAAACAGTGTTTATCAAAAAAACATTGATTTTCTCAAAATCTGTCTATTAAATTCACATAAAAATGCTTTAAACGATGTAAAGTACAGAACTACAATAGAACAAAGCAATTTTTCCAATGAAAAACTGCTAGTTTTTCAGAAAAACCATATCATTTGCAATAATACTAACTTGGCCTAAAACAATGTTTATCAAAAAAACATTGATTTTCTCAAAAACTATCGATTAAATTCACATAAAAATGCTTTAAAACGACGTAAAGTACAGAACTACAATAGAACCAAGAATTTTTGCAATGAAAAACTGCTAGTTTGTCAGAAAAACCATATCATTTGCAATAAAACTAACTTGGCCTAAAACAGTGTTTATCAAAAAAACATTGATTTTCTCAAAATCTGTCTATTAAATTCACATAAAAATGCTTTAAACGATGTAAAGTACAGAACTACAATAGAACAAAGCAATTTTTCCAATGAAAAACTGCTAGTTTTTCAGAAAAACCATATCATTTGCAATAATACTAACTTGGCCTAAAACAATGTTTATCAAAAAAACATTGACTTTCTCAAAAACTATCGATAAAATTCACATAAAAATGCTTTAAAACGACGTAAAGTACAGAACTACAATAGAACCAAGCAATTTTTGCAATGAAAAACTGCTAGTTTTTCAGAAAAACCATATCATTTGCAATAATACTAACTTGGCCTAAAGCAGTGTTTATCAAAAAAACATTGACTTTCTCAAAAACTATCGATTAAATTCATATAAAAATGCTTTAAAACGACGTAAAGTACAGAACTACAATAGAACCAAGCAATTTTTCCAGTGAAAAACTGCTAGTTTTTCAGAAAATCCATATCATTTGCAATAATACTAACTTGGCCTAAAACAATGTTTATCAAATAAACATTGATTTTCTCAAAAACTATCGATTAAATTCACATAAAAATGTTTAAAAACGACGTAAAGTACAGAACTACAATAGAACCAAGCAATTTTTCCAATGAAAAACTGCTAGTTTTTCAGAAAAACCATATCATTTGCAATAATACTAACTTGGCCTAAAACAGTGTTTATCAAAAAAACATTGATTTTCTCAAAAACTATCGATTAAATTCACATAAAAATGCTTTAAAACGACGTAAAGTACAGAACTTCAATAGAACCAAGCAATTCGTGCAATGAAAAACTGCTAGTTTTTCAGAAAAACCATATCATTTGCAATAATACTAACTTGGCCTAAAACAGTGTTTATCAAAAAAACATTGATTTTCTCAAAATCTGTGGATTAAATTCACATAAAAATCCTTTAAAACGATGTAAAGTACAGAACTACAATAGAACCAAGCAATTTTTCCAATGAAAAATTGCTAGTTTTTCAGAAAAACCATATTATTTGCAATAATACTAACATGGCCTAAAACAATTTTTTTTCAAAAAAACATTGATTTTCTCAAGAACTATCGATTAAATTCACATAAAAATGCTTTAAAACGACGTAAAGTACAGAACTACAATAGAACGAAGCAATTTGTGCAATGAAAAACTGCTAGTTTTTCAGAAAAACCATATCATTTGCAATAATACTAACTTGGCCTAAAACAATGTTAATCAAAAAAACATTGACTTACTCAAAAACTATCGATTAAATTCACATAAAAATGCTTTAAAACGACGTAAAGTACAGAACTACAATAGAACCAAGCAATTTGTGCAATGAAAAACTGCTAGTTTTTCAGAAAAACCATATCATTTGCAATAATACTAACTTGGCCTAAAACAGTGTTTATCAAAAAAACATTGACTTTCTCAAAAACTATCGATTAAATTCACATAAAAATGCTTTAAAACGACGTAAAGTACAGAACTACAATAGAACCAAGAATTTTTGCAATGAAAAACTGCTAGTTTGTCAGAACAACCATATCATTTGCAATAAAACTAACTTGGCCTAAAACAGTGTTTATCAAAAAAACATTGATTTTCTCAAAAACTATCGATTAAATTCACATAAAAATGCTTGAAAACGACGTAAAGTACAGAACTACAATAGAACCAAGCAATTCGTGCAATGAAAAACTGCTAGTTTTTCAGAAAAACAATATCATTTGCAATAATACTAACTTGGCCTAAAACAATGTTAATCAAAAAAACATTGACTTACTCAAAAACTATCGATAAAATTCACATAAAAATGCTTTAAAACGACGTAAAGTACAGAACTACAATAGAACCAAGCAATTTGTGCAATGAAAAACTGCTAGTTTTTCAGAAAAACCATATCATTTGCAATAATACTAACTTGGCCTAAAGCAGTGTTTATCAAAAAAACATTGACTTTCTCAAAAACTATCGATTAAATTCATATAAAAATGCTTTAAAACGACGTAAAGTACAGAACTACAATAGAACCAAGCAATTTTTCCAGTGAAAAACTACTAGTTTTTCAGAAAAACCATATCATTTGCAATAATACTAACTTGGCCTAAAACAATGTTTATCAAAAAAACATTGATTTTCTCAAAAACTATCGATTAAATTCACATAGAAATGCTTTAAAACGACGTAAAGTACAGAACTACAATAGAACCAAGCAATTTTTCCAGTGAAAAACTGCTAGTTTTTCAGAAAAACCATATCATTTGCAATAATACTAACTTGGCCTAAAACAATGTTTATCAAAAAAACATTGATTTTCTCAAAAACTATCGATTAAATTCACATAAAAATGCTTTAAAACGACGTAAAGTACAGAACTACAATAGAACCAAGAATTTTTGCAATGAAAAACTGCTAGTTTGTCAGAAAAACCATATCATTTGCAATAAAACTAACTTGGCCTAAAACAGTGTTTATCAAAAAAACATTGATTTTCTCAAAATCTGTCTATTAAATTCACATAAAAATGCTTTAAACGATGTAAAGTACAGAACTACAATAGAACAAAGCAATTTTTCCAATGAAAAACTGCTAGTTTTTCAGAAAAACCATATCATTTGCAATAATACTAACTTGGCCTAAAACAATGTTTATCAAAAAAACATTGACTTTCTCAAAAACTATCGATAAAATTCACATAAAAATGCTTTAAAACGACGTAAAGTACAGAACTACAATAGAACCAAGCAATTTTTGCAATGAAAAACTGCTAGTTTTTCAGAAAAACCATATCATTTGCAATAATACTAACTTGGCCTAAAGCAGTGTTTATCAAAAAAACATTGACTTTCTCAAAAACTATCGATTAAATTCATATAAAAATGCTTTAAAACGACGTAAAGTACAGAACTACAATAGAACCAAGCAATTTTTCCAGTGAAAAACTGCTAGTTTTTCAGAAAATCCATATCATTTGCAATAATACTAACTTGGCCTAAAACAATGTTTATCAAATAAACATTGATTTTCTCAAAAACTATCGATTAAATTCACATAAAAATGTTTTAAAACGACGTAAAGTACAGAACTACAATAGAACCAAGCAATTTTTCCAATGAAAAACTGCTAGTTTTTCAGAAAAACCATATCATTTGCAATAATACTAACTTGGCCTAAAACAGTGTTTATCAAAAAAACATTGATTTTCTCAAAAACTATCGATTAAATTCACATAAAAATGCTTTAAAACGACGTAAAGTACAGAACTTCAATAGAACCAAGCAATTCGTGCAATGAAAAACTGCTAGTTTTTCAGAAAAACCATATCATTTGCAATAATACTAACTTGGCCTAAAACAGTGTTTATCAAAAAAACATTGATTTTCTCAAAATCTGTGGATTAAATTCACATAAAAATCCTTTAAAACGATGTAAAGTACAGAACTACAATAGAACCAAGCAATTTTTCCAATGAAAAATTGCTAGTTTTTCAGAAAAACCATATTATTTGCAATAATACTAACTTGGCCTAAAACAATTTTTATCAAGAAAACATTGATTTTCTCAAGAACTATCGATTAAATTCACATAAAAATGCTTTAAAACGACGTAAAGTACAGAACTACAATAGAACAAAGCAATTTGTGCAATGAAAAACTGCTAGTTTTTCAGAAAAACCATATCATTTGCAATAATACTAACTTGGCCTAAAACAATGTTAATCAAAAAAACATTGACTTACTCAAAAACTATCGATTAAATTCACATAAAAATGCTTTAAAACGACGTAAAGTACAGAACTACAATAGAACCAAGCAATTTGTGCAATGAAAAACTGCTAGTTTTTCAGAAAAACCATATCATTTGCAATAATACTAACTTGGCCTAAAACAGTGTTTATCAAAAAAACATTGACTTTCTCAAAAACTATCGATTAAATTCACATAAAAATGCTTTAAAACGACGTAAAGTACAGAACTACAATAGAACCAAGAATTTTTGCAATGAAAAACTGCGAGTTTGTCAGAACAACCATATCATTTGCAATAAAACTAACTTGGCCTAAAACAGTGTTTATCAAAAAAACATTGATTTTCTCAAAAACTATCGATTAAATTCACATAAAAATGCTTGAAAACGACGTAAAGTACAGAACTACAATAGAACCAAGCAATTCGTGCAATGAAAAACTGCTAGTTTTTCAGAAAAACCATATCATTTGCAATAATACTAACTTGGCCTAAAACAATGTTAATCAAAAAAACATTGACTTACTCAAAAACTATCGATAAAATTCACATAAAAATGCTTTAAAACGACGTAAAGTACAGAACTACAATAGAACCAAGCAATTTGTGCAATGAAAAACTGCTAGTTTTTCAGAAAAACCATATCATTTGCAATAATACTAACTTGGCCTAAAGCAGTGTTTATCAAAAAAACATTGAGTTTCTCAAAAACTATCGATTAAATTCATATAAAAATGCTTTAAAACGACGTAAAGTACAGAACTACAATAGAACCAAGCAATTTTTCCAGTGAAAAACTGCTAGTTTTTCAGAAAAACCATATCATTTGCAATAATACTAACTTGGCCTAAAACAATGTTTATCAAAAAAACATTGATTTTCTCAAAAACTATCGATTAAATTCACATAAAAAGCTTTAAAACGACGTAAAGTACAGAACTACAATAGAACCAAGCAATTTTTCCAGTGAAAAACTGCTAGTTTTTCAGAAAAACCATATCATTTGCAATAATACTAACTTGGCCTAAAACAATGTTTATCAATAAAACATTGATTTTCTCAAAAACTATCGATTAAATTCACATAAAAATGCTTTAAAACGACGTAAAGTACAGAACTACAATAGAACCAAGAATTTTTGCAATGAAAAACTGCTAGTTTGTCAGAAAAACCATATCATTTGCAATAAAACTAACTTGGCCTAAAACAGTGTTTATCAAAAAAACATTGATTTTCTCAAAATCTGTCGATTAAATTCACATAAAAATGCTTTAAACGATGTAAAGTACAGAACTACGATAGAGCAAAGCAATTTTTCCAATGAAAAACTGCTAGTTTTTCAGAAAAACCATATTATTTGCAATAATACTAACTTGGCCTAAAACAATGTTTATCAAAAAAACATTGACTTTCTCAAAAACTATTCATAAAATTCACATAAAAATGCTTTAAAACGATGTAAAGTACAGAAATACAATAGAACAAAGCAATTTTTCCAATGAAAAACTGCTAGTTTTTCAGAGAAACCATATCATTTGCAATAATACTAACTTGGCCTAGAACAATGTTTATCAAAAAAACATTGACTTTCTCAAAAACTATCGATAAAATTCACAAAAAAATGCTTTAAAACGACGTAAAGTACAGAACTACAATAGAACCAAGCAATTCGTGCAATGAAAAACTGCTAGTTTTTCAGAAAAACCATATCATTTGCAATAATACTAACTTGGCCTAAAACAATGTTAATCAAAAAAACATTGACTTACTCAAAAACTATCGATAAAATTCACATAAAAATGCTTTAAAACGATGTAAAGTACAGAACTACAATAGAACCAAGCAATTTGTGCAATGAAAAACTGCTAGTTTTTCAGAAAAACCATATCATTTGCAATAATACTAACTTGGCCTAAAGCAGTGTTTATCAAAAAAACATTGACTTTCTCAAAAACTATCGATTAAATTCATATAAAAATAATTTAAAACGACGTAAAGTACAGAACTACAATAGAACCAAGCAATTTTTCCAGTGAAAAACTGCTAGTTTTTCAGAAAAACCATATCATTTGCAATAATACTAACTTGGCCTAAAACAATGTTTATCAAAAAAACATTGATTTTCTCAAAAACTATCGATTAAATTCACATAAAAATGCTTTAAAACGACCTAAAGTACAGAACTACAATAGAACCAAGCAATTCGTGCAATGAAAAACTGCTAGTTTTTCAGAAAAACCATATCATTTGCAATAATACTAACTTGGCCTAAAACAGTGTTTATCAAAAAAACATTGACTTTCTCAAAAACTATCGATTAAATTCACATAAAAATGCTTTAAAACGACGTAAAGTACAGAACTACAATAGAACCAAGAATTTTTGCAATGAAAAACTGCTAGTTTGTCAGAAAAACCATATCATTTGCAATAAAACTAACTTGGCCTAAAACAGTGTTTATCAAAAAAACATTGATTTTCTCAAAATCTGTCGATTAAATTCACATAAAAATGCTTTAAACGATGTAAAGTACAGAACTACAATAGAACAAAGCAATTTTTCCAATGAAAAACTGCTAGTTTTTCAGAAAAACCATATCATTTGCAATAATACTAACTAGGCCTAAAACAATGTTTATCAAAAAAACATTGACTTTCTCAAAAACTATCGATAAAATTCACATAAAAATGCTTTAAAACGACGTAAAGTACAGAACTACAATAGAACCAAGCAATTTTTGCAATGAAAAACTGCTAGTTTTTCAGAAAAACCATATCATTTGCAATAATACTAACTTGGCCTAAAGCAGTGTTTATCAAAAAAACATTGACTTTCTCAAAAACTATCGATTAAATTCATATAAAAATGCTTTAAAACGACGTAAAGTACAGAACTACAATAGAACAAAGCAATTTGTGCAATGAAAAACTGCTAGTTTTTCAGAAAAACCATATCATTTGCAATAATACTAACTTGGCCTAAAGCAGTGTTTATCAAAAAAACATTGACTTTCTCAAAAACTATCGATTAAATTCATATAAAAATGCTTTAAAACGACGTAAAGTACTGAACTACAATAGAACCAAGCAATTTTTCCAGTGAAAAACTGCTAGTTTTTCAGAAAAACCATATCATTTGCAATAATACTAACTTGGCCTAAAACAATGTTTATCAAAAAAACATTGATTTTCTCAAAAACTATCGATTAAATTCACATAAAAATGCTTTAAAACGACGTAAAGTACAGAACTACAATAGAACCAAGCAATTCGTGCAATGAAAAACTGCTAGTTTTTCAGAAAAACCATATCATTTGCAATAATACTAACTTGGCCTAAAACAATGTTAATCAAAAAAACATTGACTTACTCAAAAACTATCGATAAAATTCACATAAAAATGCTTTAAAACGATGTAAAGTACAGAACTACAATAGAACCAAGCAATTTGTGCAATGAAAAACTGCTAGTTTTTCAGAAAAACCATATCATTTGCAATAATACTAACTTGGCCTAAAGCAGTGTTTATCAAAAAAACATTGACTTTCTCAAAAACTATCGATTAAATTCATATAAAAATGCTTTAAAACGACGTAAAGTACAAAACTACAATAGAACCAAGCAATTTTTCCAGTGAAAAACTGCTAGTTTTTCAGAAAAACCATATCATTTGCAATAATACTAACTTGGCCTAAAACAGTGTTTATCAAAAAAACATTGATTTTCTCAAAATCTGTCGATTAAATTCACATAAAAATGCTTCAAACGATGTAAAGTACAGAACTACAATAGAACAAAGCAATTTTTCCAATGAAAAACTGCTAGTTTTTCAGAAAAACCATATTATTTGCAATAATACTAACTTGGCCTAAAACAATGTTTATCAAAAAAACATTGACTTTCTCAAAAACTATCGATAAAATTCACATAAAAATGCTTTAAAACGACGTAAAGTACAGAACTACAATAGAACCAAGCAATTTGTGCAATGAAAAACTGCTAGTTTTTCAGAAAAACCATATCATTTGCAATAATACTAACTTGGCCTAAAGCAGTGTTTATCAAAAAAACATTGACTTTCTCAAAAACTATCGATTAAATTCATATAAAAATGCTTTAAAACGACGTAAAGTACAGAACTACAATAGAACCAAGCAATTTTTCCAGTGAAAAACTGCTAGTTTTTCAGAAAAACCATATCATTTGCAATAATACTAACTTGGCCTAAAACAATGTTTATCAAAAAAACATTGATTTTCTCAAAAACTATCGATTAAATTCACATAAAAATGCTTTAAAACGACGTAAAGTACAGAACTACAATAGAACCAAGCAATTCGTGCAATGAAAAACTGCTAGTTTTTCAGAAAAACCATATCATTTGCAATAATACTAACTTGGCCTAAAACAATGTTAATCAAAAAAACATTGACTTACTCAAAAACTATCGATAAAATTCACATAAAAATGCTTTAAAACGATGTAAAGTACAGAACTACAATAGAACCAAGCAATTTGTGCAATGAAAAACTGCTAGTTTTTCAGAAAAACCATATCATTTGCAATAATACTAACTTGGCCTAAAGCAGTGTTTATCAAAAAAACATTGACTTTCTCAAAAACTATCGATTAAATTCATATAAAAAGGCTTTAAAACGACGTAAAGTACAAAACTACAATAGAACCAAGCAATTTTTCCAGTGAAAAACTGCTAGTTTTTCAGAAAAACCATATCATTTGCAATAATACTAACTTGGCCTAAAACAATGTTTATCAAAAAAACATTGATTTTCTCAAAAACTATCGATTAAATTCACATAAAAATGCTTTAAAACGACGTAAAGTACAGAACTACAATAGAACCAAGCAATTCGTGCAATGAAAAACTGCTAGTTTTTCAGAAAAACCATATCATTTGCAATAATACTAACTTGGCCTAAAACAGTGTTTATCAAAAAAACATTGACTTTCTCAAAAACTATCGATTAAATTCACATAAAAATGCTTTAAAACGACGTAAAGTACAGAACTACAATAGAACCAAGAATTTTTGCAATGAAAAACTGCTAGTTTGTCAGAAAAACCATATCATTTGCAATAAAACTAACTTGGCCTAAAACAGTGTTTATCAAAAAAACATTGATTTTCTCAAAATCTGTCGATTAAATTCACATAAAAATGCTTTAAACGATGTAAAGTACAGAACTACAATAGAACAAAGCAATTTGTGCAATGAAAAATTGCTAGTTTTTCAGAAAAACCATATCATTTGCAATAATACTAACTTGGCCTAAAGCAGTGTTTATCAAAAAAACATTGACTTTCTCAAAAACTATCGATTAAATTCATATAAAAATGCTTTAAAACGACGTAAAGTACAGAACTACAATAGAACCAAGCAATTTTTCCAGTGAAAAACTGCTAGTTTTTCAGAAAAACCATATCATTTGCAATAATACTAACTTGGCCTAAAACAATGTTTATCAAAAAAACATTGATTTTCTCAAAAACTATCGATTAAATTCACATAAAAATGCTTTAAAACGACGTAAAGAACAGAACTACAATAGAACCAAGCAATTCGTGCAATGAAAAACTGCTAGTTTTTCAGAAAAACCATATCATTTGCAATAATACTAACTTGGCCTAAAACAATGTTAATCAAAAAAACATTGACTTACTCAAAAACTATCGATAAAATTCACATAAAAATGCTTTAAAACGATGTAAAGTACAGAACTACAATAGAACCAAGCAATTTGTGCAATGAAAAACTGCTAGTTTTTCAGAAAAACCATATCATTTGCAATAATACTAACTTGGCCTAAAGCAGTGTTTATCAAAAAAACATTGACTTTCTCAAAAACTATCGATTAAATTCATATAAAAATGCTTTAAAACGACGTAAAGTACAAAACTACAATAGAACCAAGCAATTTTTCCAGTGAAAAACTGCTAGTTTTTCAGAAAAACCATATCATTTGCAATAATACTAACTTGGCCTAAAACAATGTTTATCAAAAAAGCATTGATTTTCTCAAAAACTATCGATTAAATTCACATAAAAATGCTTTAAAACGACGTAAAGTACAGAACTACAATTGAACCAAGCAATTTGTGCAATGAAAAACTGCTAGTTTTTCAGAAAAACCATATCATTTGCAATAATACTAACTTGGCCTAAAACAGTGTTTATCAAAAAAACATTGACTTTCTCAAAAACTATCGATTAAATTCACATAAAAATGCTTTAAAACGACGTAAAGTACAGAACTACAATAGAACCAAGAATTTTTGCAATGAAAAACTGCTAGTTTGTCAGAAAAACCATATCATTTGCAATAAAACTAACTTGGCCTAAAACAGTGTTTATCAAAAAAACATTGATTTTCTCAAAATCTGTCGATTAAATTCACATAAAAATGCTTTAAACGATGTAAAGTACAGAACTACAATAGAACAAAGCAATTTTTCCAATGAAAAACTGCTAGTTTTTCAGAAAAACCATATTATTTGCAATAATACTAACTTGGCCTAAAACAATGTTTATCAAAAAAACATTGACTTTCTCAAAAACTATCGATAAAATTCACATAAAAATGCTTTAAAACGACGTAAAGTACAGAACTACAATAGAACCAAGCAATTTGTGCAATGAAAAACTGCTAGTTTTTCAGAAAAACCATATCATTTGCAATAATACTAACTTGGCCTAAAGCAGTGTTTATCAAAAAAACATTGACTTTCTCAAAAACTATCGATTAAATTCATATAAAAATGCTTTAAAACGACGTAAAGTACAGAACTACAATAGAACCAAGCAATTTTTCCAGTGAAAAACTGCTAGTTTTTCAGAAAAACCATATCATTTGCAATAATACTAACTTGGCCTAAAACAATGTTTATCAAAAAAACATTGACTTTCTCAAAAACTATCGATTAAATTCACTTAAAAATGCTTTAAAACGACGTAAAGTACAGAACTACAATAGAACCAAGCAATTCGTGCAATGAAAAACTGCTAGTTTTTCAGAAAAACCATATCAATTGCAATAATACTAACTTGGCCTAAAACAGTGTTTATCAAAAAAACATTGATTTTCTCAAAAACTATCGATTAAATTCACATAAAAATGCTTTAAAACGACGTAAAGTACAGAACTACAATAGACCCAAGCAATTTTTCCAATGAAAAACTGCTAGATTTTCAGAAAAACCATATCATTTGCAATAATACTAACTTGGCTTAACACAGTGTTTATCAAAAAAACATTGAGTTTCTTAAAAACTATCGATTAAATTCACATAAAAATGCTTTAAAACGACGTAAAGTACAGAACTACAATAGAACCAAGCAATTTTTCCAATGAAAAACTGCTAGTTTTTCAGAAAAACCATATCATTTGCAATAATACTAACTTGGCCTAAAACAGTGTTTATCAAAAAAACATTGATTTTCTCAAAAACTATCGATTAAATTCACATAAAAATGCTTTAAAACGACGTAAAGTACAGAACTACAATAGAACAAAGCAATTTTTCCAATGAAATACTGCTAGTTTTTCAGAAAAACCATATCATTTGCAATAATACTAACTTGGCCTAAAACAGTGTTTATCAAAAAAACATTGATTTTCTCAAAAACTATCGATAAAATTCACATAAAAATGCTTTAAAACGACGTAAAGTACAGAACTACAATAGAACCAAGCAATTTTTCTAATGAAAAACTGCTAGTTTTTCAGAAAAGCCATATCATTTGCAATAATACTAACTTGGCCTAAAACAATGTTTATCAAAAAAACATTGACTTTCTCAAAAACTATCGATTAAATTCACATAAAAATGCTTTAAAACGACGTAAAGTACAGAACTACAATAGAACAAAGCAATTTTTCCAATGAAAAACTGCTAGTTTTTCAGAAAAACCATATCATTTGCAATAATACTAACTTGGCCTAAAACAGTGTTTATCAAAAAACATTGATTTTCTCAAAAACTATCGATTAAATTCACATAAAAATGCTTTAAAACGACGTAAAGTACAGAACTACAATAGAACAAAGCAATTTTTCCAATGAAAAACTGCTAGTTTTTCAGAAAAACCATATCATTTGCAATAATACTAACTTGGCCTAAAACAGTGTTTATCAAAAAAACATTGATTTTCTCAAAAACTATCGATAAAATTCACATAAAAATGCTTTAAAACCACGTAAAGTACAGAACTACAAAAGAACCAAGCAATTTGTGCAATGAAAAACTGCTAGTTTTTTAAAAAAACCATATCATTTGCAATAATACTAACTTGGCCTAAAACAGTGTTTATCAAAAAAACATTGATTTTCTCAAAAACTATCGATTCAATTCACATAAAAATGCTTTAAAACGACGTAAAGTACAGAACTACAATAGAACCAAGCAATTTTTCCAATGAAAAACTGCTAGTTTTTCAGAAAAACCATATCATTTGCAATAATACTAACTTGGCCTAAAACAGTGTTTATCAAAAAAACATTGATTTTCTCAAAAACTATCGATTAAATTCACATAAAAATGCTTTAAAACGACGTAAAGTACAGAACTACAATAGAACAAAGCAATTTTTCCAATGAAAAACTGCTAGTTTTTCAGAAAAACCATATCATTTGCAATAATACTAACTTAGCCTAAAACAATGTTTATCAAAAAAACATTGACTTTCTCAAAAACTATCGATTAAATTCACATAAAAATGCTTTAAAACGACGTAAAGTACAGAATTACAATAGAACCAAGCAATTTTTCCAATGAAAAACTGCTAGTTTTTCAGAAAAACCATATCATTTGCAATAATACTAACTTGGCCTAAAACAGTGTTTATCAAAAAAACATTGATTTTCTCAAAAACTATCGATTAAATTCACATAAAAATGCTTTAAAACGACGTAAAGTACAGAACTACAATAGAACAAAGCAATTTTTCCAATGAAAAACTGCTAGTTTTTCAGAAAAACCATATCATTTGCAATAATACTAACTTAGCCTAAAACAATGTTTATCAAAAAAACATTGATTTTCTCAAAAACTATCGATTAAATTCACATAAAAATGCTTTAAAACGACGTAAAGTACAGAACTACAATAGAACAAAGCAATTTTTCCAATGAAAAACTGCTAGTTTTTCAGAAAAACCATATCATTTGCAATAATACTAACTTAGCCTAAAACAATGTTTATCAAAAAAACATTGACTTTCTCAAAAACTATCGATTAAATTCACATAAAAATGCTTTAAAACGACGTAAAGTACAGAATTACAATAGAACCAAGCAATTTTTCCAATGAAAAACTGCTAGTTTTTCAGAAAAACCATATCATTTGCAATAATACTAACTTGGCCTAAAACAATGTTTATCAAAAAAACATTGACTTTCTCAAAAACTATCGATTAAATTCACATAAAAATGCTTTAAAACGACGTAAAGTACAGAACTACAATTGAACCAAGCAATTTTTCCAATAAAAAACTGCTAGTTTCTCAGAAAAACCATATCATTTGCAATAATACTAACTTGGCCTAAAACAATGTTTATCAAAAAAACATTGACTTTCTCAAAAACTATCGATTAAATTCACATCAAAATGCTTTAAAACGACGTAAAGTACAGAACAACAATAGAACCAAGCAATCTTTCCAATGAAAAACTGCTAGTTTTTCAGAAAAACCATATCATTTGCACTAATACTAACTTGGCCTAAAACAGTGTTTATCAAAAAAACATTGACTTTCTCAAAAACTATCGATAAAATTCACATAAAAATGCTTTAAAACGACGTAAAGTACAGAACTACAATAGAACCAAGCAATTTGTGCAATGAAAAACTGCTAGTTTTTCAGAAAAACCATATTATTTGCAATAATACTAACTTGGCCTAAAACAGTGTTTATCAAAAAAACATTGATTTTCTCAAAAACTATCGATAAAATTCACATAAAAATGCTTTAAAACGACGTAAATTACAGAACTACAATAGAACCAAGCAATTTTTCTAATGAAAAACTGCTAGTTTTTCAGAAAAATCATATCATTTGCAATAATACTAACTTGGCCTAAAACAGTGTTTATCAAAAAAACATTGATTTTCTCAAAAACTATCGATTAAATTCACATAAAAATGCTTTAAAACGACGTAAAGTACAGAATTACAATAGAACCAAGCAATTTTTCCAATGAAAAACTGCTAGTTTCTCAGAAAAACCATATCATTTGCAATAATACTAACTTGGCCTAAAACAGTGTTTATCAAAAAAACATTGATTTTCTCAAAAACTATCGATTAAATTCACATAAAAATGCTTTAAAACGACGTAAAGTACAGAACTACAATAGAACCAAGCAATTTTTCCAATGAAAAACTGCTAGTTTTTCAGAAAAACCATATCATTTGCAATAATACTAACTTGGCCTAAAACAGTGTTTATCAAACAAACATTGATTTTCTCAAAAACTATCGATTAAATTCACATAAAAATGCTTTAAAACGACGTAAAGTACAGAACTACAATAGAACACAGCAATTTTTCCAATGAAAAACTGCTAGTTTTTCAGAAAAGCCATATCATTTGCAATAATACTAACTTGGCCTAAAACAATGTTTATCATAAAACATTGACTTTCTCAAAAACTATCGATTAAATTCACATAAAAATGCTTTAAAACGACGTAAAGTACAGAACTACAATAGAACCAAGCAATTTTTCCAATGAAAAACTGCTAGTTTTTCAGAAAAACCATATCATTTGCAATAATACTAACTTGGCCTAAAACAGTGTTTATCAAAAAAACATTGATTTTCTCAAAAACTATCGATTAAATTCACATAAAAATCCTTTAAAACGACGTAAAGTACAGAACTACAATAGAACAAAGCAATTTTTCCAATGAAAAACTGCTAGTTTTTCAGAAAAACCATATCATTTGCAATAATATTAACTTGGCCTAAAACAGTGTTTATCAAAAAAACATTGATTTTCTCAAAAACTATCGATTAAATTCACATAAAAATGCTTTAAAACGACGTAAAGTACAGAACTACAATAGAACCAAGCAATTTTTCCAATGAAAAACTGCTAGTTTTTCAGAAAAACCATATCATTTGCAATAATACTAACTTGGCCTAAAACAGTGTTTATCAAAAAAACATTGATTTTCTCAAAAACTATCGATTAAATTCACATAAAAATCCTTTAAAACGACGTAAAGTACAGAACTACAATAGAACAAAGCAATTTTTCCAATGAAAAACTGCTAGTTTTTCAGAAAAACCATATCATTTGCAATAATATTAACTTGGCCTAAAACAGTGTTTATCAAAAAAACATTGATTTTCTCAAAAACTATCGATTAAATTCACATAAAAATGCTTTAAAACGACGTAAAGTACAGAACTACAATAGAACCAAGCAATTTTTCCAATGAAAAACTGCTAGTTTTTCAGAAAAACCATATCATTTGCAATAATACTAACTTGGCCTAAAACAGTGTTTATCAAAAAAACATTGATTTTCTCAAAAACTATCGATTAAATTCACATAAAAATCCTTTAAAACGACGTAAAGTACAGAACTACAATAGAACAAAGCAATTTTTCCAATGAAAAACTGCTAGTTTTTCAGAAAAACCATATCATTTGCAATAATATTAACTTGGCCTAAAACAGTGTTTATCAAAAAAACATTGATTTTCTCAAAAACTATCGATTAAATTCACATAAAAATGCTTTAAAACGACGTAAAGTACAGAACTACAATAGAACCAAGCAATTTTTCCAATGAAAAACTGCTAGTTTTTCAGAAAAACCATATCATTTGCAATAATACTAACTTGGCCTAAAACAGTGTTTATCAAAAAAACATTGATTTTCTCAAAAACTATCGATTAAATTCACATAAAAATGCTTTAAAACGACGTAAAGTACAGAACTAAAATAGAACCAAGCAATTTTTCCAATGAAAAACTGCTAGTTTCTCAGAAAAACCATATCATTTGCAATAATACTAACTTGGCCTAAAACAGTGTTTATCAAAAAAACATTGATTTTCTCAAAAACTATTGATTAAATTCACATAAAAATGCTTTAAAACGACGTAAAGTACAGAACAACAATAGAACCAAGCAATTTTTCCAATGAAAAACTGCTAGTTTTTCAGAAAAACCATATCATTTGCAATAATACTAACTTGGCCTAAAACAGTGTTTATCAAACAAACATTGATTTTCTCAAAAACTATCGATTAAATTCACATAAAAATGCTTTAAAACGACGTAAAGTACAGAACTACAATAGAACAAAGCAATTTTTCCAATGAAAAACTGCTAGTTTTTCAGAAAAGCCATATCATTTGCAATAATACTAACTTGGCCTAAAACAATGTTTATCAAAAAAACATTGACTTTCTCAAAAACTATCGATTAAATTCACATAAAAATGCTTTAAAACGACGTAAAGTACAGAACTACAATAGAACAAAGCAAATTTTCCAATGAAAAACTGCTAGTTTTTCAGAAAAACCATATCATTTGCAATAATACTAACTTAGCCTAAAACAATGTTTATCAAAAAAACATTGACTTTCTCAAAAACTATCGATTAAATTCACATAAAAATGCTTTAAAACGACGTAAAGTACAGAACTACAATAGAACCAAGCAATTTTTCCAATGAAAAACTGCTAGTTTTTCAGAAAAACCATATCATTTGCAATAATACTAACTTGGCCTAAAACAATGTTTATCAAAAAAACATTGATTTTCTCAAAATCTGTCGATTAAATTCACATAAAAATGCTTTAAACGATGTAAAAAACAGAACTACAATAGAACCAAGCAATTTTTGCAATGAAAAACTGCTAGTTTTTCAGAAAAACCATATCATTTGCAATAATACTAACTTGGCCTAAAACAGTGTTTATCAAAAAAACATTGACTTTCTCAAAAACTATCGATTAAATTCACATAAAAATGCTTTAAAACGATGTAAAGTACCGAAATACAATAGAACCAAGCAATTTTTCCAATGAGAAACTGCTAGTTTTTCAGAAAAACCATATCATTTGCAATAATACTAACTTGGCCTAAAACAGTGTTTATCAAAAAAACATTGATTTTCTCAAAAACTATCGATTAAATTCACATAAAAATGCTTTAAAACGACGTAAAGTACAGAACTACAATAGAACAAAGCAATTTTTCCAATGAAAAACTGCTAGTTTTTCAGAAAAACCATATCATTTGCAATAATACTAACTTGGCCTAAAACAGTGTTTATCAAAAAAACATCGATTTTCTCAAAAACTATCGATTAAATTCACATCAAAATGCTTTAAAACGACGTAAAGTACAGAACTACAATAGAACCAAGCAATTTTTCCAATGAAAAACTGCTAGTTTTTCAGAAAAACCATATCATTTGCAATAATACTAACTTGGCCTAAAACAGTGTTTATCAAAAAAACATTGATTTTCTCAAAAACTATCGATTAAATTCACATAAAAATGCTTTAAAACGACGTAAAGTACAGAACTACAATAGAACAAAGCAATTTTTCCAATGAAAAACTGCTAGTTCTTCAGAAAAGCCATATCATTTGCAATAATACTAACTTGGCCTAAAACAATGTTTATCAAAAAAACATTGACTTTCTCAAAAACTATCGATTAAATTCACATAAAAATGCTTTAAAACGACGTAAAGTACAGAACTACAATAGAACAAAGCAAATTTTCCAATGAAAAACTGCTAGTTTTTCAGAAAAACCATATCATTTGCAATAATACTAACTTAGCCTAAAACAATGTTTATCAAAAAAACATTGACTTTCTCAAAAACTATCGATTAAATTCACATAAAAATGCTTTAAAACGACGTAAAGTACAGAACTACAATAGAACCAAGCAATTTTTCCAATGAAAAACTGCTAGTTTTTCAGAAAAACCATATCATTTGCAATAATACTAACTTGGCCTAAAACAATGTTTATCAAAAAAACATTGACTTTCTCAAAAACTATCGATTAAATTCACATAAAAATGCTTTAAAACGACGTAAAGTACAGAACTACAATAGAACAGACCAGTTTTTGCAATGAAAAACTGCTAATTTGTCAGAAAACCAGATCATTTGCAATAAAACTAACTTGGCCTAAAACAATGTTTATCAAAAAAACATTGACTTTCTCAAAAACTATCGATTAAATTCACATAAAAATGCTTTAAAACGATGTAAAGTACCGAAATACAATAGAACCAAGCAATTTTTCCAATGAGAAACTGCTAGTTTTTCAGAAAAACCATATCATTTGCAATAATACTAACTTGGCCTAAAACAGTGTTTATCAAAAAAACATTGATTTTCTCAAAAACTATCGATTAAATTCACATAAAAATTCTTTAAAACGACGTAAAGTACAGAACTACAATAGAACAAAGCAATTTTTCCAATGAAAAACTGCTAGTTTTTCAGAAAAACCATATCATTTGCAATAATACTAACTTGGCCTAAAACAGTGTTTATCAAAAAAACATCGATTTTCTCAAAAACTATCGATTAAATTCACATCAAAATGCTTTAAAACGACGTAAAGTACAGAACTACAATAGAACCAAGCAATTTTTCCAATGAAAAACTGCTAGTTTTTCAGAAAAACCATATCATTTGCAATAATACTAACTTGGCCTAAAACAGTGTTTATCAAAAAAACATTGATTTTCTCAAAAACTATCGATTAAATTCACATAAAAATGCTTTAAAACGACGTAAAGTACAGAACTACAATAGAACAAAGCAATTTTTCCAATGAAAAACTGCTAGTTTTTCAGAAAAACCATATCATTTGCAATCATACTAACTTAGCCTAAAACAATGTTTATCAAAAAACCATTGACTTTCTCAAAAACTATCGATTAAATTCACATAAAAATGCTTTAAAACGACGTAAAGTACAGAACTACAATAGAACAAAGCAAATTTTCCAATGAAAAACTGCTAGTTTTTCAGAAAACCAGATCATTTGCAATAAAACTAACTTGGCCTAAAACAATGTTTATCAAGAAAACATTGACTTTCTCAAAAACTATCGATTAAATTCACATAAAAATGCTTTAAAACGATGTAAAGTACCGAAATACAATAGAACCAAGCAATTTTTCCAATGAGAAACTGCTAGTTTTTCAGAAAAACCATATCATTTGCAATAATACTAACTTGGCCTAAAACAGTGTTTATCAAAAAAACATTGATTTTCTCAAAAACTATCGATTAAATTCACATAAAAATGCTTTAAAACGACGTAAAGTGCAGAACTACAATAGAACAAAGCAATTTTTCCAATGAAAAACTGCTAGTTTTTCAGAAAAACCATATCATTTGCAATAATACTAACTTGGCCTAAAACAGTGTTTATCAAAAAAACATCGATTTTCTCAAAAACTATCGATTAAATTCACATCAAAATGCTTTAAAACGACGTAAAGTACAGAACTACAATAGAACCAAGCAATTTTTCCAATGAAAAACTGCTAGTTTTTCAGAAAAACCATATCATTTGCAATAATACTAACTTGGCCTAAAACAGTGTTTATCAAAAAAACATTGATTTTCTCAAAAACTATCGATTAAATTCACATAAAAATGCTTTAAAACGACGTAAAGTACAGAACTACAATAGAACAAAGCAATTTTTCCAATGAAAAACTGCTAGTTTTTTCAGAAAAACCATATCATTTGCAATAATACTAACTTGGCCTAAAACAATGTTTATCAAAAAAACATTGACTTTCTCAAAAACTATCGATTAAATTCACATAAAAATGCTTTAAAACGACGTAAAGTACAGAACTACAATTGAACCAAGCAATTTTTCCAATGAAAAACTGCTAGTTTCTCAGAAAAACCATATCATTTGCAATAATACTAACTTGGCATAAAACAATGTTAATCAAAAAAACATTGACTTACTCAAAAACTATCGATTAAATTCACATAAAAATGCTTTAAAACGACGTAAAGTACAGAACTACAATAGAACCAAGCAATTTTTGCAATGAAAAACTGCTAGTTTGTCAGAAAACCAGATCATTTGCAATAAAACTAGCTTGGCCTAAAACAGTGTTTATCAAAAAAACATTGATTTTCTCAAAAACTGTCGATTAAATTCACATAAAAATGCTTTCAAACCATGTAAGGTACAGAACTAGAATAGAACAAAGCAATTTTTCCAATGAAAAACTGCTAGTTTTTCAGAAAAACCATATCATTTGCAATAATACTAACTTGGCCTAAAACAATGTTTATCAAAAAAACATTGACTTTCGCAAAAACTATCGATTAAATTCACATAAAAATGCTTTAAAACGACGTAAAGTACAGAACTAGAATAGAACCAAGCAGTTTTTCCAATGAAAAACTGCTAGTTTTTCAGAAAAACCATATCATTTGCAATAATACTAACTTGGCCTAAAACAATGTTTATCAAAAAAACATTGACTTTCTCAAAAACTATCGATTAAATTCACATAAAAATGCTTTAAAACGACGTAATATACAGAACTACAATAGAACCAAGCAATTTTTCCAATGAAAAACTGCTAGTTTTTCAGAAAAACCATATCATTTGCAATAATACTAACTTGGCCTAGAACAATGTTTATCAAAAAAACATTGACTTTCTCAAAAACTATAGATTAAATTCACATAAAAATGCTTTAAAACGACGTAAAGTACAGAACTACAATAGAACCAAGCAATTTCTCCAATGAAAAACTGCTAGCTTTTCAGAAAAACCATATCATTTGCAATAATACTAACTGGGCCTAAAACAGTGTTTATCAAAAAAACATTGATTTTCTCAAAAACTATCGATTAAATTCACATAAAAATGCTTCAAAACGACGTAGAGTACAGAACTACAATAGAACCAAGCAATTTTTCCAATGAAAAACTGCTAGTTTTTCAGAAAAACCATATCATTTGCAATAATACTAACTTGGCCTAGAACAATGTTTATCAAAAAAACATTGACTTTCTCAAAAACTATCGATTAAATTCACATAAAAATGCTTTAAAACGACGTAAAGTACAGAACTACAATAGAACCAAGCAATTTCTCCAATGAAAAACTGCTAGCTTTTCAGAAAAACCATATCATTTGCAATAATACTAACTGGGCCTAAAACAGTGTTTATCAAAAAAACATTGATTTTCTCAAAAACTATCGATTAAATTCACATAAAAATGCTTCAAAACGACGTAGAGTACAGAACTACAATAGAAACAAGCAATTTTTCCAATGAAAAACTGCTAGTTTTTCAGAAAAACCATATCATTTGCAATAATACTAACTTGGCCTAAAACAATGTTTATCAAAAAAACATTGACTTTCTCAAAAACTATCGATTAAATTCACATAAAAATGTTTTAAAACGATGTAAAGTACAGAACTACCATAGAACAAAGCAATTTTTCCAATGAACAACTGCTAGTTTTTCAGAAAAACCATATAATTTGCAATAATACTAACTTGGCCTAAAACAATGTTTATCAAAAAAACATTGACTTTCTCAAAAACTATCTATAAAATTCACATAAAAATGATTTAAAACGACGTAAAGCACAGAACTACAATAGAACCAAGCAATTTGTGCAATGAAAAACTGCTAGTTTTTCAGAAAAACCATATCATTTGCAATAATACTAACTTGGCCTAAAACAGTGTTTATCAAAAAAACATTGATTTTCTCAAAAACTATCTATAAAATTCACATAAAAATGCTTTAAAACGACGTAAAGTACAGAACTACAATAGAACCAAGCAATTTTTCCAATGAAAAACTGCTAGTTTTTCAGAAAAACCATATCATTTGCAATAATACAAACTTGGCCTAAAACAGTGTTTATCAAAAAAACATTGATTTTCTCAAAAACTATCGATTAAATTCACATAAAAATGCTTTAAAACGACGTAAAGTACAGAACTACAATAGAACCAAGCAATTTTTCCAATGAAAAACTGCTAGTTTTTCAGAAAAACCATATCATTTGCAATAATACTAACTTGGCCTAAAACAATGTTTATCAAAAAAACATTGACTTTCTCAAAAACTATCGATTAAATTCACATAAAAATGCTTTAAAACGACGTAAAGTACAGAACTACAATAGAACCAAGCAATTTTTCCAATGAAAAACTGCTAGTTTTTCAGAAAAACCATATCATTTGCAATAATACTAACTTGGCCTAAAACAGTGTTTATCAAAGAAACATTGACTTTCTCAAAAACTATCGATTAAATTCACATAAAAATGCTTTAAAACCATGAAAAGTACAGAACTACAATAGAACAAAGCAATTTTTTCAATGAAAAACTGCTAGTTTTTCAGAAAAACCTTATCATTTGCAATAATACTAACTTAGCCTAAAACAATGTTTATCAAAAAAACATTGACTTTCTCAAAAACTATCGATTAAATTCACATAAAAATGCTTTAAAACGACGTAAAGTACAGAACTACAATAGAACCAAGCAATTTTTCCAATGAAAAACTGCTAGTTTTTCAGAAAAACCATATCATTTGCAATAATACTAACTTGGCCTAAAACAATGTTTATCAAAAAAACATTGACTTTCTCAAAAACTATCGATTAAATTCACATAAAAATGCTTTAAAACGACGTAAAGTACAGAACTACAATTGAACCAAGCAATTTTTCCAATGAAAAACTGCTAGTTTCTCAGAAAAACCATATCATTTGCAATAATACTAACTTGGCCTAAAACAATGTTAATCAAAAAAACATTGACTTACTCAAAAACTATCAATTAAATTCACATAAAAATGCTTTAAAACGACGTAAAGTACAGAACTACAATAGAACCAAGCAATTTTTGCAATGAAAAACTGCTAGTTTGTCAGAAAACCAGATCATTTGCAATAAAACTAGCTTGGCCTAAAACAGTGTTTATCAAAAAAACATTGATTTTCTCAAAAACTGTCGATTAAATTCACATAAAAATGCTTTAAAACCATGTAAGGTACAGAACTACAATAGAACAAAGCAATTTTTCCAATGAAAAACTGCTAGTTTTTCAGAAAAACCATATCATTTGCAATAATACTAACTTGGCCTAAAACAATGTTTATCAAAAAAACATTGACTTTCGCAAAAACTATCGATTAAATTCACATAAAAATGCTTTAAAACGACGTAAAGTACAGAACTAGAATAGAACCAAGCAATTTTTCCAATGAAAAACTGCTGGTTTTTCAGAAAAACCATATCATTTGCAATAATACTAACTTGGCCTAAAACAATGTTTATCAAAAAAACATTGACTTTCTCAAAAACTATCGATTAAATTCACATAAAAATGCTTTAAAACGACGTAAAGTACAGAACTACAATAGAACCAAGCAATTTTTCCAATGAAAAACTGCTAGTTTTTCAGAAAAACCATATCATTTGCAATAATACTAACTTGGCCTAGAACAATGTTTATCAAAAAAACATTGACTTTCTCAAAAACTATCGATTAAATTCACATAAAAATGCTTTAAAACGACGTAAAGTACAGAGCTACAATAGAACCAAGCAATTTTTGCAATGAAAAACTGCTAGTTTGTCAGAAAAACCATATCATTTGCAATAAAACTAACTTGGCCTAAAACAGTGTTTATCAAAAAAACATTGATTTTCTCAAAATCTGTGGATTAAATTCACATAAAAATGCTTTAAAACGATGTAAAGTACAGAACTACAATAGAACCAAGCAATTTTTCCAATGAAAAATTGCTAGTTTTTCAGAAAAACCATATCATTTGCAATAATACTAACGTGGCCTAAAACAATGTTTATCAAAAAAACATTGACTTTCTCAAAAACTATCGATAAAATTCACATAAAAATGCTTTAAAACGACGTAAAGTACAGAACTATAATAGAACCAAGCAATTTGTGCAATGAAAAACTGCTAGTTTTTCAGAAAAACCATATTATTTGCAATAATACTAACTTGGCCTAAAACAGTGTTTATCGAAAAAACATTGACTTTCTCAAAAACTTTCGATTAAATTCACATAAAAATGCTTTAAAACGACGTAAAGTACAGAACTACAATAGAACCAAGCAATTTTTCCAGTGAAAAACTGCTAGTTTTTCAGAAAAACCATATCATTTGCAATAATACTAACTTGGCCTAAAACAGTGTTTATCAAAAAAACATTGGTTTTCTCAAAAACTATCGATAAAATTCACATAAAAATGCTTTAAAACGACGTAAAGTACAGAACTACAATAGAACCAAGCAATTTGTGCAATGAAAAACTGCTAGTTTTTCAGAAAAACCATATCATTTGCAATAATACTAACTTGGCCTAAAACAGTGTTTATCAAAAAAACATTGATTTTCTCAAAATCTGTGGATTAAATTCACATAAAAATGATTTAAAACGACGTAAAGTACAGAACTACAATAGAACCAAGCAATTTGTGCAATGAAAAACTGCTAGTTTTTCAGAAAAACCATATCATTTGCAATAATACTAACTTGGCCTAAAACAGTGTTTATCAAAAAAACATTGATTTTCTCAAAAACTATCTATAAAATTCACATAAAAATGCTTTAAAACGGCGTAAAGTACAGAACTACAATAGAACCAAGCAATTTTTCCAATGAAAAACTGCTAGTTTTTCAGAAAAACCATATCATTTGCAATAATACTAACTTGGCCTAAAACAGTGTTTATCAAAAAAACATTGATTTTCTCAAAAACTATCGATTAAATTCACATAAAAATGCTTTAAAACGACGTAAAGTACAGAACTACAATAGAACCAAGCACTTTTTCCAATGAAAAACTGCTAGTTTTTCAGAAAAACCATATCATTTGCAATAATACTAACTTGGCCTAAAACAATGTTTATCAAAAAAACATTGACTTTCTCAAAAACTATCGATTAAATTCACATAAAAATGCTTTAAAACGACGTAAAGTACAGAACTACAATAGAACCAAGCAATTTTTCCAATGAAAAACTGCTAGTTTTTCAGAAAAACCATATCATTTGCAATAATACTAACTTGGCCTAAAACAGTGTTTATCAAAGAAACATTGACTTTCTCAAAAACTATCGATTAAATTCACATAAAAATGCTTTAAAACCATGAAAAGTACAGAACTACAATAGAACAAAGCAATTTTTTCAATGAAAAACTGCTAGTTTTTCAGAAAAACCATATCATTTGCAATAATACTAACTTGGCCTAAAACAATGTATATCAAAAAAACATTGACTTTCTCAAAAACTATCGATTAAATTCACATAAAAATGCTTTAAAACGACGTAAAGTACAGAACTACAATTGAACCAAGCAATTTTTCCAATGAAAAACTGCTAGTTTCTCAGAAAAACCATATCATTTGCAATAATACTAACTTGGCCTAAAACAATGTTAATCAAAAAAACATTGACTTACTCAAAAACTATCAATTAAATTCACATAAAAATGCTTTAAAACGACGTAAAGTACAGAACTACAATAGAACCAAGCAATTTTTGCAATGAAAAACTGCTAGTTTGTCAGAAAACCAGATCATTTGCAATAAAACTAGCTTGGCCTAAAACAGTGTTTATCAAAAAAACATTGATTTTCTCAAAAACTGTCGATTAAATTCACATAAAAATGCTTTAAAACCATGTAAGGTACAGAACTACAATAGAACAAAGCAATTTTTCCAATGAAAAACTGCTAGTTTTTCAGAAAAACCATATCATTTGCAATAATACTAACTTGGCCTAAAACAATGTTTATCAAAAAAACATTGACTTTCGCAAAAACTATCGATTAAATTCACATAAAAATTCTTTAAAACGACGTAAAGTACAGAACTAGAATAGAACCAAGCAATTTTTCCAATGAAAAACTGCTAGTTTTTCAGAAAAACCATATCATTTGCAATAATACTAACTTGGCCTAAAACAATGTTTATCAAAAAAACATTGACTTTCTCAAAAACTATCGATTAAATTCACATAAAAATGCTTTAAAACGACGTAAAGTACAGAACTACAATAGAACCAAGCAATTTTTCCAATGAAAAACTGCTAGTTTTTCAGAAAAACCATATCATTTGCAATAATACTAACTTGGCCTAGAACAATGTTTATCAAAAAAACATTGACTTTCTCAAAAACTATCGATTAAATTCACATAAAAATGCTTTAAAACGACGTAAAGTACAGAGCTACAATAGAACCAAGCAATTTTTGCAATGAAAAACTGCTAGTTTGTCAGAAAAACCATATCATTTGCAATAAAACTAACTTGGCCTAAAACAGTGTTTATCAAAAAAACATTGATTTTCTCAAAATCTGTCGATTAAATTCACATAAAAATGCTTTAAACGATGTAAAATACAGAACTACAATAGAACAAAGCAATTTTTCCAATGAAAAACTGCTAGTTTTTCAGAAAAACCATATCATTTGCAATAATACTAACTAGGCCTAAAGCAGTGTTTATCAAAAAAACATTGACTTTCTCAAAAACTATCGATAAAATTCACATAAAAATGCTTTAAAACGACGTAAAGTACAGAACTACAATAGAACCAAGCAATTTTTCCAATGAAAAACTGCTAGTTTTTCAGAAAAACCATATCATTTGCAATAATACTAACTTGGCCTAAAACAATGTTTATCAAAAAAACATTGACTTTCTCAAAAACTATCGATTAAATTCACATAAAAATGCTTTAAAACGACGTAAAGTACAGAACTACAATTGAACCAAGCAATTTTTCCAATGAAAAACTGCTAGTTTCTCAGAAAAACCATATCATTTGCAATAATACTAACTTGGCCTAAAACAATGTTAATCAAAAAAACATTGACTTACTCAAAAACTATCAATTAAATTCACATAAAAATGCTTTAAAACGACGTAAAGTACAGAACTACAATAGAACCAAGCAATTTTTGCAATGAAAAACTGCTAGTTTGTCAGAAAACCAGATCATTTGCAATAAAACTAGCTTGGCCTAAAACAGTGTTTATCAAAAAAACATTGATTTTCTCAAAAACTGTCGATTAAATTCACATAAAAATGCTTTAAAACCATGTAAGGTACAGAACTACAATAGAACAAAGCAATTTTTCCAATGAAAAACTGCTAGTTTTTCAGAAAAACCATATCATTTGCAATAATACTAACTTGGCCTAAAACAATGTTTATCAAAAAAACATTGACTTTCGCAAAAACTATCGATTAAATTCACATAAAAATGCTTTAAAACGACGTAAAGTACAGAACTAGAATAGAACCAAGCAATTTTTCCAATGAAAAACTGCTAGTTTTTCAGAAAAACCATATCATTTGCAATAATACTAACTTGGCCTAAAACAATGTTTATCAAAAAAACATTGACTTTCTCAAAAACTATCGATTAAATTCACATAAAAATGCTTTAAAACGACGTAAAGTACAGAACTACAATAGAACCAAGCAATTTTTCCAATGAAAAACTGCTAGTTTTTCAGAAAAACCATATCATTTGCAATAATACTAACTTGGCCTAGAACAATGTTTATCAAAAAAACATTGACTTTCTCAAAAACTATCGATTAAATTCACATAAAAATGCTTTAAAACGACGTAAAGTACAGAGCTACAATAGAACCAAGCAATTTTTGCAATGAAAAACTGCTAGTTTGTCAGAAAAACCATATCATTTGCAATAAAACTAACTTGGCCTAAAACAGTGTTTATCAAAAAAACATTGATTTTCTCAAAATCTGTGGATTAAATTCACATAAAAATGCTTTAAAACGATGTAAAGTACAGAACTACAATAGAACCAAGCAATTTTTCCAATGAAAAATTGCTAGTTTTTCAGAAAAACCATATCATTTGCAATAATACTAACGTGGCCTAAAACAATGTTTATCAAAAAAACATTGACTTTCTCAAAAACTATCGATAAAATTCACATAAAAATGCTTTAAAACGACGTAAAGTACAGAACTATAATAGAACCAAGCAATTTGTGCAATGAAAAACTGCTAGTTTTTCAGAAAAACCATATTATTTGCAATAATACTAACTTGGCCTAAAACAGTGTTTATCGAAAAAACATTGACTTTCTCAAAAACTTTCGATTAAATTCACATAAAAATGCTTTAAAACGACGTAAAGTACAGAACTACAATAGAACCAAGCAATTTTTCCAGTGAAAAACTGCTAGTTTTTCAGAAAAACCATATCATTTGCAATAATACTAACTTGGCCTAAAACAGTGTTTATCAAAAAAACATTGGTTTTCTCAAAATCTGTCGATAAAATTCACATAAAAATGCTTTAAAACGACGTAAAGTACAGAACTACAATAGAACCAAGCAATTTTTGCAATGAAAAACTGCTAGTTTTTCAGAAAAACCATATCATTTGCAATAATACTAACTTGGCCTAAAACAGTGTTTATCAAAAAAACATTGATTTTCTCAAAATCTGTGGATTAAATTCACATAAAAATGCTTTAAAACGATGTAAAGTACAGAACTACAATAGAACCAAACAATTTTTCCAATGAAAAATTGCTAGTTTTTCAGAAAAACCATATTATTTGCAATAATACTAACTTGGCCTAAAACAATGTTTATCAAAAATACATTGATTTTCTCAAGAACTATCGATTAAATTCACATAAAAATGCTTTAAAACGACGTAAAGTACAGAACTACAATAGAACAAAGCAATTTGTGCAATGAAAAACTGCTAGTTTTTCAGAAAAACCATATCATTTGCAATAATACTAACTTGGCCTAAAACAATGTTAATCAAAAAAACATTGACTTACTCAAAAACTATCGATTAAATTCACATAAAAATGCTTTAAAACGACGTAAAGTACAGAACTACAATAGAACCAAGCAATTTGTGCAATGAGAAACTGCTAGTTTTTCAGAAAAACCATATCATTTGCAATAATACTAACTTGGCCTAAAACAGTGTTTATCAAAAAAACATTGACTTTCTCAAAAACTATCGATTAAATTCACATAAAAATGCTTTAAAACGACGTAAAGTACAGAACTACAATAGAACCAAGAATTTTTGCAATGAAAAACTGCTAGTTTGTCAGAACAACCATATCATTTGCAATAAAACTAACTTGGCCTAAAACAGTGTTTATCAAAAAAACATTGATTTTCTCAAAATCTGTCGATTAAATTCACATAAAAATGCTTTAAACGATGTAAAATACAGAACTACAATAGAACAAAGCAATTTTTCCAATGAAAAACTGCTAGTTTTTCAGAAAAACCATATCATTTGCAATAATACTAACTAGGCCTAAAGCAGTGTTTATCAAAAAAACATTGACTTTCTCAAAAACTATCGATTAAATTCACATAAAAATGCTTTAAAACGACGTAAAGTACAGAACTACAATAGAACCAAGCAATTTGTGCAATGAAAAACTGCTAGTTTTTAAAACCATATCATTTGCAATAATACTAACTTGGCCTAAAACAATGTTAATCAAAAAAACATTGACTTACTCAAAAACTATTGATAAAATTCACATAAAAATGCTTTAAAACGACGTAAAGTACAGAACTACAATAGAACCAAAAATTTTTGCAATGAAAAACTGCTAGTTTGTCAGAAAAACCATATCATTTGCAATAAAACTAACTTGGCCTAAAATAGTGTTTATCAAAAAAACATTGATTTTCTCAAAATCTGTCGATTAAATTCACATAAAAATGCTTTAAACGATGTAAAGTACAGAACTACAATAGAACAAAGCAATTTTTCCAATGAAAAACTGCTAGTTTTTCAGAAAAACCATATCATTTGCAATAATACTAACTTGGCCTAAAACAATGTTTATCAAAAAAACATTGATTTTCTCAAAAACTATCGATTAAATTCACATAAAAATGCTTTAAAACGACGTAAAGTACAGAACTACAATAGAACCAAGCAATTTTTCCAGTGAAAAACTGCTAGTTTTTCAGAAAAACCATATCATTTGCAATAATACTAACTTGGCCTAAAACAATGTTTATCAAAAAAGCATTGATTTTCTCAAAAACTATCGATTAAATTCACATAAAAATGCTTTAAAACGACGTAAAGTACAGAACTACAATAGAACCAAGCAATTTTTCTAGTGAAAAACTGCTAGTTTTTCAGAAAAACCATATCATTTGCAATAATACTAACTTGGCCTAAAACAATGTTTATCAAAAAAACATTGATTTTCTCAAAAACTATCGATTAAATTCACATAAAAATGCTTGAAAACGACGTAAAGTACAGAACTACAATAGAACCAAGAATTTTTGCAATGAAAAACTGCTAGTTTGTCAGAAAAACCATATCATTTGCAATAAAACTAACTTGGCCTAAAATAGTGTTTATCAAAAAAACATTGATTTTCTTAAAATCTGTCGATTAAATTCACATAAAAATGCTTTAAACGATGTAAAGTACAGAACTACAATAGAACAAAGCAATTTTTCCAATGAAAAACTGCTAGTTTTTCAGAAAAACCATATCATTTGCAATAATACTAACTTGGCCTTAAACAATGTTTATCAAAAAAACATTGATTTTCTCAAAAACTATCGATTAAATTCACATAAAAATGCTTTAAAACGACGTAAAGTACAGAACTACAATAGAACCAAGCAATTTTTCCAGTGAAAAACTGCTAGTTTTTCAGAAAAACCATATCATTTGCAATAATACTAACTTGGCCTAAAACAATGTTTATCAAAAAAACATTGATTTTCTCAAAAACTATCGATTAAATTCACATAAAAATGCTTTAAAACGACGTAAAGTACAGAACTACAATAGAACCAAGCAATTTTTCTAGTGAAAAACTGCTAGTTTTTCAGAAAAACCATATCATTTGCAATAATACTAACTTGGCCTAAAACAATGTTTATCAAAAAAACATTGATTTTCTCAAAAACTATCGATTAAATTCACATAAAAATGCTTGAAAACGACGTAAAGTACAGAACTACAATAGAACAAAGCAAATTTTGCAATGAAAAACTGCTAGTTTTTCAGAAAAACCATATCATTTGCAATAATACTAACTTGGCCTAAAACAATGTTAATCAAAAAAACATTGACTTACTCAAAAACTATTGATAAAATTCACATAAAAATGCTTTAAAACGACGTAAAGTACAGAACTACAATAGAACCAAGAATTTTTGCAATGAAAAACTGCTAGTTTGTCAGAAAAACCATATCATTTGCAATAAAACTAACTTGGCCTAAAATAGTGTTTATCAAAAAAACATTGATTTTCTCAAAATCTGTCGATTAAATTCACATAAAAATGCTTTAAACGATGTAAAGTACAGAACTACAATAGAACAAAGCAATTTTTCCAATGAAAAACTGCTAGTTTTTCAGAAAAACCATATCATTTGCAATAATACTAACTTGGCCTAAAACAATGTTTATCAAAAAAACATTGATTTTCTCAAAAACTATCGATTAAATTCACATAAAAATGCTTTAAAACGACGTAAAGTACAGAACTAAAATAGAACCAAGCAATTTTTCCAGTGAAAAACTGCTAGTTTTTCAGAAAAACCATATCATTTGCAATAATACTAACTTGGCCTAAAACAATGTTTATCAAAAAAACATTGATTTTCTCAAAAACTATCGATTAAATTCACATAAAAATGCTTTAAAACGACGTAAAGTACAGAACTACAATAGAACCAAGCAATTTTTCTAGTGAAAAACTGCTAGTTTTTCAGAAAAACCATATCATTTGCAATAATACTAACTTGGCCTAAAACAATGTTTATCAAAAAAACATCGATTTTCTCAAAAACTATCGATAAAATTCACATAAAAATGCTTTAAAACGACGTAAAGTACAGAACTACAATAGAACCAAGAATTTTTGCAATGAAAAACTGCTAGTTTGTCAGAAAAACCATATCATTTGCAATAAAACTAACTTGGCCTAAAATAGTGTTTATCAAAAAAACATTGATTTTCTCAAAATCTGTCGATTAAATTCACATAAAAATGCTTTAAACGATGTAAAGTACAGAACTACAATAGAACAAAGCAATTTTTCCAATGAAAAACTGCTAGTTTTTCAGAAAAACCATATCATTTGCAATAATACTAACTTGGCCTAAAACAATGTTTATCAAAAAAACATTGATTTTCTCAAAATCTGTTGATAAAATTCACATAAAAATGCTTTAAAACGACGTAAAGTACAGAACTACAATAGAACCAAGCAATTTTAGCAATGAAAAACTGCTAGTTTTTCAGAAAAACCATATCATTTGAAATAATACTAACTTGGCCTAAAGCAGTGTTTATCAAAAAAACATTGACTTTCTCAAAAACTATCGATTAAATTCATATAAAAATGCTTTAAAACGACGTAAAGTACAGAACTACAATAGAACCAAGCAATTTTTCCACTGAAAAACTCCTAGTTTTTCAGAAAAACCATATCATTTGCAATAATACTAACTTGGCCTAAAACAATGTTTATCAAAAAAACATTGATTTTCTCAAAAACTATCGATTAAATTCACATAAAAATGCTTTAAAACGACGTAAAGTACAGAACTACAATAGAACCAAGCAATTCGTGCAATGAAAAACTGCTAGTTTTTCAGAAAAACCATATCATTTGCAATAATACTAACTTGGCCTAAAACAGTGTTTATCAAAAAAACATTGACTTTCTCAAAAACTATCGATTAAATTCATATAAAAATGCTTTAAAACGACGTAAAGTACAGAACTACAATAGAACCAAGCAATTTTTCCAGTGAAAAACTGCTAGTTTTTCAGAAAAACCATATCATTTGCAATAATACTAACTTGGCCTTAAACAATGTTTATCAAAAAAACATTGATTTTCTCAAAAACTATCGATTAAATTCACATAAAAAGCTTTAAAACGACGTAAAGTACAGAACTACAATAGAACCAAGCAATTTTTCCAGTGAAAAACTGCTAGTTTTTCAGAAAAACCATATCATTTGCAATAATACTAACTTGGCCTAAAACAATGTTTATCAAAAAAACATTGATTTTCTCAAAAACTATCGATTAAATTCACATAAAAATGCTTTAAAACGACGTAAAGTACAGAACTACAATAGAACCAAGAATTTTTGCAATGAAAAACTGCTAGTTTGTCAGAAAAACCATATCATTTGCAATAAAACTAACTTGGCCTAAAACAGTGTTTATCAAAAAAACATTGATTTTCTCAAAATCTGTCGATTAAATTCACATAAAAATGCTTTAAACGATGTAAAGTACAGAACTACAATAGAACAAAGCAATTTTTCCAGTGAAAAACTGCTAGTTTTTCAGAAAAACCATATCATTTGCAATAATACTAACTTGGACTAAAACAATGTTTATCAAAAAAACATTGATTTTCTCAAAAACTATCGATTAAATTCACATAAAAATGCTTTAAAACGACGTAAAGTACAGAACTACAATAGAACCAAGCAATTTTTCCAGTGAAAAACTGCTAGTTTTTCAGAAAAACCATATCATTTGCAATAATACTAACTTGGCCTAAAACAATGTTTATCAAAAAAGCATTGATTTTCTCAAAAACTATCGATTAAATTCACATAAAAATGCTTTAAAACGACGTAAAGTACAGAACTACAATAGAACCAAGAATTTTTGCAATGAAAAACTGCTAGTTTGTCAGAAAAACCATATCATTTGCAATAAAACTAACTTGGCCTTAAACAGTGTTTATCAAAAAAACATTGATTTTCTCAAAATCTGTCGATTAAATTCACATAAAAATGCTTTAAACGATGTAAAGTACAGAACTACAATAGAACAAAGCAATTTTTCCAATGAAAAACTGCTAGTTTTTCAGAAAAACCATATCATTTGCAATAATACTAACTTGGCCTAAAGCAGTGTTTATCAAAAAAACATTGACTTTCTCAAAAACTATCGATTAAATTCATATAAAAATGCTTTAAAACGACGTAAAGTACAGAACTACAATAGAACCAAGCAATTTTTCCAGTGAAAAACTGCTAGTTTTTCAGAAAAACCATATCATTTGCAATAATACTAACTTGGCCTAAAACAATGTTTATCAAAAAAACATTGATTTTCTCAAAAACTATCGATTAAATTCACATAAAAATGCTTTAAAACGACGTAAAGTACAGAACTACAATAGAACCAAGCAATTCGTGCAATGAAAAACTGCTAGTTTTTCAGAAAAACCATATCATTTGCAATAATACTAACTTGGCCTAAAACAATGTTAATCAAAAAAACATTGACTTACTCAAAAACTATCGATAAAATTCACATAAAAATGCTTTAAAACGACGTAAAGTACAGAACTACAATAGAACCAAGCAATTTTTCCAATGAAAAACTGCTACTTTTTCAGAAAAACCATATCATTTGCAATAATACTAACTTGGCCTAAAGCAGTGTTTATCAAAAAAACATTGATTTTCTCAAAATCTGTCGATTAAATTCACATAAAAATGCTTTAATTGATGTAAAATACTGAACTACAATAGAACAAAGCAATTTTTCCAATGAAAAACTGCTAGTTTTTCAGAAAAACCATATTATTTGCAATAATACTAACTAGGCCTAAAACAATGTTTATCAAAAAAACATTGACTTTCCCAAAAACTATCGATAAAATTCACATAAAAATGCTTTAAAACGACGTAAAGTACAGAACTACAATAGAACCAAGCAATTTGTGCAATGAAAAACTCCTAGTTTTTCAGAAAAACCATATCATTTGCAATAATACTAACTTGGCCTAAAGCAGTGTTTATCAAGAAACATTGACTTTCTCAAAAACTATCGATTAAATTCATATAAAAATGCTTTAAAACGACGTAAAGTACAGAACTACAATAGAACCAAGCAATTTTTCCAGTGAAAAACTGCTAGTTTTTCAGAAAAACCATATCATTTGCAATAACACTAACTTGGCCTAAAACAATGTTTATCAAAAAAACATTGATTTTCTCAAAAACTATCGATTAAATTCACATAAAAATGCTTGAAAACGACGTAAAGTACAGAACTACAATAGAACCAAGCAAATTTTGCAATGAAAAACTACTAGTTTTTCAGAAAAACCATATCATTTGCAATAATACTAACTTGGCCTAAAACAATGTTAATCAAAAAAACATTGACTTACTCAAAAACTATTAATAAAATTCACATAAAAATGCTTTAAAACGACGTAAAGTACAGAACTACAATAGAACCAAGCAATTTGTGCAATGAAAAACTGCTAGTTTTTCAGAAAAACCATATCATTTGCAATAATACTAACTTGGCCTAAAGCAGTGTTTATCAAAAAAACATTGACTTTCTCAAAAACTATCGATTAAATTCATATAAAAATGCTTTAAAACGACGTAAAGTACAGAACTACAATAGAACCAAGCAATTTTTCCATTGAAAAACTGCTAGTTTTTCAGAAAAACCATATCATTTGCATTAATACTAACTTGGCCTAAAACAATGTTTATCAAAAAAACATTGATTTTCTCAAAAACTATCGATTAAATTCACATAAAAATGCTTTAAAACGACGTAAAGTACAGAACTACAATAGAACCAAGCAATTTTTCCAGTGAAAAACTGCTAGTTTCTCAGAAAAACCATATCATTTGCAATAATACTAACTTGGCCTAAAACAATGTTTATCAAAAAAACATTGATTTTCTCAAAATCTGTCGATTAAATTCACATAAAAATGCTTTAAACGATGTAAAGTACAGAACTACAATAGAACAAAGCAATTTTTCCAATGAAAAACTGCTAGTTTTTCAGAAAAACCATATCATTTGCAATAATACTAACTTGGCCTAAAGCAGTGTTTATCAAAAAAACATTGACTTTCTCAAAAACTATCGATTAAATTCATATAAAAATGCTTTAAAACGACGTAAAGTACAGAACTACAATAGAACCAAGCAATTTTTCCAGTGAAAAACTGCTAGTTTTTCAGAAAAACCATATCATTTGCAATAATACTAACTTGGCCTAAAACAATGTTTATCAAAAAAACATTGATTTTCTCAAAAACTATCGATTAAATTCACATAAAAATGCTTTAAAACGACGTAAAGTACAGAACTACAATAGAACCAAGCAATTCGTGCAATGAAAAACTGCTAGTTTTTCAGAAAAACCATATCATTTGCAATAATACTAACTTGGCCTAAAACAATGTTAATCAAAAAAACATTGACTTACTCAAAAACTATCGATAAAATTCACATAAAAATGCTTTAAAACGACGTAAAGTACAGAACTACAATAGAACCAAGCAATTTGTGCAATGAAAAACTGCTACTTTTTCAGAAAAACCATATCATTTGCAATAATACTAACTTGGCCTAAAGCAGTGTTTATCAAAAAAACATTGATTTTCTCAAAATCTGTCGATTAAATTCACATAAAAATGCTTTAAACGATGTAAAATACTGAACTACAATAGAACAAAGCAATTTTTCCAATGAAAAACTGCTAGTTTTTCAGAAAAACCATATTATTTGCAATAATACTAACTAGGCCTAAAACAATGTTTATCAAAAAAACATTGACTTTCTCAAAAACTATCGATAAAATTCACATAAAAATGCTTTAAAACGACGTAAAGTACAGAACTACAATAGAACCAAGCAATTTGTGCAATGAAAAACTGCTAGTTTTTCAGAAAAACCATATCATTTGCAATAATACTAACTTGGCCTAAAGCAGTGTTTATCAAAAAACATTGACTTTCTCAAAAACTATCGATTAAATTCATATAAAAATGCTTTAAAACGACGTAAAGTACAGAACTACAATAGAACCAAGCAATTTTTCCAGTGAAAAACTGCTAGTTTTTCAGAAAAACCATATCATTTGCAATAACACTAACTTGGCCTAAAACAATGTTTATCAAAAAAACATTGATTTTCTCAAAAACTATCGATTAAATTCACATAAAAATGCTTGAAAACGACGTAAAGTACAGAACTACAATAGAACCAAGCAAATTTTGCAATGAAAAACTGCTAGTTTTTCAGAAAAACCATATCATTTGCAATAATACTAACTTGGCCTAAAACAATGTTAATCAAAAAAACATTGACTTACTCAAAAACTATTGCTAAAATTCACATAAAAATGCTTTAAAACGACGTAAAGTACAGAACTACAATAGAACCAAGCAATTTGTGCAATGAAAAACTGCTAGTTTTTCAGAAAAACCATATCATTTGCAATAATACTAACTTGGCCTAAAGCAGTGTTTATCAAAAAAACATTGACTTTCTCAAAAACTATCGATTAAATTCATATAAAAATGCTTTAAAACGACGTAAAGTACAGAACTACAATAGAACCAAGCAATTTTTCCAGTGAAAAACTGCTAGTTTTTCAGAAAAACCATATCATTTGCAATAATACTAACTTGGCCTAAAACAATGTTTATCAAAAAAACATTGATTTTCTCAAAAACTATCGATTAAATTCACATAAAAATGCTTTAAAACGACGTAAAGTACAGAACTACAATAGAACCAAGCAATTTTTCCAGTGAAAAACTGCTAGTTTTTCAGAAAAACCATATCATTTGCAATAATACTAACTTGGCCTAAAACAATGTTAATCAAAAAAACATTGACTTACTCAAAAACTATCGATAAAATTCACATAAAAATGCTTTAAAACGACGTAAAGTACAGAACTACAATAGAGCCAAGAATTTTTGCAATGAAAAACTGCTAGTTTGTCAGAAAAACCATATCATTTGCAATAAAACTAACTTGGCCTAAAACAGTGTTTATTAAAAAAACATTGATTTTCTCAAAATCTGTCGATTAAATTCACATAAAAATGCTTTAAGCGATGTAAAGTACAGAACTACAATAGAACAAAGCAATTTTTCCAATAAAAAACTGCTAGTTTTTCAGAAAAACCATATCATTTGCAATAATACTAACTTGGCCTAAAACAATGTTTATCAAAAAAACATTGACTTTCTCAAAAACTATCGATAAAATTCACATAAAAATGCTTTAAAACGACGTAAAGTACAGAACTACAATAGAACCAAGCAATTTTTGCAATGAAAAACTGCTAGTTTTTCAGAAAAACCATATCATTTGCAATAATACTAACTTGGCCTAAAGCAGTGTTTATCAAAAAAACATTGACTTTCTCAAAAACTATCGATTAAATTCATATAAAAATGCTTTAAAACGACGTAAAGTACAGAACTACAATAGAACCAAGCAATTTTTCCAGTGAAAAACTGCTAGTTTTTCAGAAAAACCATATCATTTGCAATAATACTAACTTGGCCTAAAACAATGTTTATCAAAAAAACATTGATTTTCTCAAAAACTATCGATTAAATTCACATAAAAATGCTTTAAAACGACGTAAAGTACAGAACTACAATAGAACCAAGCAATTCGTGCAATGAAAAACTGCTAGTTTTTCAGAAAAACCATATCATTTGCAATAATACTAACTTGGCCTAAAACAATGTTTATCAAAAAAACATTGACTTTCTCAAAAACTATCGATAAAATTCACATAAAAATGCTTCAAAACGACGTAAAGTACAGAACTACAATAGAACCAAGCAATTTTTGCAATGAAAAACTGCTAGTTTTTCAGAAAAACCATATCATTTGCAATAATACTAACTTGGCCTAAAGCAGTGTTTATCAAAAAAACATTGACTTTCTCAAAAACTATCGATTAAATTCATATAAAAATGCTTTAAAACGACGTAAAGTACAGAACTACAATAGAACCAAGCAATTTTTCCAGTGAAAAACTGCTAGTTTTTCAGAAAAACCATATCATTTGCAATAATACTAACTTGGCCTAAAACAATGTTTATCAAAAAAACATTGATTTTCTCAAAAACTATCGATTAAATTCACATAAAAATGCTTTAAAACGACGTAAAGTACAGAACTACAATAGAACCAAGCAATTCGTGCAATGAAAAACAGCTAGTTTTTCAGAAAAACCATATCATTTGCAATAATACTAACTTGGCCTAAAACAATGTTTATCAAAAAAACATTGATTTTCTCAAAAACTATCGATTAAATTCACATAAAAAGCTTTAAAACGACGTAAAGTACAGAACTACAATAGAACCAAGCAATTTTTCCAGTGAAAAACTGCTAGTTTTTCAGAAAAACCATATCATTTGCAATAATACTAACTTGGCCTAAAACAATGTTTATCAAAAAAACATTGATTTTCTCAAAAACTATCGATTAGATTCACATAAAAATGCTTTAAAACGACGTAAAGTACAGAACTACAATAGAACCAAGAATTTTTGCAATGAAAAACTGCTAGTTTGTCAGAAAAACCATATCATTTGCAATAAAACTAACTTGGCCTAAAACAGTGTTTATCAAAAAAACATTGATTTTCTCAAAATCTGTCGATTAAATTCACATAAAAATGCTTTAAACGATGTAAAGTACAGAACTACAATAGAACAAAGCAATTTTTCCAGTGAAAAACTGCTAGTTTTTCAGAAAAACCATATCATTTGCAATAATAGTAACTTGGCCTAAAACAATGTTTATCAAAAAAACATTGACTTTCTCAAAAACTATCGATAAAATTCACATAAAAATGCTTTAAAACGACGTAAAGTACAGAACTACAATAGAACCAAGCAATTTTTGCAATGAAAAACTGCTAGTTTTTCAGAAAAACCATATCATTTGCAATAATACTAACTTGGCCTAAAGCAGTGTTTATCAAAAAAACATTGACTTTCTCAAAAACTATCGATTAAATTCATATAAAAATGCTTTAAAACGACGTAAAGTACAGAACTACAATAGAACCAAGCAATTTTTCCAGTGAAAAACTGCTAGTTTTTCAGAAAAACCATATCATTTGCAATAATACTAACTTGGCCTAAAACAATGTTTATCAAAAAAACATTGATTTTCTCAAAAACTATCGATTAAATTCACATAAAAATGCTTTAAAACGACGTAAAGTACAGAACTACAATAGAACCAAGCAATTCGTGCAATGAAAAACTGCTAGTTTTTCAGAAAAAACATATCATTTGCAATAAAACTAACTTGGCCTAAAACAGTGTTTATCAAAAAAACATTGATTTTCTCAAAATCTGTCGATTAAATTCACATAAAAATGCTTTAAACGATGTAAAGTACAGAACTACAATAGAACAAAGCAATTTTTCCAGTGAAAAACTGCTAGTTTTTCAGAAAAACCATATCATTTGCAATAATAGTAACTTGGCCTAAAACAATGTTTATCAAAAAAACATTGACTTTCTCAAAAACTATCGATAAAATTCACATAAAAATGCTTTAAAACGACGTAAAGTACAGAACTACAATAGAACCAAGCAATTTTTGCAATGAAAAACTGCTAGTTTTTCAGAAAAACCATATCATTTGCAATAATACTAACTTGGCCTAAAGCAGTGTTTATCAAAAAAACATTGACTTTCTCAAAAACTATCGATTAAATTCATATAAAAATGCTTTAAAACGACGTAAAGTACAGAACTACAATAGAACCAAGCAATTTTTCCAGTGAAAAACTGCTAGTTTTTCAGAAAAACCATATCATTTGCAATAATACTAACTTGGCCTAAAACAATGTTTATCAAAAAAACATTGATTTTCTCAAAAACTATCGATTAAATTCACATAAAAATGCTTTAAAACGACGTAAAGTACAGAACTACAATAGAACCAAGCAATTCGTGCAATGAAAAACTGCTAGTTTTTCAGAAAAACCATATCATTTGCAATAATACTAACTTGGCCTAAAACAATGTTAATCAAAAAAACATTGACTTACTCAAAAACTATCGATAAAATTCACATAAAAATGCTTTAAAACGACGTAAAGTACAGAACTACAATAGAACCAAGCAATTTGTGCAATGAAAAACTGCTACTTTTTCAGAAAAACCATATCATTTGCAATAATACTAACTTGGCCTAAAGCAGTGTTTATCAAAAAAACATTGACTTTCTCAAAAACTATCGATTAAATTCATATAAAAATGCTTTAAAACGACGTAAAGTACAGAACTACAATAGAACCAAGCAATTTTTCAAGTGAAAAACTGCTAGTTTTTCAGAAAAACCATATCATTTGCAATAATACTAACTTGGCCTAAAACAATGTTTATCAAAAAAACATTGATTTTCTCAAAAACTATCGATTAAATTCACATAAAAATGCTTTAAAACGACGTAAAGTACAGAACTACAATAGAACCAAGCAATTTTTCCAAAGAAAAACTGCTAGTTTTTCAGAAAAACCATATCATTTGCAATAATACTAACTTGGCCTAAAACAATGTTTATCAAAAAAACATTGACTTTCTCAAAAACTATCGATTAAATTCATATAAAAATGCTTTAAAACGACGTAAAGTACAGAACTACAATAGAACCAAGCAATTTTTCCAGTGAAAAACTGCTAGTTTTTCAGAAAAACCATATCATTTGCAATAATACTAACTTGGCCTAAAACAATGTTTATCAAAAAAACATTGATTTTCTCAAAAACTATCGATTAAATTCACATAAAAATGCTTTAAAACGACGTAAAGTACAGAACTACAATAGAACCAAGCAATTCGTGCAATGAAAAACTGCTAGTTTTTCAGAAAAACCATATCATTTGCAATAATACTAACTTGGCCTAAAACAATGTTAATCAAAAAAACATTGACTTACTCAAAAACTATCGATAAAATTCACATAAAAATGCTTTAAAACGACGTAAAGTACAGAACTACAATAGAACCAAGCAATTTGTGCAATGAAAAACTGCTACTTTTTCAGAAAAACCATATCATTTGCAATAATACTAACTTGGCCTAAAGCAGTGTTTATCAAAAAAACATTGACTTTCTCAAAAACTATCGATTAAATTCATATAAAAATGCTTTAAAACGACGTAAAGTAAAGAACTACAATAGAACCAAGCAATTTTTCCAGTGAAAAACTGCTAGTTTTTCAGAAAAACCATATCATTTGCAATAATACTAACTTGGCCTAAAACAATGTTTATCAAAAAAACATTGATTTTCTCAAAAACTATCGATTAAATTCACATAAAAAGCTTTAAAACGACGTAAAGTACAGAACTACAATAGAACCAAGCAATTTTTCCAATGAAAAACTGCTAGTTTTTCAGAAAAACCATATCATTTGCAATAATGCTAACTTGGCCTAAAACAATGTTTATCAAAAAAACATTGATTTTCTCAAAAACTATCGATTAAATTCACATAAAAATGCTTTAAAACGACGTAAAGTACAGAACTACAATAGAACCAAGAATTTTTGCAATGAAAAACTGCTAGTTTGTCAGAAAAACCATATCATTTGCAATAAAACTAACTTGGCCTAAAACAGTGTTTATCAAAAAAACATTGATTTTCTCAAAATCTGTCGATTAAATTCACATAAAAATGCTTTAAACGATGTAAAGTACAGAACTACAATAGAACAAAGCAATTTTTCCAGTGAAAAACTGCTAGTTTTTCAGAAAAACCATATCATTTGCAATAATACTAACTTGGCCTAAAACAATGTTTATCAAAAAAACATTGATTTTCTCAAAAACTATCGATTAAATTCACATAAAAATGCTTTAAAACGACGTAAAGTACAGAACTACAATAGAACCAAGCAATTTTTCCAGTGAAAAACTGCTAGTTTTTCAGAAAAACCATATCATTTGCAATAATACTAACTTGGCCTAAAACAATGTTTATCAAAAAAACATTGATTTTCTCAAAAACTATCGATTAAATTCACATAAAAATGCTTTAAAACGACGTAAAGTACAGAACTACAATAGAACCAAGAATTTTTGCAATGAAAAACTGCTAGTTTGTCAGAAAAACCATATCATTTGCAATAAAACTAACTTGGCCTAAAACAGTGTTTATCAAAAAAACATTGATTTTCTCAAAATCTGTCGATTAAATTCACATAAAAATGCTTTAAACGATGTAAAGTACAGAACTACAATAGAACAAAGCAATTTTTCCAATGAAAAACTGCTAGTTTTTCAGAAAAACCATATCATTTGCAATAATACTAACTTGGCCTAAAACAATGTTTATCAAAAAAACATTGATTTTCTCAAAAACTATCGATTAAATTCACATAAAAATGCTTTAAAACGACGTAAAGTACAGAACTACAATAGAACCAAGCAATTCGTGCAATGAAAAACTGCTTGTTTTTCAGAAAAACCATATCATTTGCAATAATACTAACTTGGCCTAAAACAATGTTAATCAAAAAAACATTGACTTACTCAAAAACTATCGATAAAATTCACATAAAAATGCTTTAAAACGACGTAAAGTACAGAACTACAATAGAACCAAGCAATTTGTGCAATGAAAAACTGCTACTTTTTCAGAAAAACCATATCATTTGCAATAATACTAACTTGGCCTAAAGCAGTGTTTATCAAAAAAACATTGACTTTCTCAAAAACTATCGATTAAATTCATATAAAAATGCTTTAAAACGACGTAAAGTACAGAACTACAATAGAACCAAGCAATTTTTCCAGTGAAAAACTGCTAGTTTTTCAGAAAAACCATATCATTTGCAATAATACTAACTTGGCCTAAAACAATGTTTATCAAAAAAACATTGATTTTCTCAAAAACTATCGATGAAATTCACATAAAAAGCTTTAAAACGACGTAAAGTACAGAACTACAATAGAACCAAGCAATTTTTCCAGTGAAAAACTGCTAGTTTTTCAGAAAAACCATATCATTTGCAATAATACTAACTTGGCCTAAAACAATGTTTATCAAAAAAACATTGATTTTCTCAATAACTATCGATTAAATTCACATAAAAATGCTTTAAAACGACGTAAAGTACAGGACTACAATAGAACCAAGAATTTTTGCAATGAAAAACTGCTAGTTTGTCAGAAAAACCATATCATTTGCAATAAAACTAACTTGGCCTAAAACAGTGTTTATCAAAAAAACATTGATTTTCTCAAAATCTGTCGATTAAATTCACATAAAAATGCTTTAAACGATGTAAAGTACAGAACTACAATAGAACAAAGCAATTTTTCCAATGAAAAACTGCTAGTTTTTCAGAAAAACCATATTATTTGCAATAATACTAACTTGGCCTAAAACAATGTTTATCAAAAAAACATTGACTTTCTCAAAAACTATCGATAAAATTCACATAAAAATGCTTTAAAACGACGTAAAGTACAGAACTACAATAGAACCAAGCAATTTGTGCAATGAAAAACTGCTAGTTTTTCAGAAAAACCATATCATTTGCAATAATACTAACTTGGCCTAAAGCAGTGTTTATCAAAAAAACATTGACTTTCTCAAAAACTATCGATTAAATTCACATAAAAATGCTTTAAAACGACGTAAAGTACAGAACTACAATAGAACCAAGCAATTTTTCCAGTGAAAAACTGCTAGTTTTTCAGAAAAACCATATCATTTGCAATAATACTAACTTGACCTAAAACAATGTTTATCAAAAAAACATTGATTTTCTCAAAAACTATCGATTAAATTCACATAAAAATGCTTTAAAACGACGTAAAGTACAGAACTACAATAGAACCAAGAATTTTTGCAATGAAAAACTGCTAGTTTGTCAGAAAAACCATATCATTTGCAATAAAACTAACTTGGCCTAAAACAGTGTTTATCAAAAAAACATTGATTTTCTCAAAAACTATCGATTAAATTCATATAAAAATGCTTTAAAACGACGTAAAGTACAGAACTACAATAGAACCAAGCAATTTTTCCAGTGAAAAACTGCTAGTTTTTCAGAAAAACCATATCATTTGCAATAATACTAACTTGGCCTAAAACAATGTTTATCAAAAAAACATTGATTTTCTCAAAAACTATCGATTAAATTCACATAAAAATGCTTTAAAACGACGTAAAGTACAGAACTACAATAGAACCAAGCAATTCGTGCAATGAAAAACTGCTAGTTTTTCAGAAAAACCATATCATTTGCAATAATACTAACTTGGCCTAAAACAATGTTAATCAAAAAAACATTGACTTACTCAAAAACTATCGATAAAATTCACATAAAAATGCTTTAAAACGATGTAAAGTACAGAACTGCAATAGAACCAAGCAATTTGTGCAATGAAAAACTGCTAGTTTTTCAGAAAAACCATATCATTTGCAATAATACTAACTTGGCCTAAAGCAGTGTTTATCAAAAAAACATTGACTTTCTCAAAAACTGTCGATTAAATTCATATAAAAATGCTTTAAAACGACGTAAAGTACAAAACTACAATAGAACCAAGCAATTTTTCCAGTGAAAAACTGCTAGTTTTCCAGAAAAACCATATCATTTGCAATAATACTAACTTGGCCTAAAACAGTGTTTATCAAAAAAACATTGATTTTCTCAAAAACTATCGATTAAATTCACATAAAAATGCTTTAAACGATGTAAAGTACAGAACTACAATAGAACCAAGCAATTTTTCCAATGAAAAACTGCTAGTTTTTCAGAAAAACCATATTATTTGCAATAATACTAACTTGGCCTAAAACAATGTTTATCAAAAAAACATTGACTTTCTCAAAAACTATCGATAAAATTCACATAAAAATGCTTTAAAACGACGTAAAGTACAGAACTACAATAGAACCAAGCAATTTGTGCAATGAGAAACTGCTAGTTTTTCAGAAAAACCATATCATTTGCAATAAAACTAACTTGGCCTAAAACAGTGTTTATCAAAAAAACATTGACTTTCTCAAAAACTATCGATTAAATTCATATAAAAATGCTTTAAAACGACGTAAAGTACAGAACTACAATAGAACCAAGCAATTTTTCCAGTGAAAAACTGCTAGTTTTTCAGAAAAACCATATCATTTGCAATAATACTAACTTGACCTAAAACAATGTTTATCAAAAAAACATTGATTTTCTCAAAAACTATCGATTAAATGCACATAAAAATGCTTTAAAACGACGTAAAGTACAGAACTACAATAGAACCAAGAATTTTTGCAATGAAAAACTGCTAGTTTGTCAGAAAAACCATATCATTTGCAATAAAACTAACTTGGCCTAAAACAGTGTTTATCAAAAAAACATTGATTTTCTCAAAAACTATCGATTAAAGTCATATAAAAATGCTTTAAAACGACGTAAAGTACAGAACTACAATAGAACCAAGCAATTTTTCCAGTGAAAAACTGCTAGTTTTTCAGAAAAACCATATCATTTGCAATAATACTAACTTGGCCTAAAACAATGCTTATCAAAAAAACATTGATTTTCTCAAAAACTATCGATTAAATTCACATAAAAATGCTTTAAAACGACGTAAAGTACAGAACTACAATAGAACAAAGCAATTTTTCCAATGAAAAACTGCTAGTTTTTCAGAAAAGCCATATCATTTGCAATAATACTAACTTGGCCTAAAACAATGTTTATCAAAAAAACATTGATTTTCTCAAAAACTATCGATTAAATTCACATAAAAATGCTTTAAAACGACGTAAAGTACAGAACTACAATAGAACCAAGCAATTCGTGCAATGAAAAACTGCTAGTTTTTCAGATAAACCATATCATTTGCAATAATACTAACTTGGCCTAAAACAATGTTAATCAAAAAAACATTGACTTACTCAAATACTATCGATAAAATTCACATAAAAATGCTTTAAAACGATGTAAAGTACAGAACTACAATAGAACCAAGCAATTTGTGCAATGAAAAACTGCTAGTTTTTCAGAAAAACCATATCATTTGCAATAATACTAACTGGGCCTAAAGCAGTGTTTATCAAAAAAACATTGACTTTCTCAAAAACTATCGATTAAATTCATATAAAAATGCTTTAAAACGACGTAAAGTACAAAACTACAATAGAACCAAGCAATTTTTCCAGTGAAAAACTGCTAGTTTTTCAGAAAAACCATATCATTTGCAATAATACTAACTTGGCCTAAAACAATGTTTATCAAAAAAACATTGATTTTCTCAAAAACTATCGATTAAATTCACATAAAAATGCTTTAAAACGACGTAAAGTACAGAACTACAATAGAACCAAGCAATTCGTGCAATGAAAAACTGCTAGTTTTTCAGAAAAACCATATCATTTGCAATAATACTAACTTGGCCTAAAACAGTGTTTATCAAAAAAACATTGACTTTCTCAAAAACTATCGATTAAATTCACATAAAAATGCTTTAAAACGACGTAAAGTACAGAACTACAATAGAACCAAGAATTTTTGCAATGAAAAACTGCTAGTTTGTCAGAAAAACCATATCATTTGCAATAAAACTAACTTGGCCTAAAACAGTGTTTATCAAAAAAACATTGATTTTCTCAAAATCTGTCGATTAAATTCACATAAAAATGCTTTAAACGATGTAAAGTACAGAACTACAATAGAACAAAGCAATTTTTCCAATGAAAAACTGCTAGTTTTTCAGAAAAACCATATTATTTGCAATAATACTAACTTGGCCTAAAACAATGTTTATCAAAAAAACATTGACTTTCTCAAAAACTATCGATAAAATTCACATAAAAATGCTTTAAAACGACGTAAAGTACAGAACTACAATAGAACCAAGCAATTTGTGCAATGAAAAACTGCTAGTTTTTCAGAAAAACCATATCATTTGCAATAATACTAACTTGGCCTAAAGCAGTGTTTATCAAAAAAACATTGACTTTCTCAAAAACTATCGATTAAATTCATATAAAAATGCTTTAAAACGACGTAAAGTACAGAACTACAATAGAACCAAGGAATTTTTCCAGTGAAAAACTGCTAGTTTTTCAGAAAAACCATATCATTTGCAATAATACTAACTTGGCCTAAAGCAGTGTTTATCAAAAAAACATTGACTTTCTCAAAAACTATCGATTAAATTCATATAAAAATGCTTTAAAACGACGTAAAGTACAGAACTACAATAGAACCAAGCAATTTTTCCAGTGAAAAACTGCTAGTTTTTCAGAAAAACCATATCATTTGCAATAATACTAACTTGGCCTAAAACAATGTTTATCAAAAAAACATTGATTTTCTCAAAAACTATCGATTAAATTCACATAAAAATGCTTTAAAACGACGTAAAGTACAGAACTACAATAGAACCAAGCAATTCGTGCAATGAAAAACTGCTAGTTTTTCAGAAAAACCATATCATTTGCAATAATACTAACTTGGCCTAAAACAGTGTTTATCAAAAAAACATTGATTTTCTCAAAAACTATCGATTAAATTCACATAAAAATGCTTTAAAACGACGTAAAGTACAGAACTACAATAGAACCAAGCAATTTTTCCAATGAAAAACTGCTAGTTTTTCAGAAAAACCATATCATTTGCAATAATACTAACTTGGCCTAAAACAGTGTTTATCAAAGAAACATTGATTTTCTCAAAAACTATCGATAAAATTCACATAAAAATGCTTTAAAACGACGTAAAGTACAGAACTACAAAAGAACCAAGCAATTTGTGCAATGAAAAACTGCTAGTTTTTCAAAAAAACCATATCATTTGCAATAATACTAACTTGGCCTAAAACCGTGTTTATCAAAAAAACATTGATTTTCTAAAAAACTATCGATTCAATTCACATAAAAATGCTTTAAAACGACGTAAAGTACAGAACTACAATAGAACCAAGCAATTTTTCCAATGAAAAACTGCTAGTTTTTCAGAAAAACCATATCATTTGCAATAATACTAACTTGGCCTAAAACAGTGTTTATCAAAAAAACATTGATTTTCTCAAAAACTATCGATTAAATTCACATAAAAATGCTTTAAAACGACGTAAAGTACAGAACTACAATAGAACAAAGCAATTTTTCCAATGAAAAACTGCTAGTTTTTCAGAAAAACCATATCATTTGCAATAATACTAATTTAGCCTGAAACAATGTTTATCAAAAAAACATTGACTTTCTCAAAAACTATCGATTAAATTCACATAAAAATGCTTTAAAACGACGTAAAGTACAGAACTACAATAGAACCAAGCAATTTTTCCAATGAAAAACTGCTAGTTTTTCAGAAAAACCATATCATTTGCAATAATACTATCTTGGCCTAAAACAATGTTTATCAAAAAAACATTGACTTTCTCAAAAACTATCGATTAAATTCACATAAAAATGCTTTAAAACGACGTAAAGTACAGAACTACAATTGAACCAAGCAATTTTTCCAATAACAAACTGCTAGTTTCTCAGAAAAACCATATCATTTGCAATAATACTAACTTGGCCTAAAACAATGTTTATCAAAAAAACATTGACTTTCTCAAAAACTATCGATTAAATTCACATAAAAATGCTTTAAAACGACGTAAAGTACAGAACAACAATAGAACCAAGCAATCTTTCCAATGAAAAACTGCTAGTTTTTCAGAAAAACCATATCATTTGCACTAATACTAACTTGGCCTAAAACAGTGTTTATCAAAAAAACATTGACTTTCTCAAAAACTATCGATAAAATTCACATAAAAATGCTTTAAAACGACGTAAAGTACAGAACTACAATAGAACCAAGCAATTTGTGCAATGAAAAACTGCTAGTTTTTCAGAAAAACCATATCATTTGCAATAATACTAACTTGGCCTAAAACAGTGTTTATCAAAAAAACTTTGATTTTCTCAAAAACTATCGATAAAATTCACATAAAAATGCTTTAAAACGACGTAAATTACAGAACTACAATAGAACCAAGCAATTTTTCCAATGAAAAACTGCTAGTTTTTCAGAAAAACCATATCATTTGCAATAATACTAACTTGGCCTAAAACAGTGTTTATCAAGAAAACATTGATTTTCTCAAAAACTATCGATTAAATTCACATAAAAATGCTTTAAAACGACGTAAAGTACAGAACTACAATAGAACCAAGCAATTTTTCCAATGAAAAACTGCTAGTTTCTCAGAAAAACCATATCATTTGCAATAATACTAACTTGGCCTAAAACAGTGTTTATCAAAAAAACATTGATTTTCTCAAAAACTATCGATTAAATTCACATAAAAATGCTTTAAAACGACGTAAAGTACAGAACTACAATAGAAGCAAGCAATTTTTCCAATGAAAAACTGCTAGTTTTTCAGAAAAACCATATCATTTGCAATAATACTAACTTGGCCTAAAACTGTGTTTATCAAACAAACATTGATTTTCTCAAAAACTATCGATTAAATTCACATAAAAATGCTTTAAAACGACGTAAAGTACAGAACTACAATAGAACAAAGCAATTTTTCCAATGAAAAACTGCTAGTTTTTCAGAAAAGCCATATCATTTGCAATAATACTAACTTGGCCTAAAACAATGTTTATCAAAAAAACATTGACTTTCTCAAAAACTATCGATTAAATTCACATAAAAATGCTTTAAAACGACGTGAAGTACAGAACTACAATAGAACCAAGCAATTTTTCCAATGAAAAACTGCTACTTTTTCAGAAAAACCATATCATTTGCAATAATACTAACTTGGCCTAAAACAGTGTTTATCAAAAAAACATTGATTTTCTCAAAAACTATCGATTAAATTCACATAAAAATGCTTTAAAACGACGTAAAGTACAGAACTACAATAGAACAAAGCAATTTTTCCAATGAAAAACTGCTAGTTTTTCAGAAAAACCATATCATTTGCAATAATACTAACTTTGCCTAAAACAGTGTTTATCAAACAAACATTGATTTTCTCAAAAACTATCGATTAAATTCACATAAAAATGCTTTAAAACGACGTAAAGTACAGAACTACAATAGAACAAAGCAATTTTTCCAATGAAAAACTGCTAGTTTTTCAGAAAAGCCATATCATTTGCAATAATACTAACTTGGCCTAAAACAATGTTTATCAAAAAAACATTGACTTTCTCAAAAACTATCGATTAAATTCACATAAAAATGCTTTAAAACGACGTAAAGTACAGAACTACAATAGAACAAAGCAAATTTTCCAATGAAAAACTGCTAGTTTTTCAGAAAAACCATATCATTTGCAATAATACTAACTTAGCCTAAAACAATGTTTATCAAAAAAACATTGACTTTCTCAAAAACTATCGATTAAATTCACATAAAAATGCTTTAAAACGACGTAAAGTACAGAACTACAATAGAACCAAGCAATTTTTCCAATGAAAAACTGCTAGTTTTTCAGAAAAACCATATCATTTGCAATAATACTAACTTGGCCTAAAACAATGTTTATCAAAAAAACATTGACTTTCTCAAAAACTATCGATTAAATTCACATAAAAATGCTTTAAAATGACGTAAAGTACAGAACTACAATAGAACAGACCAGTTTTTGCAATGAAAAACTGCTAGTTTGTCAGAAAACCAGATCATTTGCAATAAAACTAACTTGGCCTAAAACAATGTTTATCAAAAAAACATTGACTTTCTCAAAAACTATCGATTAAATTCACATAAAAATGCTTTAAAACGATGTAAAGTACCGAAATACAATAGAACCAAGCAATTTTTCCAATGAGAAACTGCTAGTTTTTCAGAAAAACCATATCATTTGCAATAATACTAACTTGGCCTAAAACAGTGTTTATCAAAAAAACATTGATTTTCTCAAAAACTATCGATTAAATTCACATAAAAATGCTTTAAAACGACGTAAAGTACAGAACTACAATAGAACAAAGCAATTTTTCCAATGAAAAACTGCTAGTTTTTCAGAAAAACCATATCATTTGCAATAATACTAACTTGGCCTAAAACAGTGTTTATCAAAAAAACATTGATTTTCTCAAAAACTATCGATTAAATTCACATCAAAATGCTTTAAAACGACGTAAAGTACAGAACTACAATAGAACCAAGCAGTTTTTCCAATGAAAAACTGCTAGTTTTTCAGAAAAACCATATCATTTGCAATAATACTAACTTGGCCTAAAACAGTGTTTATCAAAAAAACATTGATTTTCTCAAAAACTATCGATTAAATTCACATAAAAATGCTTTAAAACGACGTAAAGTACAGAACTACAATAGAACAAAGCAATTTTTCTAATGAAAAACTGCTAGTTTTTCAGAAAAACCATATCATTTGCAATAATACTAACTTAGCCTAAAACAATGTTTATCAAAAAAACATTGACTTTCTCAAAAACTATCGATTAAATTCACATAAAAATGCTTTAAAACGACGTAAAGTACAGAACTACAATTGAACCAAGCAATTTTTCCAATGAAAAACTGCTAGTTTCTCAGAAAAACCATATCATTTGCAATAATACTAACTTGGCCTAAAACAATGTTAATCAAAAAAACATTGACTTACTCAAAAACTATCGATTAAATTCACATAAAAATGCTTTAAAACGACGTAAAGTACAGAACTACAATAGAACCAAGCAATTTTTGCAATGAAAAACTGCTAGTTTGTCAGAAAACCAGATCATTTGCAATAAAACTAGCTTGGCCTAAAACAGTGTTTATCAAAAAAACATTGATTTTCTCAAAAACTGTCGATTAAATTCACATAAAAATGCTTTAAAACCATGTAAGGTACAGAACTACAATAGAACAAAGCAATTTTTCCAATGAAAAACTGCTAGTTTTTCAGAAAAACCATATCATTTGCAATAATACTAACTTGGCCTAAAACAATGTTTATCAAAAAAACATTGACTTTCGCAAAAACTATCGATTAAATTCACATAAAAATGCTTTAAAACGACGTAAAGTACAGAACTAGAATAGAACCAAGCAATTTTTCCAATGAAAAACTGCTAGTTTTTCAGAAAAACCATATCATTTGCAATAATACTAACTTGGCCTAAAACAATGTTTATCAAAAAAACATTGACTTTCTCAAAAACTATCGATTAAATTCACATAAAAAAGCTTTAAAACGACGTAAAGTACAGAACTACAATAGAACCAAGCAATTTTTCCAATGAAAAACTGCTAGTTTTTCAGAAAAACCATATCATTTGCAATAATACTAACTTGGCCTAGAACAATGTTTATCAAAAAAACATTGACTTTCTCAAAAACTATCTATTAAATTCACATAAAAATGCTTTAAAACGACGTAAAGTACAGAACTACAATAGAACCAAGCAATTTCTCCAGTGAAAAACTGCTAGCTTTTCAGAAAAACCATATCATTTGCAATAATACTAACTTGGCCTAAAACAGTGTTTATCAAAAAAACATTGATTTTCTCAAAAACTATCGATTAAATTCACATAAAAATTCTTCAAAACGACGTAGAGTACAGAACTACAATAGAACCAAGCAATTTTTCCAATGAAAAACTGCTAGTTTTTCAGAAAAACCATATCATTTGCAATAATACTAACTTGGCCTGAAACAATATTTATCAAAAAAACATTGACTTTCTCAAAAACTATCGATTAAATTCACATAAAAATGTTTTAAAACGATGTAAAGTACAGAACTACCATAGAACAAAGCAATTTTTCCAATGAACAACTGCTAGTTTTTCAGAAAAACCATATCATTTGCAATAATACTAACTTGGCCTAAAACAATGTTTATCAAAAAAACATTGACTTTCTCAAAAACTATCTATAAAATTCACATAAAAATGATTTAAAACGACGTAAAGTACAGAACTACAATAGAACCAAGCAATTTGTGCAATGAAAAACTGCTAGTTTTTCAGAAAAACCATATCATTTGCAATAATACTAACTTGGCCTAGAACAGTGTTTATCAAAAAAACATTGATTTTCTCAAAAACTATCTATAAAATTCACATAAAAATGCTTTAAAACGACGTAAAGTACAGAACTACAATAGAACCAAGCAATTTTTCCAATGAAAAACTGCTAGTTTTTCAGAAAAACCATATCATTTGCAATAATACTAACTTGGCCTAAAACAGTGTTTATCAAAAAAACATTGATTTTCTCAAAAACTATCGATTAAATTCACATAAAAATGCTTTAAAACGACGTAAAGTACAGAACTACAATAGAACAAAGCAATTTTTCCAATGAAAAACTGCTAGTTTTTCAGAAAAACCATATCATTTGCAATAATACTAACTTGGCCTAAAACAATGTTTATCAAAAAAACATTGACTTTCTCAAAAACTATCGATTAAATTCACATAAAAATGCTTTAAAACGACGTAAAGTACAGAACTACAATAAAACCAAGCAATTTTTCCAATGAAAAACTGCTAGTTTTTCAGAAAAACCATATCATTTGCAATAATACTAACTAGGCCTAAAACAGTGTTTATCAAAGAAACATTGACTTTCTCAAAAACTATCGATTAAATTCACATAAAAATGCTTTAAAACCATGAAAAGTACAGAACTACAATAGAACAAAGCAATTTTTTCAATGAAAAACTGCTAGTTTGTCAGAAAACCAGATCATTTGCAATAAAACTAGCTTGGCCTAAAACAGTGTTTATCAAAAAAACATTGATTTTCTCAAAAACTGTCGATTAAATTCACATAAAAATGCTTTAAAACCATGTAAGGTACAGAACTACAATAGAACAAAGCAATTTTTCCAATGAAAAACTGCTAGTTTTTCAGAAAAACCATATCATTTGCAATAATACTAACTTGGCCTAAAACAATGTTTATCAAAAAAACATTGACTTTCGCAAAAACTATCGATTAAATTCACATAAAAATGCTTTAAAACGACGTAAAGTACAGAACTAGAATAGAACAAAGCAATTTGTGCAATGAAAAACTGCTAGTTTTTCAGAAAAACCATATCATTTGCAATAATACTAACTTGGCCTAAAACAATGTTTATCAAAAAAACATTGACTTTCTCAAAAACTATCGATTAAATTCACATTAAAATGCTTTAAAACGACGTAAAGTACAGAACTACAATAGAACCAAGCAATTTTTCCAATGAAAAACTGCTAGTTTTTCAGAAAAACCATATCATTTGCAATAATACTAACTTGGCCTAAAACAGTGTTTATCAAAGAAACATTGACTTTCTCAAAAACTATCGATTAAATTCACATAAAAATGCTTTAAAACCATGAAAAGTACAGAACTACAATAGAACCAAGCAATTTTTCCAATGAAAAACTGCTAGTTTTTCAGAAAAACCATATCATTTGCAATAAAACTAGCTTGGCCTAAAACAGTGTTTATCAAAAAAACATTGATTTTCTCAAAAACTGTCGATTAAATTCACATAAAAATGCTTTAAAACCATGTAAGGTACAGAACTACAATAGAACAAAGCAATTTTTCCAATGAAAAACTGCTAGTTTTTCAGAAAAGCCATATCATTTGCAATAATACTAACTTGGCCTAAAACAATGTTTATCAAAAAAACATTGACTTTCGCAAAAACTATCGATTAAATTCACATAAAAATGCTTTAAAACCATGAAAAGTACAGAACTACAATAGAACCAAGCAATTTTTCCAATGAAAAACTGCTAGTTTTTCAGAAAAACCATATCATTTGCAATAATACTAACTTGGCCTAAAACAATGTTTATCAAAAAAACATTGACTTTCTCAAAAACTATCCATTAAATTCACATAAAAATGCTTTAAAACGACGTAAAGTACAGAACTACAATAGAACCAAGCAATTTTTCCAATGAAAAACTCCTAGTTTTTCAGAAAAACCATATCATTTGCAATAATACTAACTTGGCCTAAAACAGTGTTTATCAAAGAAACATTGACTTTCTCAAAAACTATCGATTAAATTCATATAAAAATGCTTCAAAACGACGTAAAGTACAGAACTACAATAGAACCAAGCAATTTTTCCAGTGAAAAACTGCTAGTTTTTCAGAAAAACCATATCATTTGCAATAATACTAACTTGGCCTAAAACAATGTTTATCAAAAAAACATTGATCTTCTCAAAAACTATCGATTAAATTCACATAAAAATGCTTTAAAACGACGTAAAGTACAGAACTACAATAGAACCAAGCAATTCGTGCAATGAAAAACTGCTAGTTTTTCAGAAAAACCATATCATTTGCAATAATACTAACTTGGCCTAAAACAATGTTAATCAAAAAAACATTGACTTTCGCAAAAACTATCGATTAAATTCACATAAAAATGCTTTAAAACGACGTAAAGTACAGAACTACAATAGAACCAAGCAATTTTTCCAATGAAAAACTGCTAGTTTTTCAGAAAAACCATATCATTTGCAATAATACTAACTTGGCCTAAAACAATGTTTATCAAAAAAACATTGACTTTCTCAAAAACTATCGATTAAATTCACATTAAAATGCTTTAAAACGACGTAAAGTACAGAACTACAATAGAACCAAGCAATTTTTCCAATGAAAAACTGCTAGTTTTTCAGAAAAACCATATCATTTGCAATAATACTAACTTGGCCTAGAACAATGTTTATCAAAAAAACATTGACTTTCTCAAAAACTATCGATTAAATTCACATAAAAATGCTTTAAAACGACGTAAAGTACAGAACTACAATAGAACCAAGCAATTTCTCCAGTGAAAAACTGCTAGCTTTTCAGAAAAACCATATCATTTGCAATAATACTAACTTGGCCTAAAACAGTGTTTATCAAAAAAACATTGACTTTCTCAAAAACTATCGATTAAATTCACATTGAAATGCTTTAAAACGACGTAAAGTACAGAACTACAATAGAACCAAGCAATTTTTCCAATGAAAAACTGCTAGTTTTTCAGAAAAACCATATCATTTGCAATAATACTAACTTGGCCTAGAACAATGTTTATCAAAAAAACATTGACTTTCTCAAAAACTATCGATTAAATTCACATAAAAATGCTTTAAACGACGTAGAGTACAGAACTACAATAGAACCAAGCAATTTTTCCAATGAAAAACTGCTAGTTTTTCAGAAAAACCATATCATTTGCACTAATACTAACTTGACCTAAAACAATGTTTATCAAAAAAACATTGACTTTCTCAAAAACTATCGATTAAATTCACATAAAAATGTTTTAAAACGATGTAAAGTACAGAACTACCATAGAACAAAGCAATTTTTCCAATGAACAACTGCTAGTTTTTCAGAAAAACCATATAATTTGCAATAATACTAACTTGGCCTAAAACAATGTTTATCAAAAAAACATTGACTTTCTCAAAAACTATCTATAAAATTCACATAAAAATGATTTAAAACGACGTAAAGTACAGAACTACAAAAGAACCAAGCAATTTGTGCAATGAAAAACTGCTAGTTTTTCAGAAAAACCATATCATTTGCAATAATACCAACTTGGCCTAAAACAGTGTTTATCAAAAAAACATTGATTTTCTCAAAAACTATCTATAAAATTCACATAAAAATGCTTTAAAACGACGTAAAGTACAGAACTACAATAGAACCAAGCAATTTTTCCAATGAAAAACTGCTAGTTTTTCAGAAAAACCATATCATTTGCAATAATACTAACTTGGCCTAAAACAGTGTTTATCAAAAAAACATTGATTTTCTCAAAAACTATCGATTAAATTCACATAAAAATGCTTTAAAACGACGTAAAGTACAGAACTACAATAGAACCAAGCAATTTTTCCAATGAAAAACTGCTAGTTTTTCAGAAAAACCATATCATTTGCAATAATACTAACTTGGCCTAAAACAATGTTTATCAAAAAAACATTGACTTTCTCAAAAACTATCGATTAAATTCACATAAAAATGCTTTAAAACGACGTAAAGTACAGAACTACAATAGAACCAAGCAATTTTTCCAATGAAAAACTGCTAGTTTTTCAGAAAAACCATATCATTTGCAATAATACTAACTTGGCCTAAAACAGTGTTTATCAAAGAAACATTGACTTTCTCAAAAACTATCGATTAAATTCACATAAGAATGCTTTAAAACCATGAAAAGTACAGAACTACAATAGAACAAAGCAATTTTTTCAATGAAAAACTGCTAGTTTTTCAGAAAAACCTTATCATTTGCAATAATACTAACTTGGCCTAAAACAATGTTTATCAAAAAAACATTGACTTTCTCAAAAACTATCGATTAAATTCACATAAAAATGCTTTAAAACGACGTAAAGTACAGAACTGCTATAGAACCAAGCATTTTTTGCAATGAAAAACTGCTAGTTTTTCAGAAAAACCATATCATTTGCAATAATACTAACTTGGCCTAAAACAGTGTTTATCAAAAAAGCATTGATTTTCTCAAAATCTGTCGATTAAATTCACATAAAAATGCTTTAAAACGATGTAAAGTACAGAAATACAATAGAACCAAGCAATTTTTCCAATGAAAAACTGCTAGTTTTTCAGAAAAACCATATCATTTGCAATAATACTAACTTGGCCTAAAACAATGTTAATCAAAAAAACATTGACTTACTCAAAAACTATAGATTAAATTCACATAAAAATGCTTTAAAACGACGTAAAGTACAGAACTACAATAGAACCAAGCAATTTTTCCAATGAAAAACTGCTAGTTTTTCAGAAAAACCATATCATTTGCAATAATACTAACTTGGCCTAAAACAGTGTTTATCAAAAAAACATTGATTTTCTCAAAAACTATCGATTAAATTCACATAAAAATGCTTTAAAACGACGTAAAGTACAGAACTACAATAGAACAAAGCAATTTTTCCAATGAAAAACTGCTAGTTTTTCAAAAAAACCATATCATTTGCAATAATACTAACTTGGCCTAAAACAGTGTTTATCAAAAAAACATTGATTTTCTCAAAAACTATCGATTAAATTCACATAAAAATGCTTTAAAACGACGTAAAGTACAGAACTACAATAGAACAAAGCAATTTTTCCAATGAAAAACTGCTAGTTTTTCAGAAAAACCATATCATTTGCAATAATACTAACTTGGCCTAAAACAGTGTTTATCAAAAAAACATTGATTTTCTCAAAAACTATCGATTAAATTCACATAAAAGTGCTTTAAAACGACGTAAAGTACAGAACTACAATAGAACCAAGCAATTTTGCCAATGAAAAACTGCTAGTTTTTCAGAAAAACCATATCATTTGCAATAATACTAACTTGGCCTAAAACAATGTTAATCAAAAAACATTGACTTACTCAAAAACTATCGATTAAATTCACATAAAAATGCTTTAAAACGACGTAAAGTACAGAACTACAATAGAACCAAGCAATTTTTGCAATGAAAAACTGCTAGTTTGTCAGAAAAGCAGATCATTTGCAATAAAACTAACTTGGCCTAAAACAGTGTTTATCAAAAAAACATTGATTTTCTCAAAAACTGTCGATTAAATTCACATAAAAATGCTTTAAAACCATGAAAAGTACAGAACTACAATAGAACAAAGCAATTTTTTCAATGAAAAACTGCTAGTTTTTCAGAAAAACCATATCATTTGCAATAATACTAACTTGGCCTAAAACAGTGTTTATCAAAAAAACATTGACTTTCTCAAAAACTATCGATTAAATTCACATAAAAATGCTTTAAAACGACGTAAAGTACAGAACTACAATAGAACCAAGCAATTATTCCTATGAAAAACTGCTAGTTTTTCAGAAAAACCATATCATTTGCAATAATACTAACTTGGCCTAAAACAATGTTAATCAAAAAAATATTGACTTACTCAAAAACTATCGATTAAATTCACATAAAAATGCTTTAAAACGACGTAAAGTACCGAACTACAATAGAACCAAGCAATTTTTCCAATGAAAAACTGCTAGTTTTTCAGAAAAACCATATCATTTGCAATAATACTAACTTGGCCTAAAACAGTGTTTATCAAACAAACATTGATTTTCTCAAAAACTATCGATTAAATTCACATAAAAATGCTTTAAAACGACGTAAAGTACAGAACTACAATAGAACAAAGCAATTTTTCCAATGAAAAACTGCTAGTTTTTCAGAAAAGCCATATTATTTGCAATAATACTAACTTGTCCTAAAACAATGTTTATCAAAAAAACATTGACTTTCTCAAAAACTATCGATTAAATTCACATAAAAATGCTTTAAAACGACGTAAGGTACAGAACTAGAATAGAACCAAGCAATTTTTCCAATGAAAAACTGCTAGTTTTTCAGAAAAACCATATCATTTGCAATAATACTAACTTGGCCTAAAACAGTGTTTATCGAAAAAACATTGACTTTCTCAAAAACTATCCATTAAATTCACATAAAAATGCTTTAAAACGACGTAAAGTACAGAACTACAATAGAACCAAGCAATTTTTCCAATGAAAAACTCCTAGTTTTTCAGAAAAACCATATCATTTGCAATAATACTAACTTGGCCTAAAACAGTGTTTATCAAAGAAACATTGACTTTCTCAAAAACTATCGATTAAATTCATATAAAAATGCTTCAAAACGACGTAAAGTACAGAACTACAATAGAACCAAGCAATTTTTCCAGTGAAAAACTGCTAGTTTTTCAGAAAAACCATATCATTTGCAATAATACTAACTTGGCCTAAAACAATGTTTATCAAAAAAACATTGATCTTCTCAAAAACTATCGATTAAATTCACATAAAAATGCTTTAAAACGACGTAAAGTACAGAACTACAATAGAACCAAGCAATTCGTGCAATGAAAAACTGCTAGTTTTTCAGAAAAACCATATCATTTGCAATAATACTAACTTGGCCTAAAACAATGTTAATCAAAAAAACATTGACTTTCGCAAAAACTATCGATTAAATTCACATAAAAATGCTTTAAAACGACGTAAAGTACAGAACTACAATAGAACCAAGCAATTTTTCCAATGAAAAACTGCTAGTTTTTCAGAAAAACCATATCATTTGCAATAATACTAACTTGGCCTAAAACAATGTTTATCAAAAAAACATTGACTTTCTCAAAAACTATCGATTAAATTCACATTAAAATGCTTTAAAACGACGTAAAGTACAGAACTACAATAGAACCAAGCAATTTTTCCAATGAAAAACTGCTAGTTTTTCAGAAAAACCATATCATTTGCAATAATACTAACTTGGCCTAGAACAATGTTTATCAAAAAAACATTGACTTTCTCAAAAACTATCGATTAAATTCACATAAAAATGCTTTAAAACGACGTAAAGTACAGAACTACAATAGAACCAAGCAATTTCTCCAGTGAAAAACTGCTAGCTTTTCAGAAAAACCATATCATTTGCAATAATACTAACTTGGCCTAAAACAGTGTTTATCAAAAAAACATTGACTTTCTCAAAAACTATCGATTAAATTCACATTGAAATGCTTTAAAACGACGTAAAGTACAGAACTACAATAGAACCAAGCAATTTTTCCAATGAAAAACTGCTAGTTTTTCAGAAAAACCATATCATTTGCAATAATACTAACTTGGCCTAGAACAATGTTTATCAAAAAAACATTGACTTTCTCAAAAACTATCGATTAAATTCACATAAAAATGCTTTAAACGACGTAGAGTACAGAACTACAATAGAACCAAGCAATTTTTCCAATGAAAAACTGCTAGTTTTTCAGAAAAACCATATCATTTGCACTAATACTAACTTGACCTAAAACAATGTTTATCAAAAAAACATTGACTTTCTCAAAAACTATCGATTAAATTCACATAAAAATGTTTTAAAACGATGTAAAGTACAGAACTACCATAGAACAAAGCAATTTTTCCAATGAACAACTGCTAGTTTTTCAGAAAAACCATATAATTTGCAATAATACTAACTTGGCCTAAAACAATGTTTATCAAAAAAACATTGACTTTCTCAAAAACTATCTATAAAATTCACATAAAAATGATTTAAAACGACGTAAAGTACAGAACTACAAAAGAACCAAGCAATTTGTGCAATGAAAAACTGCTAGTTTTTCAGAAAAACCATATCATTTGCAATAATACCAACTTGGCCTAAAACAGTGTTTATCAAAAAAACATTGATTTTCTCAAAAACTATCTATAAAATTCACATAAAAATGCTTTAAAACGACGTAAAGTACAGAACTACAATAGAACCAAGCAATTTTTCCAATGAAAAACTGCTAGTTTTTCAGAAAAACCATATCATTTGCAATAATACTAACTTGGCCTAAAACAGTGTTTATCAAAAAAACATTGATTTTCTCAAAAACTATCGATTAAATTCACATAAAAATGCTTTAAAACGACGTAAAGTACAGAACTACAATAGAACCAAGCAATTTTTCCAATGAAAAACTGCTAGTTTTTCAGAAAAACCATATCATTTGCAATAATACTAACTTGGCCTAAAACAATGTTTATCAAAAAAACATTGACTTTCTCAAAAACTATCGATTAAATTCACATAAAAATGCTTTAAAACGACGTAAAGTACAGAACTACAATAGAACCAAGCAATTTTTCCAATGAAAAACTGCTAGTTTTTCAGAAAAACCATATCATTTGCAATAATACTAACTTGGCCTAAAACAGTGTTTATCAAAGAAACATTGACTTTCTCAAAAACTATCGATTAAATTCACATAAGAATGCTTTAAAACCATGAAAAGTACAGAACTACAATAGAACAAAGCAATTTTTTCAATGAAAAACTGCTAGTTTTTCAGAAAAACCTTATCATTTGCAATAATACTAACTTGGCCTAAAACAATGTTTATCAAAAAAACATTGACTTTCTCAAAAACTATCGATTAAATTCACATAAAAATGCTTTAAAACGACGTAAAGTACAGAACTGCTATAGAACCAAGCATTTTTTGCAATGAAAAACTGCTAGTTTTTCAGAAAAACCATATCATTTGCAATAATACTAACTTGGCCTAAAACAGTGTTTATCAAAAAAGCATTGATTTTCTCAAAATCTGTCGATTAAATTCACATAAAAATGCTTTAAAACGATGTAAAGTACAGAAATACAATAGAACCAAGCAATTTTTCCAATGAAAAACTGCTAGTTTTTCAGAAAAACCATATCATTTGCAATAATACTAACTTGGCCTAAAACAATGTTAATCAAAAAAACATTGACTTACTCAAAAACTATAGATTAAATTCACATAAAAATGCTTTAAAACGACGTAAAGTACAGAACTACAATAGAACCAAGCAATTTTTCCAATGAAAAACTGCTAGTTTTTCAGAAAAACCATATCATTTGCAATAATACTAACTTGGCCTAAAACAGTGTTTATCAAAAAAACATTGATTTTCTCAAAAACTATCGATTAAATTCACATAAAAATGCTTTAAAACGACGTAAAGTACAGAACTACAATAGAACAAAGCAATTTTTCCAATGAAAAACTGCTAGTTTTTCAAAAAAACCATATCATTTGCAATAATACTAACTTGGCCTAAAACAGTGTTTATCAAAAAAACATTGATTTTCTCAAAAACTATCGATTAAATTCACATAAAAATGCTTTAAAACGACGTAAAGTACAGAACTACAATAGAACAAAGCAATTTTTCCAATGAAAAACTGCTAGTTTTTCAGAAAAACCATATCATTTGCAATAATACTAACTTGGCCTAAAACAGTGTTTATCAAAAAAACATTGATTTTCTCAAAAACTATCGATTAAATTCACATAAAAGTGCTTTAAAACGACGTAAAGTACAGAACTACAATAGAACCAAGCAATTTTGCCAATGAAAAACTGCTAGTTTTTCAGAAAAACCATATCATTTGCAATAATACTAACTTGGCCTAAAACAATGTTAATCAAAAAACATTGACTTACTCAAAAACTATCGATTAAATTCACATAAAAATGCTTTAAAACGACGTAAAGTACAGAACTACAATAGAACCAAGCAATTTTTGCAATGAAAAACTGCTAGTTTGTCAGAAAAGCAGATCATTTGCAATAAAACTAACTTGGCCTAAAACAGTGTTTATCAAAAAAACATTGATTTTCTCAAAAACTGTCGATTAAATTCACATAAAAATGCTTTAAAACCATGAAAAGTACAGAACTACAATAGAACAAAGCAATTTTTTCAATGAAAAACTGCTAGTTTTTCAGAAAAACCATATCATTTGCAATAATACTAACTTGGCCTAAAACAGTGTTTATCAAAAAAACATTGACTTTCTCAAAAACTATCGATTAAATTCACATAAAAATGCTTTAAAACGACGTAAAGTACAGAACTACAATAGAACCAAGCAATTATTCCTATGAAAAACTGCTAGTTTTTCAGAAAAACCATATCATTTGCAATAATACTAACTTGGCCTAAAACAATGTTAATCAAAAAAATATTGACTTACTCAAAAACTATCGATTAAATTCACATAAAAATGCTTTAAAACGACGTAAAGTACCGAACTACAATAGAACCAAGCAATTTTTCCAATGAAAAACTGCTAGTTTTTCAGAAAAACCATATCATTTGCAATAATACTAACTTGGCCTAAAACAGTGTTTATCAAACAAACATTGATTTTCTCAAAAACTATCGATTAAATTCACATAAAAATGCTTTAAAACGACGTAAAGTACAGAACTACAATAGAACAAAGCAATTTTTCCAATGAAAAACTGCTAGTTTTTCAGAAAAGCCATATTATTTGCAATAATACTAACTTGTCCTAAAACAATGTTTATCAAAAAAACATTGACTTTCTCAAAAACTATCGATTAAATTCACATAAAAATGCTTTAAAACGACGTAAGGTACAGAACTAGAATAGAACCAAGCAATTTTTCCAATGAAAAACTGCTAGTTTTTCAGAAAAACCATATCATTTGCAATAATACTAACTTGGCCTAAAACAGTGTTTATCGAAAAAACATTGACTTTCTCAAAAACTATCGATTAAATTCACATAAAAATGCTTTAAAACGACGTAAAGTACAGAACTACAATAGAACAAAGCAATTTTTCCAATGAAAAACTGCTAGTTTTTCAGAAAAACCATATCATTTGCAATAATACTAACTCGGCCTAAAACAGTGTTTATCAAAAAAACATTGATTTTCTCAAAAACTATCGATTAAATTCACATAAAAATGCTTTAAAACGACGTAAAGTACAGAACTACAATAGAACCAAGCAATTTTTCCAATGAAAAACTGCTAGTTTTTCAGAAAAACCATATCAATTGCAATAATACTAACTTGGCCTAAAACAGTGTTTATCAAAAAAACATTGATTTTCTCAAAAACTATCGATTAAATTCACATAAAAATGCTTTAAAACGACGTAAAGTACAGAACTACAATAGAACCAAGCAATTTTGCCAATGAAAAACTGCTAGTTTTTCAGAAAAACCATATCATTTGAAATAATACTAGCTTGGCCTAAAATAGTGTTTATCAAACAAACATTGATTTTCTCAAAAACTATCGATTAAATTCACATAAAAATGCTTTAAAACGATGTAAAGTACAGAAATACAATAGAACCAAGCAATTTTTCCTATGAAAAACTGCTAGTTTTTCAGAAAAACCATATCATTTGCAATAATACTAACTTGGCCTAAAACAATGTTTATCAAAAACACATTGACTTTCTCAAAAACTATCGATTAAATTCACTTAAAAATGCTTTAAAACGACGTAAAGTACAGAACTACAATAGAACCAAGCAATTTTTCCAATGAAAAACTGCTAGTTTTTCAGAAAAACCATATCATTTGCAATAATACTAACTTGGCCTAAAACAGTGTTTATCAAAAAAACATTGATTTTCTCAAAAACTATCGATTAAATTCACATAAAAATGCTTTAAAACGACGTAAAGTACAGAACTACAATAGAACAAAGCAATTTTTCCAATGAAAAACTGCTAGTTTTTCAGAAAAACCTTATCATTTGCAATAATACTAACTTGGCCTAAAACAGTGTTTATCAAAAAAACATTGATTTTCTCAAAAACTATCGATAAAATTCACATAAAAATGCTTTAAAACGACGTAAAGTACAGAACTACAAAAGAACCAAGGAATTTGTGCAATGAAAAACTGCTAGTTTTTCAAAAAAACCATATCATTTGCAATAATACTAACTTGGCCTAAAACAGTGTTTATCAAAATAACATTGATTTTCTCAAAAACTATCGATTAAATTCACATAAAAATGCTTTAAAACGACGTAAAGTACAGAACTACAATAGAACCAAGCAATTTTTCCAATGAAAAACTGCTAGTTTTTCAGAAAAACCATATCTTTTGCAATAATACTAACTTGGCCTAAAACAGTGTTTATCAAAAAAACATTGATTTTCTCAAAAACTATCGATTAAATTCACATAAAAATGCTTTAAAACGACGTAAAGTACAGAACTACAATAGAACCAAGCAATTTCTCCAATGAAAAACTGCTAGTTTTTCAGAAAAACCATATCATTTGCAATAATACTAACTTGGCCTAAAATAGTGTTTATCAAAAAAACATTGACTTTCTCAAAAACTATCGATAAAATTCACATAAAAATGCTTTAAAACGACGTAAAGTACAGAACTACAATAGAACCAAGCAATTTTTCCTATGAAAAACTGCTAGTTTTTCAGAAAAACCATATCATTTGCAATAATACTAACTTGGCCTAAAACAATGTTAATCAAAAAAACATTGACTTACTCAAAAACTATCGATTAAATTCACATAAAAATGATTTAAAACGACGTAAAGTACAGAACTACAATAGAACCAAGCAATTTTTGCAATGAAAAACTGCTAGTTTGTCAGAAAACCAGATCATTTGCAATAAAACTAACTTGGCCTAAAACAGTGTTTATCAAAAAAACATTGATTTTCTCAAAAACTGTCGATTAAATTCACATAAAAATGCTTTAAAACCATGAAAAGTACAGAACTACAATAGAACAAAGCAATTTTTTCAATGAAAAACTGCTAGTTTTTCAGAAAAACCATATCATTTGCAATAATACTAACTTGGCCTAAAACAATGTTTATCAAAAAAACATTGACTTTCTCAAAAACTATCGATTAAATTCACATAAAAATGCTTTAAAACGACGTAAAGTACAGAACTACTATAGAACCAAGCAATTTTTGCAATGAAAAACTGCTAGTTTTTCAGAAAAACCATATCATATGCAATAAAACTAACTTGGCCTAAAACAGTGTTCATCAAAAAAACATTGATTTTCTCAAAATCTGTCGATTATATTCACATAAAAATGCTTTAAAACGATGTAAAGTACAGAAATACAATAGAACCAAGCAATTTTTCCAATTAAAAACTGCTAGTTTTTCAGAAAAACCATATCTTTTGCAATAATACTAACTTGGCCTAAAACAGTGTTTATCAAAAAAACATTGATTTTCTCAAAAACTATCGATTAAATTCACATAAAAATGCTTTAAAACGACGTAAAGTACAGAACTACAATAGAACCAAGCAATTTCTCCAATGAAAAACTGCTAGTTTTTCAGAAAAACCATATCATTTGCAATAATACTAACTTGGCCTAAAATAGTGTTTATCAAAAAAACATTGACTTTCTCAAAAACTATCGATTAAATTCACATAAAAATGCTTTAAAACGACGTAAAGTACAGAACTACAATAGAACCAAGCAATTTTTCCTATGAAAAACTGCTAGTTTTTCAGAAAAACCATATCATTTGCAATAATACTAACTTGGCCTAAAACAATGTTAATCAAAAAAACATTGACTTACTCAAAAACTATCGATTAAATTCACATAAAAATGATTTAAAACGACGTAAAGTACAGAACTACAATAGAACCAAGCAATTTTTGCAATGAAAAACTGCTAGTTTGTCAGAAAACCAGATCATTTGCAATAAAACTAACTTGGCCTAAAACAGTGTTTATCAAAAAAACATTGATTTTCTCAAAAACTGTCGATTAAATTCACATAAAAATGCTTTAAAACCATGAAAAGTACAGAACTACTATAGAACCAAGCAATTTTTGCAATGAAAAACTGCTAGTTTGTCAGAAAACCAGATCATTTGCAATAAAACTAACTTGGCCTAAAACAGTGTTTATCAAAAAAACATTGATTTTCTCAAAAACTGTCGATTAAATTCACATAAAAATGCTTTAAAACCATGAAAAGTACAGAACTACAATAGAACAAAGCAATTTTTTCAATGAAAAACTGCTAGTTTTTCAGAAAAACCATATCATTTGCAATAATACTAACTTGGCCTAAAACAATGTTTATCAAAAAAACATTGACTTTCTCAAAAACTATCGAATAAATTCACATAAAAATGCTTTAAAACGACGTAAAGTACAGAACTACTATAGAACCAAGCAATTTTTGCAATGAAAAACTGCTAGTTTTTCAGAAAAACCATATCATATGCAATAATACTAACTTGGCCTAAAACAGTGTTCATCAAAAAAACATTGATTTTCTCAAAATCTGTCGATTAAATTCACATAAAAATGCTTTAAAACGATGTAAAGTACAGAAATACAATAGAACAAAGCAATTTTTCCAATGAAAAACTGCTAGTTTTTCAGAAAAACCATATCATTTGCAATAATACTAACTTGGCCTAGAACAATGTTTATCAAAAAAACATTGACTTTCTCAAAAACTATCGATTAAATTCACATAAAAATGCTTTAAAACGATGTAAAGTACAGAAATACAATAGAACAAAGCAATTTTTCCAATGAAAAACTGCTAGTTTTTCAGAAAAACCATATCATTTGCAATAATACTAACTTGGCCTAGAACAATGTTTATCAAAAAACATTGACTTTCTCAAAAACTATCGATTAAATTCGCATAAAAATGCTTTAAAACGACGTAAAGTACAGAACTACAATAGAACCAAGCAATTTCTCCAGTGAAAAACTGCTAGTTTTTCAGAAAAACCATATCATTTGCAATAATACTAACTTGGCCTAAAACAGTGTTTATCAAAAAAACATTGATTTTCTCAAAAACTATCGATTAAATTCACATAAAAATGCTTTAAAACGACGTAAAGTACAGAACTACAATAGAACCAAGCAATTTTTCCAATGAAAAACTGCTAGTTTTTCAGAAAAACCATATCATTTGCAATAATACTAACTTGGCCTAAAACAGTGTTTATCAAAAAAACATTGACTTTCTCAAAAACTATCGATTAAATTCACATAAAAATGCTTTAAAACGACGTAAACTACAGAACTACAATAGAACCAAGCAATTTTTCCAATGAAAAACTGCTAGTTTTTCAGAAAAACCATATCATTTGCAATAAAACTAACTTGGCCTAAAACAGTGTTTATCAAAAAAACATTGATTTTCTCAAAAACTATCGATTAAATTCACATAAAAATGCTTTAAAACGACGTAAAGTACAGAACTACAATAGAACCAAGCAATTTTTCCAATGAAAAACTGCTAGTTTTTCAGAAAAACCATATCATTTGCAATAATACTAACTTGGCCTAAAACAGTGTTTATCAAAAAAACATTGATTTTCTCAAAAACTATCGATTAAATTCACATAAAAATGCTTTAAAACGACGTAAAGTACAGAACTACAAAATAACCAAGGAATTTGTGCAATGAAAAACTGCTAGTTTTTCAGAAAAACCATATCATTTGCAATAATACTAACTTGGCCTAGAACAATGTTTATCAAAAAAACATTGACTTTCTCAAAAACTATCGATTAAATTCACATAAAAATGCTTTAAAACGACGTAAAGTACAGAACTACAATAGAACCAAGCAATTTCTCCAGTGAAAAACTGCTAGTTTTTCAGAAAAACCATATCATTTGCAATAATACTAACTTGGCCTAAAACAGTGTTTATCAAAAAAACATTGATTTTCTCAAAAACTATCGATTAAATTCACATAAAAATGCTTTAAAACGACGTAAAGTTCAGAACTACAATAGAACCAAGCAATTTTTGCAATGAAAAACTGCTAGTTTGTCAGAAAACCAGATCATTTGCAATAAAACTAACTTGGCCTAAAACAGTGTTTATCAAAAAAACATTGATTTTCTCAAAAACTGTCGATTAAATTCATATAAAAATGCTTTAAAACCATGAAAAGTACAGAACTACAATAGAACAAAGCAATTTTTTCAATGAAAAACTGCTAGTTTTTCAGAAAAACCATATCATTTGCAATAATACTAACTTGGCCTAAAACAATGTTTATCAAAAAAACATTGACTTTCTCAAAAACTATCGATTAAATTCACATAAAAATGCTTTAAAACGACGTAAAGAACAGAACTACTATAGAACCAAGCAATTTTTCCAATGAAAAACTGCTAGTTTTTCAGAAAAACCATATCATTTGCAATAATACTAACTTGGCCTAAAACAATGTTTATCAAAAAAACAATGACTTTCTCAAAAACTATCGATTAAATTCACATAAAAATGCTTTAAAACGACGTAAAGTACAGAACTACTATAGAACCAAGCAATCTTTGCAATGAAAAACTGCTAGTTTTTCAGAAAAACCATATCATTTGCAATAATACTAACTTGGCCTAAAACAGTGTTTATCAAAAAAACATTGATTTTCTCAAAATCTGTCGATTAAATTCACATAAAAATGCTTTAAAACGATGTAAAGTACAGAAATACAATAGAACAAAGCAATTTTTCCAATGAAAAACTGCTAGTTTTTCAGAAAAACCATATCATTTGCAATAATACTAACTTGGCCAAGAACAATGTTTATCAAAAAAACATTGACTTTCTCAAAAACTATCGATTAAATTCACATAAAAATGCTTTAAAACGACGTAAAGTACAGAACTACAATAGAACCAAGCAATTTCTCCAGTGAAAAACTGCTAGTTTTTCAGAAAAACCATATCAATTGCAATAATACTAACTTGGCCTAAAACAGTGTTTATCAAAAAAACATTGATTTTCTCAAAAACTATCGATTAAATTCACATAAAAATGCTTTAAAACGACGTAAAGTACAGAACTACAATAGAATCAAGCAATTTTTCCAATGAAAAACTGCTAGTTTTTCAGAAAAATCATATCATTTGCAATAATACTAACTTGGCCTAAAACAGTGTTTATCAAAAAAACATTGATTTTCTCAAAAACTATCGATTAAATTCACATAAAAATGCTTTAAAACGACGTAAAGTACAGAACTACAATAGAACCAAGCAATTTTTGCAATGAAAAACTGCTAGTTTTTCAGAAAAACCATATCATTTGCAATAATACTAACTTGGCCTAGAACAATGTTTATCAAAAAAACATTGATTTTCTCAAAAACTATCGATTAAATTCACATACAAATGCTTTAAAACGACGTAAAGTACAGAACTACAATAGAACCAAGCAATTTTTCCAATGAAAAACTGCTAGTTTTTCAGAAAAACCATATCATTTGCAATAATACTAACTTGGCCTAAAACAGTTTTTATCAAAAAAACATTGACTTTCTCAAAAACTATCGATTAAATTCACATAAAAATGCTTTAAAACGACGTAAAGTACAGAACTACAATAGAACCAAGCAATTTTTCCAATGAAAAACTGCTAGTTTTTCAGAAAAACCATATCATTTGCAATAATACTAACTTGGCCTAAAACAGTGTTTATCAAAAAAACATTGATTTTCTCAAAAACTATCGATTAAATTCGCATAAAAATGCTTTAAAACGACGTAAAGTACAGAACTACAATAGAACCAAGCAATTTTTCCAATGAAAAACTGCTAGTTTTTCAGAAAAACCATATCATTTGCAATAATACTAACTTGGCCTAAAACAGTGTTTATCAAAAAAACATTGATTTTCTCAAAAACTATCGATTAAATTCACATAAAAATGCTTTAAAACGACGTAAAGTACAGAACTACAATAGAACAAAGCAATTTTTCCAATGAAAAACTGCTAGTTTTTCAGAAAAACCATATCATTTGCAATAATACTAACTTGGCCTAAAACAGTGTTTATCAAAAAAACATTGATTTTCTCAAAAACTATCGATAAAATTCACATAAAAATGCTTTAAAACGACGTAAAGTACAGAACTACAAAAGAACCAAGGAATTTGTGCAATGAAAAACTGCTAGTTTTTCAGAAAAACCATATCATTTGCAATAATACTAACTTGGCCTAAAACAGTGTTTATCAAAAAAACATTGATTTTTTCAAAAACTATCGATTAAATTCACATAAAAATGCTTTAAAACGACGTAAAGTACAGAACTACAATAGAACCAAGCAATCTTTCCAATGAAAAACTGCTAGTTTGTCAGAAAACCAGATCATTTGCAATAAAACTAACTTGGCCTAAAACAGTGTTTATCAAAAAAACATTGATTTTCTAAAAAACTGTCGATTAAATTCACATAAAAATGCTTTAAAACCATGAAAAGTACAGAACTACAATAGAACAAAGCAATTTTTTCAATGAAAAACTGCTAGTTTTTCAGAAAAACCATATCATTTGCAATAATACTAACTTGGCCTAAAACAATGTTTATCAAAAAAACATTGACTTTCTCAAAAACTATCGATTAAATTCACATCAAAATGCTTTAAAACGATGTAAAGTACAGAAATACAATAGAACAAAGCAATTTTTCCAATGAAAAACTGCTAGTTTTTCAGAAAAACCATATCATTTGCAATAATACTAACTTGGCCTAGAACAATGTTTATCAAAAAAACATTGACTTTCTCAAAAACTATCGATTAAATTCACATAAAAATGCTTTAAAACGACGTAAAGTACAGAACTACAATAGAACCAAGCAATTTCTCCAGTGAAAAACAGCTAGTTTTTCAGAAAAACCATATCATTTGCAATAATACTAACTTGGCCTAAAACAGTGTTTATCAAAAAAACATTGATTTTCTCAAAAACTATCTATTAAATTCACTTAAAAATGCTTTAAAACGACGTAAAGTACAGAACTACAATAGAACCAAGCAATTTTTCCAATGAAAAACTGCTAGTTTTTCAGAAAAACCATATCATTTGCAATAATACTAACTTGGCCTAAAACAGTGTTTATCAAAAAAACATTGATTTTCTCAAAAACTATCGATTAAATTCACATACAAATGCTTTAAAACGACGTAAAGTACAGAACTACAATAGAACCAAGCAATTTTTCCAATGAAAAACTGCTAGTTTTTCAGAAAAACCATATCATTTGCAATAATACTAACTTGGCCTAAAACAGTGTTTATCAAAAAAACATTGATTTTCTCAAAAACTATCGATTAAATTCACATAAAAATGCTTTAAAACGACGTAAAGTACAGAACTACAATAGAACCAAGCAATTTTTCCAATGAAAAAAAGCTAGTTTTTCAGAAAAACCATATCATTTGCAATAATACTAACTTGGCCTAAAACAATGTTTATCAAAAAAATATTGATTTTCTCAAAAACTGACGATTAAATTCACATAAAAATGCTTTAAAACGACGTAAAGTACAGAACTACAATAGAACCAAGCAATTTTTCCAATGAAAAACTGCTAGTTTTTCAGAAAAACCATATCATTTGCAATAATACTAACTTGGCCTAAAACAGTGTTTATCAAAAAAACATTGATTTTCTCAAAAACTATCGATTAAATTCACATAAAAATGCTTTAAAACGACGTAAAGTACAGAACTACAATAGAACCAAGCAATTTTTCCAATGAAAAAAAGCTAGTTTTTCAGAAAAACCATATCATTTGCAATAATACTAACTTGGCCTAAAACAGTGTTTATCAAAAAAACATTGATTTTCTCAAAAACTATCGATTAAATTCACATAAAAATGCTTTAAAACGACATAAAGTACAGAACTACTATAGAACCAAGCAATTTTTGCAATGAAAAACTGCTAGTTTTTCAGAAAAACCATATCATTTGCAATAATACTAACTTGGCCTAAAACAGTGTTTTTCAAGAAAACATTGATTTTCTCAAAAACTATCGATTAAATTCACATAAAAATGCTTTAAAACGACGTAAAGTACAGAACTACAATAGAACCAAGCAATCTTTCCAATGAAAAACTGCTAGTTTGTCAGAAAACCAGATCATTTGCAATAAAACTAACTTGGCCTAAAACAGTGTTTATCAAAAAAACATTGATTTTCTCAAAAACTATCGATTAAATTCACATACAAATGCTTTAAAACGACGTAAAGTACAGAACTACAATAGAACCAAGCAATTTTTGCAATGAAAAACTGCTAGTTTTTCAGAAAAACCATATCATTTGCAATAATACTAACTTGGCCTAGAACAATGTTTATCAAAAAAACATTGATTTTCTCAAAAACTATCGATTAAATTCACATACAAATGCTTTAAAACGACGTAAAGTACAGAACTACAATAGAACCAAGCAATTTTTCCAATGAAAAACTGCTAGTTTTTCAGAAAAACCATATCATTTGCAATAATACTAACTTGGCCTAAAACAGTGTTTATCAAAAAAACATTGACTTTCTCAAAAACTATCGATTAAATTCACATAAAAATGCTTTAAAACGACGTAAAGTACAGAACTACAATAGAACCAAGCAATTTTTCCAATGAAAAACTGCTAGTTTTTCAGAAAAACCATATCATTTGCAATAATACTAACTTGGCCTAAAACAGTGTTTATCAAAAAAACATTGATTTTCTCAAAAACTATCGATTAAATTCGCATAAAAATGCTTTAAAACGACGTAAAGTACAGAACTACAATAGAACCAAGCAATTTTTCCAATGAAAAACTGCTAGTTTTTCAGAAAAACCATATCATTTGCAATAATACTAACTTGGCCTAAAACAGTGTTTATCAAAAAAACATTGATTTTCTCAAAAACTATCGATTAAATTCACAAAAAAATGCTTTAAAACGACGTAAAGTACAGAACTACAATAGAACAAAGCAATTTTTCCAATGAAAAACTGCTAGTTTTTCAGAAAAACCATATCATTTGCAATAATACTAACTTGGCCTAAAACAGTGTTTATCAAAAAAACATTGATTTTCTCAAAAACTATCGATAAAATTCACATAAAAATGCTTTAAAACGACGTAAAGTACAGAACTACAAAAGAACCAAGGAATTTGTGCAATGAAAAACTGCTAGTTTTTCAGAAAAACCATATCATTTGCAATAATACTAACTTGGCCTAGAACAATGTTTATCAAAAAAACATTGACTTTCTCAAAAACTATCGATTAAATTCACATAAAAATGCTTTAAAACGACGTAAAGTACAGAACTACAATAGAACCAAGCAATTTCTCCAGTGAAAAACTGCTAGTTTCTCAGAAAAACCATATCATTTGCAATAATACTAACTTGGCCTAAAACAGTGTTTATCAAAAAAACATTGATTTTTTCAAAAACTATCGATAAAATTCACATAAAAATGCTTTAAAACGACGTAAAGTACAGAACTACAATAGAACCAAGCAATCTTTCCAATGAAAAACTGCTAGTTTGTCAGAAAACCAGATCATTTGCAATAAAACTAACTTGGCCTAAAACAGTGTTTATCAAAAAAACATTGATTTTCTAAAAAACTGTCGATTAAATTCACATAAAAATGCTTTAAAACCATGAAAAGTACAGAACTACAATAGAACAAAGCAATTTTTTCAATGAAAAACTGCTAGTTTTTCAGAAAAACCATATCATTTGCAATAATACTAACTTGGCCTAAAACAATGTTTATCAAAAAAACATTGACTTTCTCAAAAACTATCGATTAAATTCACATCAAAATGCTTTAAAACGATGTAAAGTACAGAAATACAATAGAACAAAGCAATTTTTCCAATGAAAAACTGCTAGTTTTTCAGAAAAACCATATCATTTGCAATAATACTAACTTGGCCTAGAACAATGTTTATCAAAAAAACATTGACTTTCTCAAAAACTATCGATTAAATTCACATAAAAATGCTTTAAAACGACGTAAAGTACAGAACTACAATAGAACCAAGCAATTTCTCCAGTGAAAAACAGCTAGTTTTTCAGAAAAACCATATCATTTGCAATAATACTAACTTGGCCTAAAACAGTGTTTATCAAAAAAACATTGATTTTCTCAAAAACTATCTATTAAATTCACTTAAAAATGCTTTAAAACGACGTAAAGTACAGAACTACAATAGAACCAAGCAATTTTTCCAATGAAAAACTGCTAGTTTCTCAGAAAAACCATATCATTTGCAATAATACTAACTTGGCCTAAAACAGTGTTTATCAAAAAAACATTGATTTTCTCAAAAACTATCGATTAAATTCACATACAAATGCTTTAAAACGACGTAAAGTACAGAACTACAATAGAACCAAGCAATTTTTCCAATGAAAAACTGCTAGTTTTTCAGAAAAACCATATCATTTGCAATAATACTAACTTGGCCTAAAACAGTGTTTATCAAAAAAACATTGATTTTCTCAAAAACTATCGATTAAATTCACATAAAAATGCTTTAAAACGACGTAAAGTACAGAACTACAATAGAACCAAGCAATTTTTCCAATGAAAAAAAGCTAGTTTTTCAGAAAAACCATATCATTTGCAATAATACTAACTTGGCCTAAAACAGTGTTTATCAAAAAAACATTGATTTTCTCAAAAACTATCGATTAAATTCACATAAAAATGCTTTAAAACGACATAAAGTACAGAACTACTATAGAACCAAGCAATTTTTGCAATGAAAAACTGCTAGTTTTTCAGAAAAACCATATCATTTGCAATAATACTAACTTGGCCTAAAACAGTGTTTTTCAAGAAAACATTGATTTTCTCAAAAACTATCGATTAAATTCACATAAAAATGCTTTAAAACGACGTAAAGTACAGAACTACAATAGAACCAAGCAATTTTTCCAATGAAAAACTGCTAATTTTTCAGAAAAACCATATCATTTGCAATAATACTAACTTGGCCTAAAACAGTGTTTATCAAAAAAACATTGACTTTCTCAAAAACTATCGATTAAATTCACATAAAAATGCTTTAAAACGACGTAAAGTACAGAACTACAATAGAACCAAGCAATTTTTGCAATGAAAAACTGCTAGTTTTTCAGAAAAACCATATCATTTGCAATAATACTAACTTGGCCTAAAACAATGTTAATCAAAAGAACATTGACTTACGCAAAAACTATCGATTAACTTCACATAAAAATGATTTAAAACGACGTAAAGTACAGAACTACAATAGAACCAAGCAATTTTTCCAATGAAAAACTGCTAGTTTTTCAGAAAAACCATATCATTTGCAATAATACTAACTTGGCCTAAAACAGTGTTTATCAAAAAAACATTGATTTTCTCAAAAACTATCGATTAAATTCACATAAAAATGCTTTAAAACGACGTAAAGTACAGAACTACTATAGAACCATGCAATTTTTGCAATGAAAAACTGCTAGTTTTTCAGAAAAACCATATCATTTGCAATAATACTAACTTGGCCTAAAACAGTGTTTATCAAGAAAACATTGATTTTCTCAAAAACTATCGATTAAATTCACTTAAAAATGCTTTAAAACGACGTAAAGTACAGAAATACAATAGAACCAAGCAATTTTTCCAATGAAAAACTGCTAGTTTTTCAGAAAAACCATATCATTTGCAATAATACTAACTTGGCCTAAAACAGTGTTTATCAAAAAAACATTGATTTTCTCAAAAACTATCGATTAAATTCACATAAAAATGCTTTAAAACGACGTAAAGTACAGAACTACAATAGAACAAAGCAATTTTTCCAATGAAAAACTGCTAGTTTTTCAAAAAAACCATATCATTTGCAATATTACTAACTTGGCCTAAAACAGTGTATATCAAAAAAACATTGATTATCTCAAAAACTATCGATTAAATTCACATAAAAATGCTTTAAAACGATGTAAAGTACAGAAATACAATAGAACCAAGCAATTTTTCCAATGAAAAACTGCTAGTTTTTCAGAAAAACCATATCATTTGCAATAATACTAACTTGGCCTTAAACAGTGTTTATCAAAAAAACATTGATTTTCTCAAAAATTATCGATTAAATTCACATAAAAATGCTTTAAAACGACGTAAAGTACAGAACTACAATAGAACCAAGCAATTTTGCCAATGAAAAACTACTAGTTTTTCAGAAAAACCATATCATTTGCAATAATACTAACTTGGCCTAAAACAGTGTTTATCAAAAAAACATTGACTTTCTCAAAAACTATCGATAAAATTCACATAAAAATGCTTTAAAACGACGTAAAGTACAGAACTACAATAGAACCAAGCAATTTTTCCAATGAAAAACTGCTAGTTTTTCAGAAAAACCATATCATTTGCAATAATACTAACTTGGCCTAAAACAATGTTTATCAAAAAAACATTGACTTTCTCAAAAACTATCGATTAAATTCACATAAAAATGCTTTAAAACGACGTAAAGTACAGAACTACAATAGAACAAAGCAATTTTTCCAATGAAAAACTGCTAGTTTTTCAGAAAAACCATATCATTTGCAATAATACTAACTTGGCCTAAAACAGTGTTTATCAAAAAAACATTGATTTTCTCAAAAACTATCGATTAAATTCACATAAAAATGCTTTAAAACGACGTAAAGTACAGAACTACAATAGAACAAAGAAATTTTTCTAATGAAAAACTGCTAGTTTTTCAGAAAAACCATATCATTTGCAATAATACTAACTTGGCCTAAAACAATGTTTATCAAAAACACATTGATTTTCTCAAAAACTATCTATTAAATTCACATAAAAATGCTTTAAAACGACGTAAAGTACAGAACTACAATAGAACCAAGCAATTTTTCCAATGAAAAACTGCTAGTTTTTCAGAAAAACCATATCATTTGCAATAATACTAACTTGGCCTAAAACAGTGTTTATCAAAAAAACATTGATTTTCTCAAAAACTATCGATTAAATTCACATAAAAATGCTTTAAAACGACGTAAAGTACAGAACTACAATAGAACCAAGCAATTTTTCCAATGAAAAACTGCTAGTTTTTCAGAAAAACCATATCATTTGCAATAATACTAACTTGGCCTAAAACAATGTTAATCAAAAAAACATTGACTTACTCAAAAACTATCGATTAACTTCACATAAAAATGATTTAAAACGACGTAAAGTACAGAACTACAATAGAACCAAGCAATTTTTCCAATGAAAAACTGCTAGTTTTTCAGAAAAACCATATCATTTGCAATAATACTAACTTGGCCTAAAACAGTGTTTATCAAAAAAACATTGATTTTCTCAAAAACTATCGATTAAATTCACATAAAAATGCTTTAAAACGACGTAAAGTACAGAAGTACTATAGAACCAAGCAATTTTTGCAATGAAAAACTGCTAGTTTTTCAGAAAAACCATATCATTTGCAATAATACTAACTTGGCCTAAAACATTGTTTATCAAGAAAACATTGATTTTCTCAAAAACTATCGATTAAATTCACTTAAAAATGCTTTTAAACGACGTAAAGTACAGAACTACAATAGAACCAAGCAATTTTTCCAATGAAAAACTGCTAGTTTTTCAGAAAAACCATATCATTTGCAATAGTACTAACTTGGCCTAAAACAGTGTTTATCAAAAAAACATTGATTTTCTCAAAAACTATCGATTAAATTCACATAAAAATGCTTTAAAACGACGTAAAGTACAGAACTACAATAGAACAAAGCAATTTTTCCAATGAAAAACTGCTAGTTTTTCAAAAAAACCATATCATTTGCAATAATACTAACTTGGCCTAAAACAGTGTATATCAAAAAAACATTGATTTTCTCAAAAACTATCGATTAAATTCACATAAAAATGCTTTAAAACGATGTAAAGTACAGAAATACAATAGAACCAAGCAATTTTTCCAATGAAAAACTGCTAGTTTTTCAGAAAAACCATATCATTTGCAATAATACTAACTTGGCCTTAAACAGTGTTTATCAAAAAAACATTAATTTTCTCAAAAATTATCGATTAAATTCACATAAAAATGCTTTAAAACGACGTAAAGTACAGAACTACAATAGAACCAAGCAATTTTGCCAATGAAAAACTGCTAGTTTTTCAGAGAAACCATATCATTTGCAATAATACTAACTTGGCCTAAAACAGTGTTTATCAAAAAAACATTGACTTTCTCAAAAACTATCGATAAAATTCACATAAAAATGCTTTAAAACGACGTAAAGTACAGAACTACAATAGAACCAAGCAATTTTTCCAATGAAAAACTGCTAGTTTTTCAGAAAAACCATATCATTTGCAATAATACTAACTTGGCCTAAAACAATGTTTATCAAAAAAACATTGATTTTCTCAAAAACTATCGATTAAATTCACATAAAAATGCTTTAAAACGACGTAAAGTACAGAACTACAATAGAACCAAGCAATTTCTCCAGTGAAAAACTGCTAGTTTTTCAGAAAAACCATATCATTTGCAATAATACTATCTTGGCCTAAAACAGTGTTTATCAAAAAAACATTGATTTTCTCAAAAACTATCGATTAAATTCACATAAAAATGCTTTAAAACGACGTAAAGTACAGAACTACAATAGAACCAAGCAATTTTTCCAATGAAAAACTGCTAGTTTTTCAGAAAAACCATATCATTTGCAATAATACTAACTTGGCCTAAAACAGTGTTTATCAAAAAAACATTGATTTTCTCAAAAACTATCGATTAAATTCACATAAAAATGCTTTAAAACGACGTAAAGTACAGAACTACAATAGAACCAAGCAATTTTTCCAGTGAAAAACTGCTAGTTTTTCAGAAAAACCATATCATTTGCAATAATACTATCTTGGCCTAAAACAGTGTTTATCAAAAAAACATTGATTTTCTCAAAAACTATCGATTAAATTCACATAAAAATGCTTTAAAACGACGTAAAGTACAGAACTAGAATAGAACCAAGCAATTTTTCCAATGAAAAACTGCTAGTTTTTCAGAAAAACCATATCATTTGCAATAATACTAACTTGGCCTAAAACAATGTTTATCAAAAAAACATTGACTTTCTCAAAAACTATCGATTAAATTCACATAAAAATGTTTTAAAACGATGTAAAGTACAGAACTTCAATAGAACCAAGCAATTTTTCCAATGAAAAACTGCTAGTTTTTCAGAAAAACCATATCATTTGCAATAATACTAACTTGGCCTAAAACAATGTTTATCAAAAAAACAATGACTTTCTCAAAAACTATCGATTAAATTCACATAAAAATGCTTTAAAACGACGTAAAGTACAGAACTACAATAGAACCAAGCAATTTCTGAAGTGAAAAACTGCTAGTTTTTCAGAAAAACCATATCATTTGCAATAATACTAACTTGGCCTAAAACAGTGTTTATCAAAAAAACATTGATTTTCTCAAAATCTGTCGATTAAATTCACATAAAAATGCTTTAAAACGATGTAAAGTACAGAAATACAATAGAACAAAGCAATTTTTCCAATGAAAAACTGCTAGTTTTTCAGAAAAACCATATCATTTGCAATAATACTAACTTGGCCTAGAACAATGTTTATCAAAAAAACATTGACTTTCTCAAAAACTATCGATTAAATTCACATAAAAATGCTTTAAAACGATGTAAAGTACAGAAATACAATAGAACAAAGCAATTTTTCCAATAAAAAACTGCTAGTTTTTCAGAAAAACCATATCATTTGCAATAATACTAACTTGGCCTAGAACAATGTCTATCAAAAAAACATTGACTTTCTCAAAAACTATCGATTAAATTCACATAAAAATGCTTTAAAACGACGTAAAGTACAGAACTACAATAGAACCAAGCAATTTCTCCAGTGAAAAACTGCTAGTTTTTAAGAAAAACCATATCATTTGCAATAATACTAACTTGGCCTAAAACAGTGTTTATCAAAAAAACATTGATTTTCTCAAAAACTATCGATTAAATTCACATAAAAATGCTTTAAAACGACGTAAAGTACAGAACTACAATAGAACCAAGCAATTTTTCCAATGAAAAACTGCTAGTTTTTCAGAAAAACCATATCATTTGCAATAATACTAACTTGGCCTAAAACAGTGTTTATCAAAAAAACATTGACTTTCTCAAAAACTATCGATTAAATTCACATAAAAATGCTTTAAAACGACGTAAAGTACAGAACTACAATAGAACCAAGCAATTTTTCCAATGAAAAACTGCTAGTTTTTCAGAAAAACCATATCATTTGCAATAATACTAACTTGGCCTAAAACAGTGTTTATCAAAAAAACATTGATTTTCTCAAAAACTATCGATTAAATTCACATAAAAATGCTTTAAAACGACGTAAAGTACAGAACTACAATAGAACCAAGCAATTTTTCCAATGAAAAACTGCTAGTTTTTCAGAAAAACCATATCATTTGCAATAATACTAACTTGGCCTAAAACAGTGTTTATCAAAAAAACATTGATTTTCTCAAAAACTATCGATTAAATTCACATAAAAATGCTTTAAAACGACGTAAAGTACAGAACTACAATAGAACAAAGCAATTTTTCCAATGAAAAACTGCTAGTTTTTCAGAAAAACCATATCATTTGCAATAATACTAACTTGGCCTAAAACAGTGTTTATCAAAAAAACATTGATTTTCTCAAAAACTATCGATAAAATTCACATAAAAATGCTTTAAAACGACGTAAAGTACAGAACTACAAAAGAACCAAGGAATTTGTGCAATGAAAAACTGCTAGTTTTTCAGAAAAACCATATCATTTGCAATAATACTAACTTGGCCTAGAACAATGTTTATCAAAAAAACATTGACTTTCTCAAAAACTATCGATTAAATTCACATAAAAATGCTTTAAAACGACGTAAAGTACAGAACTACAATAGAAACAAGCAATTTCTCCAGTGAAAAACTGCTAGTTTTTCAGAAAAACCATATCATTTGCAATAATACTAACTTGGCCTAAAACAGTGTTTATCAAAAAAACATTGATTTTCTCAAAAACTATCGATTAAATTCACATAAAAATGCTTCAAAACGACGTAAAGTACAGAACTACAATAGAACCAAGCAATCTTTCCAATGAAAAACTGCTAGTTTGTCAGAAAACCAGATCATTTGCAATAAAACTAACTTGGCCTAAAACAGTGTTTATCAAAAAAACATTGATTTTCTAAAAAACTGTCGATTAAATTCACATAAAAATGCTTTAAAACCATGAAAAGTACAGAACAACAATAGAACAAAGCAATTTTTTCAATGAAAACTGCTAGTTTTTCAGAAAAACCATATCATTTGCAATAATACTAACTTGGTCTAAAACAATGTTTATCAAAAAAACATTCACTTTCTCAAAAACTATCGATTAAATTCACATAAAAATGCTTTAAAACGATGTAAAGTACAGAAATACAATAGAACAAATTAATTTTTCCAATGAAAAACTGCTAGTTTTTCAGAAAAACCATATCATTTGCAATAATACTAACTTGGCCTAAAACAGTGTTTATCAAAAAAACATTGATTTTCTCAAAAACTATCGATTAAATTCACATAAAAATGCTTTAAAACGACGTAAAGTACAGAACTACAATAGAACCAAGCAATTTGTGCAATGAAAAACTGCTAGTTTTTCAGAAAAACCATATCATTTGCAATAATACTAACTTGGCCTAAAACAGTGTTTATCAAAAAAACATTGATTTTCACAAAAACTATCGATTAAATTCACATAAAAATGCTTTAAAACGACGTATAGTACAGAACTACAATAGAACCAAGCAATTTTTCCAATGAAAAACTGCTAGTTTTTCAGAAAAACCATATCATTTGCAATAATACTAACTTGGCCTAAAACAGTGTTTATCAAAAAAACATTGATTTTCTCAAAAACTATCGATTAAATTCACATAAAAATGCTTTAAAACGACGTAAAGTACAGAACTACAATAGAACCAAGCAATTTTTCCAATGAAAAACTGCTAGTTTTTCAGAAAAACCATATCATTTGCAATAACACTAACTTGGCCTAAAACAGTGTTTATCAAAAAAACATTGATTTTCTCAAAAACTATCGATTAAATTCACATAAAAATGCTTTAAAACGACGTAAAGTACAGAACTACTATAGAACCAAGCAATTTTTGCAATGAAAAACTGCTAGTTTTTCAGAAAAACCATATCATTTGCAATAATACTAACTTGGCCTAAAACAATGTTTTTCAAGAAAACATTGATTTTCTCAAAAACTATCGATTAAATTCACATAAAAATGCTTTAAAACGACGTAAAGTACAGAACTACAATAGAACCAAGCAATTTTTCCAATGAAAAACTGCTAGTTTTTCAGAAAAACCATATCATTTGCAATAATACTAACTTGGCCTAAAACAATTTTAATCAAAAAAACATTGACTTACTCAAAAACTATCGATTAAATTCACATAAAAATGATTTAAAACGACGTAAAGTACAGAACTACAATAGAAACAAGCAATTTTTCCAATGAAAAACTGCTAGTTTTTCAGAAAAACCATATCATTTGCAATAATACCAACTTGGCCTAAAACAGTGTTTATCAAAAAAACATTGATTTTCTCAAAAACTATAGATTAAATTCACATAAAAATGCTTTAAAACGACGTAAAGTACAGAACTACAATAGAACCAAGCAATTTTTCCAATGAAAAACTGCTAGTTTTTCAGAAAAACCATATCATTTGCAATAATACTAACTTGGCCTAAAACAGTGTTTATCAAAAAAACATTGATTTTCTCAAAAACTATCGATTAAATTCACATAAAAATGCTTTAAAACGACGTAAAGTACAGAACTACTATAGAACCAAGCAATTTTTGCAATGAAAAACTGCTAGTTTTTCAGAAAAACCATATCATTTGCAATAATACTAACTTGGCCTGAAACAGTGTTTATCAAGAAAACATTGATTTTCTCAAAAACTATCGATTAAATTCACATAAAAATGCTTTAAAACGACGTAAAGTACAGAACTACAATAGAACCAAGCAATTTTTCCAATGAAAAACTGCTAGTTTTTCAGAAAAACCATATCATTTGCAATAATACTAACTTGGCCTAGAACAATGTTTATCAAAAAAACATTGACTTTCTCAAAAACTATCGATTAAATTCACATAAAAATGCTTTAAAACGACGTAAAGTACAGAACTACAATAGAACCAAGCAATTTCTCCAGTGAAAAACTGCTAGTTTTTCAGAAAAACCATATCATTTGCAATAATACTAACTTGGCCTAAAACAGTGTTTATCAAAAAAACATTGATTTTCTCAAAAACTATCGATTAAATTCACATAAAAATGCTTCAAAACGACGTAAAGTACAGAACTACAATAGAAACAAGCAATCTTTCCAATGAAAAACTGCTAGTTTTTCAGAAAAACCATATCATTTGCAATAAAACTAACTTGGCCTAAAACAGTGTTTATCAAAAAAAGATTGATTTTCTAAAAAACTGTCGATTAAATTCACATAAAAATGCTTTAAAACCATGAAAAGTACAGAACAACAATAGAACAAAGCAATTTTTTCAATGAAAAACTGCTAGTTTTTCAGAAAAACCATATCATTTGCAATAATACTAACTTGGTCTAAAACAATGTTTATCAAAAAAACATTCACTTTCTCAAAAACTATCGATTAAATTCACATAAAAATGCTTTAAAACGATGTAAAGTACAGAAATACAATAGAACAAAGCAATTTTTCCAATGAAAAACTGCTAGTTTTTCAGAAAAACCATATCATTTGCAATAATACTAACTTGGCCTAGAACTATGTTTATCAAAAAAACATTGACTTTCTCAAAAACTATCGATTAAATTCACATAAAAATGCTTTAAAACGACGTAAAGTACAGAACTACAATAGAACCAAGCAATTTCTCCAGTGAAAAACTGCTAGTTTTTCAGAAAAACCATATCATTTGCAATAATACTAACTTGGCCTAAAACAGTGTTTATCAAAAAAACATTGATTTTCTCAAAAACTATCGATTAAATTCACATAAAAATGCTTTAAAACGACGTAAAGTACAGAACTACAATAGAACCAAGCAATTTGTGCAATGAAAAACTGCTAGTTTTTCAGAAAAACCATATCATTTGCAATAATACTAACTTGGCCTAAAACAGTGTTTATCAAAAAAACATTGATTTTCACAAAAACTATCGATTAAATTCACATAAAAATGCTTTAAAACGACGTAAAGTACAGAACTACAATAGAACCAAGCAATTTTTCCAATGAAAAACTGCTAGTTTTTCAGAAAAACCATATCATTTGCAATAATACTAACTTGGCCTAAAACAGTGTTTATCAAAAAAACATTGATTTTCTCAAAAACTATCGATTAAATTCACATAAAAATGCTTTAAAACGACGTAAAGTACAGAACTACAATAGAACCAAGCAATTTTTCCAATGAAAAACTGCTAGTTTTTCAGAAAAACCATATCATTTGCAATAATACTAACTTGGCCTAAAACAGTGTTTATCAAAAAAACATTGATTTTCTCAAAAACTATCGATAAAATTCACATAAAAATGCTTTAAAACGACGTAAAGTACAGAACTACAAAAGAACCAAGGAATTTGTGCAATGAAAAACTGCTAGTTTTTCAGAAAAACCATATCATTTGCAATAATACTAACTTGGCCTAGAACAATGTTTATCAAAAAAACATTGACTTTCTCAAAAACTATCGATTAAATTCACATAAAAATGCTTTAAAATGACGTAAAGTACAGAACTACAATAGAAACAAGCAATTTCTCCAGTGAAAAACTGCTAGTTTTTCAGAAAAACCATATCATTTGCAATAATACTAACTTGGCCTAAAACAGTGTTTATCAAAAAAACATTGATTTTCTCAAAAACTATCGATTAAATTCACATAAAAATGCTTCAAAACGACGTAAAGTACAGAACTACAATAGAACCAAGCAATCTTTCCAATGAAAAACTGCTAGTTTGTCAGAAAACCAGATCATTTGCAATAAAACTAACTTGGCCTAAAACAGTGTTTATCAAAAAAACATTGATTTTCTCAAAAACTATCGATTAAATTCACATAAAAATGCTTTAAAACGACGTAAAGTACAGAACTACAATAGAACCAAGCAATTTGTGCAATGAAAAACTGCTAGTTTTTCAGAAAAACCATATCATTTGCAATAATACTAACTTGGCCTAAAACAGTGTTTATCAAAAAAACATTGATTTTCACAAAAACTATCGATTAAATTCACATAAAAATGCTTTAAAACGACGTAAAGTACAGAACTACAATAGAACCAAGCAATTTTTCCAATGAAAAACTGCTAGTTTTTCAGAAAAACCATATCATTTGCAATAATACTAACTTGGCCTAGAACAATGTTTATCAAAAAAACATTGACTTTCTCAAAAACTATCGATTAAATTCACATAAAAATGCTTTAAAACGACGTAAAGTACAGAACTACAATAGAACCAAGCAATTTCTCCAGTGAAAAACTGCTAGTTTTTCAGAAAAACCATATCATTTGCAATAATACTAACTTGGCATAAAACAGTGTTTATCAAAAAAACATTGATTTTCTCAAAAACTATCGATTAAATTCACATAAAAATGCTTCAAAACGACGTAAAGTACAGAACTACAATAGAAACAAGCAATCTTTCCAATGAAAAACTGCTAGTTTGTCAGAAAACCAGATCATTTGCAATAAAACTAACTTGGCCTAAAACAGTGTTTATCAAAAAAACATTGATTTTCTAAAAAACTGTCGATTAAATTCACATAAAAATGCTTTAAAACCATGAAAAGTACAGAACAACAATAGAACAAAGCAATTTTTTCAATGAAAAACTGCTAGTTTTTCAGAAAAACCATATCATTTGCAATAATACTAACTTGGTCTAAAACAATGTTTATCAAAAAAACATTCACTTTCTCAAAAACTATCGATTAAATTCACATAAAAATGCTTTAAAACGATGTAAAGTACAGAAATACAATAGAACAAAGCAATTTTTCCAATGAAAAACTGCTAGTTTTTCAGAAAAACCATATCATTTGCAATAATACTAACTTGGCCTAGAACTATGTTTATCAAAAAAACATTGACTTTCTCAAAAACTATCGATTAAATTCACATAAAAATGCTTTAAAACGACGTAAAGTACAGAACTACAATAGAACCAAGCAATTTCTCCAGTGAAAAACTGCTAGTTTTTCAGAAAAACCATATCATTTGCAATAATACTAACTTGGCCTAAAACAGTGTTTATCAAAAAAACATTGATTTTCTCAAAAACTATCGATTAAATTCACATAAAAATGCTTTAAAACGACGTAAAGTACAGAACTACAATAGAACCAAGCAATTTGTGCAATGAAAAACTGCTAGTTTTTCAGAAAAACCATATCATTTGCAATAATACTAACTTGGCCTAAAACAGTGTTTATCAAAAAAACATTGATTTTCACAAAAACTATCGATTAAATTCACATAAAAATGCTTTAAAACGACGTAAAGTACAGAACTACAATAGAACCAAGCAATTTTTCCAATGAAAAACTGCTAGTTTTTCAGAAAAACCATATCATTTCCAATAATACTAACTTGGCCTAAAACAGTGTTTATCAAAAAAACATTGATTTTCTCAAAAACTATCGATTAAATTCACATAAAAATGCTTTAAAACGACGTAAAGTACAGAACTACAATAGGACCAAGCAATTTTTCCAATGAAAAACTGCTAGTTTTTCAGAAAAACCATATCATTTGCAATAACACTAACTTGGCCTAAAACAGTGTTTATCAAAAAAACATTGATTTTCTCAAAAACTATCGATTAAATTCACATAAAAATGCTTTAAAACGACGTAAAGTACAGAACTACTATAGAACCAAGCAATTTTTGCAATGACAAACTGCTAGTTTTTCAGAAAAACCATATCATTTGCAATAATACTAACTTGGCCTAAAACAGTGTATATCAAAAAAACATTGATTTTCTCAAAAACTATCGATTAAATTCACATAAAAATGCTTTAAAACGATGTAAAGTACAGAAATACAATAGAACCAAGCAATTTTTCCAATGAAAAACTGCTAGTTTTTCAGAAAAACCATATCATTTGCAATAATACTAACTTGGCCTTAAACAGTGTTTATCAAAAAAACATTAATTTTCTCAAAAATTATCGATTAAATTCACATAAAAATGCTTTAAAACGACGTAAAGTACAGAACTACAATAGAACCAAGCAATTTTGCCAATGAAAAACTGCTAGTTTTTCAGAAAAACCATATCATTTGCAATAATACTAACTTGGCCTAGAACAATGTTTATCAAAAAAACATTGACTTTCTCAAAAACTATCGATTAAATTCACATAAAAATGCTTTAAAACGACGTAAAGTACAGAACTACAATAGAACCAAGCAATTTCTCCAGTGAAAAACTGCTAGTTTTTCAGAAAAACCATATCATTTGCAATAATACTAACTTGGCATAAAACAGTGTTTATCAAAAAAACATTGATTTTCTCAAAAACTATCGATTAAATTCACATAAAAATGCTTCAAAACGACGTAAAGTACAGAACTACAATAGAAACAAGCAATCTTTCCAATGAAAAACTGCTAGTTTGTCAGAAAACCAGATCATTTGCAATAAAACTAACTTGGCCTAAAACAGTGTTTATCAAAAAAACATTGATTTTCTAAAAAACTGTCGATTAAATTCACATAAAAATGCTTTAAAACCATGAAAAGTACAGAACAACAATAGAACAAAGCAATTTTTTCAATGAAAAACTGCTAGTTTTTCAGAAAAACCATATCATTTGCAATAATACTAACTTGGTCTAAAACAATGTTTATCAAAAAAACATTCACTTTCTCAAAAACTATCGATTAAATTCACATAAAAATGCTTTAAAACGATGTAAAGTACAGAAATACAATAGAACAAAGCAATTTTTCCAATGAAAAACTGCTAGTTTTTCAGAAAAACCATATCATTTGCAATAATACTAACTTGGCCTAGAACTATGTTTATCAAAAAAACATTGACTTTCTCAAAAACTATCGATTAAATTCACATAAAAATGCTTTAAAACGACGTAAAGTACAGAACTACAATAGAACCAAGCAATTTCTCCAGTGAAAAACTGCTAGTTTTTCAGAAAAACCATATCATTTGCAATAATACTAACTTGGCCTAAAACAGTGTTTATCAAAAAAACATTGATTTTCTCAAAAACTATCGATTAAATTCACATAAAAATGCTTTAAAACGACGTAAAGTACAGAACTACAATAGAACCAAGCAATTTGTGCAATGAAAAACTGCTAGTTTTTCAGAAAAACCATATCATTTGCAATAATACTAACTTGGCCTAAAACAGTGTTTATCAAAAAAACATTGATTTTCACAAAAACTATCGATTAAATTCACATAAAAATGCTTTAAAACGACGTAAAGTACAGAACTACAATAGAACCAAGCAATTTTTCCAATGAAAAACTGCTAGTTTTTCAGAAAAACCATATCATTTCCAATAATACTAACTTGGCCTAAAACAGTGTTTATCAAAAAAACATTGATTTTCTCAAAAACTATCGATAAAATTCACATAAAAATGCTTTAAAACGACGTAAAGTACAGAACTACAATAGGACCAAGCAATTTTTCCAATGAAAAACTGCTAGTTTTTCAGAAAAACCATATCATTTGCAATAACACTAACTTGGCCTAAAACAGTGTTTATCAAAAAAACATTGATTTTCTCAAAAACTATCGATTAAATTCACATAAAAATGCTTTAAAACGACGTAAAGTACAGAACTACTATAGAACCAAGCAATTTTTGCAATGACAAACTGCTAGTTTTTCAGAAAAACCATATCATTTGCAATAATACTAACTTGGCCTAAAACAGTGTTTATCAAAAAAACATTGATTTTCACAAAAACTATCGATTAAATTCACATAAAAATGCTTTAAAACGACGTAAAGTACAGAACTACAATAGAACCAAGCAATTTTTCCAATGAAAAACTGCTAATTTTTCAGAAAAACCATATCATTTGCAATAATACTAACTTGGCCTAAAACAGTGTTTATCAAAAAAACATTGATTTTCTCAAAAACTATCGATTAAATTCACATAAAAATGCTTTAAAACGACGTAAAGTACAGAACTACAATAGAACCAAGCAATTTTTCCAATGAAAAACTGCTAGTTTTTCAGAAAAACCATATCATTTGCAATAATACTAACTTGGCCTAAAACAGTGTTTATCAAAAAAACATTGATTTTCTCAAAAACTATCGATTAAATTCACATAAAAATGCTTTAAAACGACGTAAAGTACAGAACTACTATAGAACCAAGCAATTTTTGCAATGAAAAACTGCTAGTTTTTCAGAAAAACCATATCATTTGCAATAATACTAACTTGGCCTAAAACAGTGTTTATCAAGAAAACATTGATTTTCTCAAAAACTATCGATTAAATTCACATAAAAATGCTTTAAAACGACGTAAAGTACAGAACTACAATAGAACCAAGCAATTTTTCCAATGAAAAACTGCTAGTTTTTCAGAAAAACCATATCATTTGCAATAATACTAACTTGGCCTAGAACAATGTTTATCAAAAAAACATTGACTTTCTCAAAAACTATCGATTAAATTCACATAAAAATGCTTTAAAACGACGTAAAGTACAGAACTACAATAGAACCAAGCAATTTCTCCAGTGAAAAACTGCTAGTTTTTCAGAAAAACCATATCATTTGCAATAATACTAACTTGGCATAAAACAGTGTTTATCAAAAAAACATTGATTTTCTCAAAAACTATCGATTAAATTCACATAAAAATGCTTCAAAACGACGTAAAGTACAGAACTACAATAGAAACAAGCAATCTTTCCAATGAAAAACTGCTAGTTTGTCAGAAAACCAGATCATTTGCAATAAAACTAACTTGGCCTAAAACAGTGTTTATCAAAAAAACATTGATTTTCTAAAAAACTGTCGATTAAATTCACATAAAAATGCTTTAAAACCATGAAAAGTACAGAACAACAATAGAACAAAGCAATTTTTTCAATGAAAAACTGCTAGTTTTTCAGAAAAACCATATCATTTGCAATAATACTAACTTGGTCTAAAACAATGTTTATCAAAAAAACATTCACTTTCTCAAAAACTATCGATTAAATTCACATAAAAATGCTTTAAAACGATGTAAAGTACAGAAATACAATAGAACAAAGCAATTTTTCCAATGAAAAACTGCTAGTTTTTCAGAAAAACCATATCATTTGCAATAATACTAACTTGGCCTAGAACTATGTTTATCAAAAAAACATTGACTTTCTCAAAAACTATCGATTAAATTCACATAAAAATGCTTTAAAACGACGTAAAGTACAGAACTACAATAGAACCAAGCAATTTCTCCAGTGAAAAACTGCTAGTTTTTCAGAAAAACCATATCATTTGCAATAATACTAACTTGGCCTAAAACAGTGTTTATCAAAAAAACATTGATTTTCTCAAAAACTATCGATTAAATTCACATAAAAATGCTTTAAAACGACGTAAAGTACAGAACTACAATAGAACCAAGCAATTTGTGCAATGAAAAACTGCTAGTTTTTCAGAAAAACCATATCATTTGCAATAATACTAACTTGGCCTAAAACAGTGTTTATCAAAAAAACATTGATTTTCACAAAAACTATCGATTAAATTCACATAAAAATGCTTTAAAACGACGTAAAGTACAGAACTACAATAGAACCAAGCAATTTTTCCAATGAAAAACTGCTAGTTTTTCAGAAAAACCATATCATTTCCAATAATACTAACTTGGCCTAAAACAGTGTTTATCAAAAAAACATTGATTTTCTCAAAAACTATCGATTAAATTCACATAAAAATGCTTTAAAACGACGTAAAGTACAGAACTACAATAGAACCAAGCAATTTTTCCAATGAAAAACTGCTAGTTTTTCAGAAAAACCATATCATTTGCAATAACACTAACTTGGCCTAAAACAGTGTTTATCAAAAAAACATTGATTTTCTCAAAAACTATCGATTAAATTCACATAAAAATGCTTTAAAACGACGTAAAGTACAGAACTACTATAGAACCAAGCAATTTTTGCAATGAAAAACTGCTAGTTTTTCAGAAAAACCATATCATTTGCAATAATACTAACTTGGCCTAAAACAATGTTTTTCAAGAAAACATTGATTTTCTCAAAAACTATCGATTAAATTCACATAAAAATGCTTTAAAACGACGTAAAGTACAGAACTACAATAGAACCAAGCAATTTTTCCAATGACAAACTGCTAGTTTTTCAGAAAAACCATATCAGTTGCAATAATACTAACTTGGCCTAAAACAATGTTAATCAAAAAAACATTGACTTACTCAAAAACTATCGATTAAATTCACATAAAAATGATTTAAAACGACGTAAAGTACAGAACTACAATAGAAACAAGCAATTTTTCCAATGAAAAACTGCTAGTTTTTCAGAAAAACCATATCATTTGCAATAATACTAACTTGGCCTAAAACAGTGTTTATCAAAAAAACATTGATTTTCTCAAAAACTATAGATTAAATTCACATAAAAATGCTTTAAAACGACGTAAAGTACAGAACTACAATAGAACCAAGCAATTTTTCCAATGAAAAACTGCTAGTTTTTCAGAAAAACCATATCATTTGCAATAATACTAACTTGGCCTAAAACAGTGTTTATCAAAAAAACATTGATTTTCTCAAAAACTATCGATTAAATTCACATAAAAATGCTTTAAAACGACGTAAAGTACAGAACTACAATAGAACCAAGCAATTTTTCCAATGAAAAACTGCTAGTTTTTCAGAAAAACCATATCATTTGCAATAATACTAACTTGGCCTAAAACAGTGTTTATCAAAAAAACATTGACTTTCTCAAAAACTATCGATTAAATTCACATAAAAATGCTTTAAAACGACGTAAAGTACAGAACTACAATAGAACCAAGCAATTTCTCCTATGAAAAACTGCTAGTTTTTCAGAAAAACCATATCATTTGCAATAATACTAACTTGGCCTAGAACAATGTTTATCAAAAAAACATTGACTTTCTCAAAAACTATCGATTAAATTCACATAAAAATGCTTTAAAACGACGTAAAGTACAGAACTACAATAGAACCAAGCAATTTTTGCAATGAAAAACTGCTAGTTTTTCAGAAAAACCATATCATTTGCAATAATACTAACTTGGCCTAAAACAATGTTTATCAAAAAAACAATGACTTTCTCAAAAACTATCGATTAAATTCACATAAAAATGCTTTAAAATGACGTAAAGTACAGAACTACTATAGAACCAAGCAATTTTTGCAATGAAAAACTGCTAGTTTTTCAGAAAAACCATATCGTTTGCAATAAAACTAACTTGGCCTAAAACAGTGTTTATCAAAAAAACATTGATTTTCTCAAAATCTGTCGATTAAATTCACATAAAAATGCTTTAAAACGATGTAAAGTACAGAAATACAATAGAACAAAGCAATTTTTCCAATGAAAAACTGCTAGTTTTTCAGAAAAACCATATCATTTGCAATAATACTAACTTGGCCTAGAACGATGTTTATCAAAAAAACATTGACTTTCTCAAAAACTATGGATTAAATTCACATAAAAATGCTTTAAAACGACGTAAAGTACAAAACTACAATAGAACCAAGCAATTTGTGCAATGAAAAACTGCTAGTTTTTCAGAAAAACCTTATCATTCGCAATAATACTAACTTGGCCTAAAACAGTGTTTATCAAAAAAACATTGATTTTCTCAAAATCTGTCGATTAAATTCACATAAAAATGCTTTAAAACGATGTAAAGTACAGAAATACAATAGAACAAAGCAATTATTCCAATGAAAAACTGCTAGTTTTTCAGAAAAACCATATCATTTGCAATAATACTAACTTGGCCTAGAACAATGTTTATCAAAAAAACATTGACTTTCTCAAAAACTATCGATTAAATTCACATAAAAATGCTTTAAAACGACGTAAAGTACAGAACTACAATAGAACCAAGCAATTTCTCCAGTGAAAAACTGCTAGTTTTTCAGAAAAACCATATCATTTGCAATAATACTAACTTGGCCTAAAACAGTGTTTATCAAAAAAACATTGATTTTCTCAAAAACTATCGATTAAATTCACATAAAAATGCTTTAAAACGACGTAAAGTACAGAACTACAATAGAAACAAGCAATTTTTCCAATGAAAAACTGCTAGTTTTTCAGAAAAACCATATCATTTGCAATAATACTAACTTGGCCTAAAACAATGTTTATCAAAAAAACATTGACTTTCTCAAAAACTATCGATTAAATTCACGTAAAAATGTTTTAAAACGATGTAAAGTACAGAACTACCATAGAACAAAGCAATTTTTCCAATGAACAACTGAAAGTTTTTCAGAAAAACCATATCATTTGCAATAATACTAACTTGGCCTAAAACAATGTTTATCAAAAAAGCATTGACTTTCTCAAAAACTATCGATAAAATTCACATAAAAATGCTTTAAAACGACGTAAAGTACAGAACTACAATAGAACCAAGCAATTTGTGCAATGAAAAACTGCTAGTTTTTCAGAAAAACCATATCATTTGCAATAATACTAACTTGGCCTAAAACAGTGTTTATCAAAAAAACATTGATTTTCTCAAAAACTATCTATAATATTCACATAAAAATGCTTTAAAACGACGTAAAGTACAGAAATACAATAGAACAAAGCAATTTTTCCAATGAAAAACTGCTAGTTTTTCAGAAAAACCATATCATTTGCAATAATACTAACTTGGCCTAAAACAGTATTTATCAAAAAAACATTGTTTTTCTCAAAAACTATCGATTAAATTCACATAAAAATGCTTTAAAACGACGTCAAGTACAGAACTACAATAGAACCAAGCAATTTGTGCAATGAAAAACTGCTAGTTTTTCAGAAAAACCATATCATTCGCAATAATACTAACTTGGCCTAAAACAGTGTTTATCAAAAAAACATTGATTTTCTCAAAATCTGTCTATTAAATTCACATAAAAATGCTTTAAAACGATGTAAAGTACAGAAATACAATAGAAACAAGCAATTTTTCCAATGAAAAACTGCTAGTTTTTCAGAAAAACCATATCATTTGCAATAATACTAACTTGGCCTAAAACAATGTTTATCAAAAAAACATTGACTTTCTCAAAAACTATCGATTAAATTCACGTAAAAATGTTTTAAAACGATGTAAAGTACAGAACTACCATAGAACAAAGCAATTTTTCCAATGAACAACTGCTAGTTTTTCAGAAAAACCATATCATTTGCAATAATACTAACTTGGCCTAAAACAATGTTTATCAAAAAAACATTGACTTTCTCAAAAACTATCGATAAAATTCACATAAAAATGCTTTAAAACGACGTAAAGTACAGAACTACAATAGAACCAAGCAATTTGTGCAATGAAAAACTGCTAGTTTTTCAGAAAAACCATATCATTTGCAATAATACTAACTTGGCCTAAAACAGTGTTTATCAAAAAAACATTGATTTTCTCAAAAACTATCTATAATATTCACATAAAAATGCTTTAAAACGACGTCAAGTACAGAACTACAATAGAACCAAGCAATTTGTGCAATGAAAAACTGCTAGTTTTTCAGAAAAACCATATCATTCGCAATAATACTAACTTGGCCTAAAACAGTGTTTATCAAAAAAACATTGATTTTCTCAAAATCTGTCTATTAAATTCACATAAAAATGCTTTAAAACGATGTAAAGAAACAGAAATACAATAGAAGAAAGCAATTTTTCCAATGAAAAACTGCTAGTTTTTCAGAAAAGCCATATCATTTGCAATAATACTAACTTGGCCTAGAACAATGTTTATCAAAAAAACATTGACTTTCTCAAAAACTATCGATTAAATTCACATAAAAATGCTTTAAAACGACGTAAAGTACAGAACTACAATAGAACCAAGCAATTTCTCCAGTGAAAAACTGCTAGTTTTTCAGAAAAACCATATCATTTGCAATAATACTATCTTGGCCTAAAACAGTGTTTATCAAAAAAACATTGATTTTCTCAAAAACTATCGATTAAATTCACATAAAAATGCTTTAAAACGACGTAAAGTACAGAACTACAATAGAACCAAGCAATTTTTCCAATGAAAAACTGCTAGTTTTTCAGAAAAACCATATCATTTGCAATAATACTAACTTGGCCTAAAACAATGTTTATCAAAAAAACATTGACTTTCTCAAAAACTATCGATTAAATTCACATAAAAATGTTTTAAAACGATGTAAAGTACAGAACTACCATAGAACCAAGCAATTTTTCCAATGAAAAACTGCTAGTTTTTCAGAAAAACCATATCATTTGCAATAATACTAACTTGGCCTAAAACAATGTTTATCAAAAAAACAATGACTTTCTCAAAAACTATCGATTAAATTCACATAAAAATGCTTTAAAACGACGTAAAGTACAGAACTACAATAGAACCAAGCAATTTCTGAAGTGAAAAACTGCTAGTTTTTCAGAAAAACCATATCATTTGCAATAATACTAACTTGGCCTAAAACAGTGTTTATCAAAAAAACATTGATTTTCTCAAAATCTGTCGATTAAATTCACATAAAAATGCTTTAAAACGATGTAAAGTACAGAAATACAATAGAACAAAGCAATTTTTCCAATGAAAAACTGCTAGTTTCTCAGAAAAACCATATCATTTGCAATAATACTAACTTGGCCTAGAACAATGTTTATCAAAAAAACATTGACTTTCTCAAAAACTATCGATTAAATTCACATAAAAATGCTTTAAAACGACGTAAAGTACAGAACTACAATAGAACCAAGCAATTTCTCCAGTGAAAAACTGCTAGTTTTTCAGAAAAACCATATCATTTGCAATAATACTAACTTGGCCTAAAACAGTGTTTATCAAAAAAACATTGATTTTCTCAAAAACTATCGATTAAATTCACATAAAAATGCTTTAAAACGACGTAAAGTACAGAACTACAATAGAACCAAGCAATTTTTCCAATGAAAAACTGCTAGTTTTTCAGAAAAGCCATATCATTTGCAATAATACTAACTTGGCCTAAAACAGTGTTTATCAAAAAAACATTGATTTTCTCAAAAACTATCGATTAAATTCACATAAAAATGCTTTAAAACGACGTAAAGTACAGAACTACAATAGAACCAAGCAATTTCTCCAGTGAAAAACTGCTAGTTTTTCAGAAAAACCATATCATTTGCAATAATACTATCTTGGCCTAAAACAGTGTTTATCAAAAAAACATTGATTTTCTCAAAAACTATCGATTAAATTCACATAAAAATGCTTTAAAACGACGTAAAGTACAGAACTACAATAGAACCAAGCAATTTTTCCAATGAAAAACTGCTAGTTTTTCAGAAAAACCATATCATTTGCAATAATACTAACTTGGCCTAAAACAATGTTTATGAAAAAAACATTGACTTTCTCAAAAACTATCGATTAAATTCACATAAAAATGTTTTAAAACGATGTAAAGTACAGAACTACCATAGAACCAAGCAATTTTTCCAATGAAAAACTGCTAGTTTTTCAGAAAAACCATATCATTTGCAATAATACTAACTTGGCCTAAAACAATGTTTATCAAAAAAACAATGACTTTCTCAAAAACTATCGATTAAATTCACATAAAAATGCTTTAAAACGACGTAAAGTACAGAACTACAATAGAACCAAGCAATTTGTGCAATGAAAAACTGCTAGTTTTTCAGAAAAACCATATCATTTGCAATAATACTAACTTGGCCTAAAACAGTGTTTATCAAAAAAACATTGATTTTCTCAAAATCTGTCGATTAAATTCACATAAAAATGCTTTAAAACGATGTAAAGTACAGAAATACAATAGAACAAAGCAATTTTTCCAATGAAAAACTGCTAGTTTTTCAGAAAAACCATATCATTTGCAATAATACTAACTTGGCCTAGAACAATGTTTATCAAAAAAACATTGACTTTCTCAAAAACTATAGATTAAATTCACATAAAAATGCTTTAAAACGACGTAAAGTACAGAACTACAATAGAACCAAGCAATTTCTCCAGTGAAAAACTGCTAGTTTTTCAGAAAAACCATATCATTTGCAATAATACTAACTTGGCCTAAAACAGTGTTTATCAAAAAAACATTGATTTTCTCAAAAACTATCGATTAAATTCACATAAAAATGCTTTAAAACGACGTAAAGTACAGAACTACAATAGAACCAAGCAATTTTTCCAATGAAAAACTGCTAGTTTTTCAGAAAAGCCATATCATTTGCAATAATACTAACTTGGCCTAAAACAGTGTTTATCAAAAAAACATTGATTTTCTCAAAAACTATCGATTAAATTCACATAAAAATGCTTTAAAACGACGTAAAGTACAGAACTACAATAGAACCAAGCAATTTCTCCAGTGAAAAACTGCTAGTTTTTCAGAAAAACCATATCATTTGCAATAATACTATCTTGGCCTAAAACAGTGTTTATCAAAAAAACATTGATTTTCTCAAAAACTATCGATTAAATTCACATAAAAATGCTTTAAAACGACGTAAAGTACAGAACTACAATAGAACCAAGCAATTTTTCCAATGAAAAACTGCTAGTTTTTCAGAAAAACCATATCATTTGCAATAATACTAACTTGGCCTAAAACAATGTTTATCAAAAAAACATTGACTTTCTCAAAAACTATCGATTAAATTCACATAAAAATGCTTTAAAACGACGTAAAGTACAGAACTACAATAGAACCAAGCAATTTTTCCAATGAAAAACTGCTAATTTTTCAGAAAAACCATATCATTTGCAATAATACTAACTTGGCCTAAAACAGTGTTTATCAAAAAAACATTGACTTTCTCAAAAACTATCGATTAAATTCACATAAAAATGCTTTAAAACGACGTAAAGTACAGAACTACAATAGAACCAAGCAATTTTTGCAATGAAAAACTGCTAGTTTTTCAGAAAAACCATATCATTTGCAATAATACTAACTTGGCCTAAAACAGTGTTTATCAAAAAAACATTGATTTTCTCAAAATCTGTCGATTAAATTCACATAAAAATGCTTTAAAACGATGTAAAGTACAGAAATACAATAGAACGAAGCAATTTTTCCAATGAAAAACTGCTAATTTTTCAGAAAAACCATATCATTTGCAATAATACTAACTTGGCCTAGAACAATGTTTATCAAAAAAACATTGACTTTCTCAAAAACTATCGATTAAATTCACATAAAAATGCTTTAAAACGACGTAAAGTACAGAACTACAATAGAACCAAGCAATTTCTCCAGTGAAAAACTGCTAGTTTTTCAGAAAAACCATATCATTTGCAATAATACTAACTTGGCCTAAAACAGTGTTTATCAAAAAAACATTGATTTTCTCAAAAACTATCGATTAAATTCACATAAAAATGCTTTAAAACGACGTAAAGTACAGAACTACAATAGAACCAAGCAATTTTTCCAATGAAAAACTGCTAGTTTTTCAGAAAAGCCATATCATTTGCAATAATACTAACTTGGCCTAAAACAGTGTTTATCAAAAAAACATTGATTTTCTCAAAAACTATCGATTAAATTCACATAAAAATGCTTTAAAACGACGTAAAGTACAGAACTACAATAGAACCAAGCAATTTTTCCAATGAAAAACTGCTAGTTTTTCAGAAAAACCATATCATTTGCAATAATACTAACTTGGCCTAAAACAGTGTTTATCAAAAAAACATTGATTTTCTCAAAAACTATCGATTAAATTCACATAAAAATGCTTTAAAACGACGTAAAGTACAGAACTACAATAGAACCAAGCAATTTTTCCAATGAAAAACTGCTAGTTTTTCAGAAAAACCATATCATTTGCAATAATACTAACTTGGCCTAAAACAGTGTTTATCAAAAAAACATTGATTTTCTCAAAAACTATCGATTAAATTCACATAAAAATGCTTTAAAACGACGTAAAGTACAGAACTACAATAGAACCAAGCAATTTTTCCAATGAAAAACTGTTAGTTTTTCAGAAAAACCATATCATTTGCAATAATACTAACTTGGCCTAAAACAGTGTTTATCAAAAAAACATTGACTTTCTCAAAAACTATCGATTAAATTCACATAAAAATGCTTTAAAACGACGTAAAGTACAGAACTACAATAGAACCAAGCAATTTTTGCAATGAAAAACTGCTAGTTTTTCAGAAAAACCATATCATTTGCAATAATACTAACTTGGCCTAAAACAATGTTAATCAAAAAAACATTGACTTACTCAAAAACTATCGATTAAATTCACATAAAAATGATTTAAAACGACGTAAAGTACAGAACTACAATAGAACCAAGCAATTTTTGCGATGAAAAACTGCTAGTTTGTCAGAAAACCAGATCATTTGCAATAAAACTAACTTGGCCTAAAACAGTGTTTATCAAAAAAACATTGATTTTCTCAAAAACTGTCGGTTAAATTCACATAAAAATTCTTTAAAACCATGAAAAGTACAGAACTACAATAGAACAAAGCAATTTTTTCAATGAAAAACTGCTAGTTTTTCAGAAAAACCATATCATTTGCAATAATACTAACTTGGCCTAAAACAATGTTTATCAAAAAAACATTGACTTTCTCAAAAACTATCGATTAAATTCACATAAAAATGGTTTAAAACGACGTAAAGTACAGAACTACTATAGAACCAAGCAATTTTTGCAATGAAAAACTGCTAGTTTTTCAGAAAAACCATATCATTTGCAATAAAACTAACTTGGCCTAAAACAGTGTTTATCAAAAAAACATTGATTTTCTCAAAATCTGTCGATTAAATTCACATAAAAATGCTTTAAAACGATGTAAAGTACAGAAATACAATAGAACCAAGCAATTTTTCCAATGAAAAACTGCTAGTTTTTCAGAAAAACCATATCATTTGCAATAATACTTACTTGGCCTAAAACAATGTTTATCAAAAAAAAATGACTTTCTCAAAAACTATCGATTAAATTCACATAAAAATGCTTTAAAACGACGTAAAGTACAGAACTACTATAGAACCAAGCAATTTTTGCAATGAAAAACTGCTAGTTTTTCAGAAAAACCATATTATTTGCAATAAAACTAACTTGGCCTAAAACAGTGTTTATCAAAAAAACATTGATTTTCTCAAAATCTGTCGATTAAATTCACATAAAAATGCTTTAAAACGATGTAAAGTACAGAAATACAATAGAAGAAAGCAATTTTTCCAATGAAAAACTGCTAGTTTTTCAGAAAAACCATATCATTTGCAATAATACTAACTTGGCCTAGAACAATGTTTATCAAAAAAACATTGACTTTCTCAAAAACTATCGATTAAATTCACATAAAAATGCTTTAAAACGACGTAAAGTACAGAACTACAATAGAACCAAGCAATTTTTCCAAAGAAAAACAGCTAGTTTTTCAGAAAAACCATATCATTTGCAATAATACTAACTTGGCCTAGAACAATGTTTATCAAAAAAACATTGACTTTCTCAAAAACTATCGATTAAATTCACATAAAAATGCTTTAAAACGACGTAAAGTACAGAACTACAATAGAACCAAGCAATTTCTCCAGTGAAAAACTGCTAGTTTTTCAGAAAAACCATATCATTTACAATAATACTAACAAGGCCTAAAACAGTGTTTATCAAAAAAACATTGATTTTCTCAAGAACTATCGATTAAATTCACATAAAAATGCTTTAAAACGACGTAAAGTACAGAACTACAATAGAACCAAGCAATTTTTCCAATGAAAAACTGCTAGTTTTTCAGAAAAACCATATCATTTGCAATAATACTAACTTGGCCTAAAACAATGTTTATCAAAAAAACATTGACTTTCTCAAAAACTATCGATTAAATTCACATAAAAATGTTTTAAAACGATGTAAAGTACAGAACTACCATAGAACAAAGCAATTTTTCCAATGAACAACTGAAAGTTTTTCAGAAAAACCATATAATTTGCAATAATACTAACTTGGCCTAAAACAATGTTTATCAAAAAAACATTGACTTTCTCAAAAACTATCGATTAAATTCACATAAAAATGCTTTAAAACGACGTAAAGTACAGAACTACAATAGAACCAAGCAATTTGTGCAATGAAAAACTGCTAGTTTTTCAGAAAAACCATATCATTTGCAATAATACTAACTTGGCCTAAAACAGTGTTTATCAAAAAAACATTGATTTTCTCAAAAACTATCTATAAAATTCACATAAAAATGCTTTAAAACGACGTAAAGTACAGAAATACAATAGAACAAAGCAATCTTTCCAATGAAAAACTGCTAGTTTTTCAGAAAAACCATATCATTTGCAATAATACTAACTTGGCCTAAAACAGTGTTTATCAAAAAAACATTGATTTTCTCAAAAACTATCGATTAAATTCACATAAAAATGCTTTAAAACGATGTAAAGTACAGAAATACAATAGAACGAAGCAATTTTTCCAATGAAAAACTGCTAGTTTTTCAGAAAAACCATATCATTTGCAATAATACTAACTTGGCCTAGAACAATGTTTATCAAAAAGACATTGACTTTCTCAAAAACTATCGATTAAATTCACATAAAAATGCTTTAAAACGACGTAAAGTACAGAACTACAATAGAACCAAGCAATTTTTCCAAAGAAAAACTGCTAGTTTTTCAGAAAAACCATATCATTTGCAATAATACTAACTTGGCCTAGAACAATGTTTATCAAAAAAACATTGACTTTCTCAAAAACTATCGATTAAATTCACATAAAAATGCTTTAAAACGACGTAAAGTACAGAACTACAATAGAACCAAGCAATTTCTGAAGTGAAAAACTGCTAGTTTTTCAGAAAAACCATATCATTTGCAATAATACTAACTTGGCCTAAAACAGTGTTTATCAAAAAAACATTGATTTTCTCAAGAACTATCGATTAAATTCACATAAAAATGCTTTAAAACGACGTAAAGTACAGAACTACAATAGAACCAAGCAATTTTTCCAATGAAAAACTGCTAGTTTTTCAGAAAAACCATATCATTTGCAATAATACTAACTTGGCCTAAAACAATGTTTATCAAAAAAACATTGACTTTCTCAAAAACTATCGATTAAATTCACATAAAAATGTTTTAAAACGATGTAAAGTACAGAACTACCATAGAACAAAGCAATTTTTCCAATGAACAACTGAAAGTTTTTTAGAAAAACCATATAATTTGCAATAATACTAACTTGGCCTAAAACAATGTTTATCAAAAAAACATTGACTTTCTCAAAAACTATCGATAAAATTCACATAAAAATGCTTTAAAACGACGTAAAGTACAGAACTACAATAGAACCAAGCAATTTGTGCAATGAAAAACTGCTAGTTTTTCAGAAAAACCATATCATTTGCAATAATACTAACTTGGCCTAAAACAGTGTTTATCAAAAAAACATTGATTTTCTCAAAAACTATCTATAAAATTCACATAAAAATGCTTTAAAACGACGTAAAGTACAGAAATACAATAGAACAAAGCAATTTTTCCAATGAAAAACTGCTAGTTTTTCAGAAAAACCATATCATTTGCAATAATACTAACTTGGCCTAAAACAGTGTTTATCAAAAAAACATTGATTTTCTCAAAAACTATCGATTAAATTCACATAAAAATGCTTTAAAACGATGTAAAGTACAGAAATACAATAGAACGAAGCAATTTTTCCAATGAAAAACTGCTAGTTTTTCAGAAAAGCCATATCATTTGCAATAATACTAACTTGGCCTAGAACAATGTTTATCAAAAAAACATTGACTTTCTCAAAAACTATCGATTAAATTCACATAAAAATGTTTTAAAACGACGTAAAGTACAGAACTACAATAGAACCAAGCAATTTCTCCAGTGAAAAACTGCTAGTTTTTCAGAAAAGCCATATCATTTGCAATAATACTAACTTGGCCTAAAACAGTGTTTATCAAAAAAACATTGATTTTCTCAAAAACTATCGATTAAATTCACATAAAAATGCTTTAAAACGACGTAAAGTACAGAACTACAATAGAACCAAGCAATTTTTCCAATGAAAAACTGCTAGTTTTTCAGAAAAACCATATCATTTGCAATAATACTAACTTGGCCTAAAACAATGTTTATCAAAAAAACATTGACTTTCTCAAAAACTATCGATTAAATTCACATAAAAATGTTTTAAAACGATGTAAAGTACAGAACTACCATAGAACAAAGCAATTTTTCCATTGAACAACTGAAAGTTTTTCAAAAAAACCATATCATTTGCAATAATACTAACTTGGCCTAAAACAATGTTTATCAAAAAAACATTGACTTTCTCAAAAACTATCGATAAAATTCACATAAAAATGCTTTAAAACGACGTAAAGTACAGAACTACAATAGAACCAAGCAAATTGTGCAATGAAAAACTGCTAGTTTTTCAGAAAAACCATATCATTTGCAATAATACTAACTTGGCCTAAAACAGTGTTTATCAAAAAAACATTGATTTTCTCAAAAACTATCTATAAAATTCACATAGAAATGCTTTAAAACGACGTAAAGTACAGAACTACAATAGAACCAAGCAATTTTTCCAAAGAAAAACTGCTAGTTTTTCAGAAAAACCATATCATTTGCAATAATACTAACTTGGCCTAGAACAATGTTTATCAAAAAAACATTGACTTTCTCAAAAACTATCGATTAAATTCACATAAAAATGCTTTAAAACGACGTAAAGTACAGAACTACAATAGAACCAAGCAATTTCTGAAGTGAAACACTGCTAGTTTTTCAGAAAAACCATATCATTTGCAATAATACTAACTTGGCCTAAAACAGTCTTTATCAAAAAAACATTGATTTTCTCAAGAACTATCGATTAAATTCACATAAAAATGCTTTAAAACGATGTAAAGTACAGAAATACAATAGAACAAAGCAATTTTTCCAATGAAAAACTGCTAGTTTTTCAGAAAAACCATATCATTTGCAATAATACTAACTTGGCCTAAAACAGTGTTTATCAAAAAAACATTGATTTTCTCAAAAACTATCTATAAAATTCACATAAAAATGCTTTAAAACGACGTAAAGTACAGAAATACAATAGAACAAAGCAATTTTTCCAATGAAAAACTGCTAGTTTTTCAGAAAAACCATATCATTTGCAATAATACTAACTTGGCCTAAAACAGTGTTTATCAAAAAAACATTGATTTTCTCAAAAACTATCGATTAAATTCACATAAAAATGCTTTAAAACGATGTAAAGTACAGAAATACAATAGAACGAAGCAATTTTTCCAATGAAAAACTGCTAGTTTTTTAGAAAAGCCATATCATTTGCAATAATACTAACTTGGCCTAGAACAATGTTTATCAAAAAAACATTGACTTTCTCAAAAACTATCGATTAAATTCACATAAAAATGCTTTAAAACGACGTAAAGTACAGAACTACAATAGAACCAAGCAATTTCTCCAGTGAAAAACTGCTAGTTTTTCAGAAAAGCCATATCATTTGCAATAATACTAACTTGGCCTAAAACAGTGTTTATCAAAAAAACATTGATTTTCTCAAAAACTATCGATTAAATTCACATAAAAATGCTTTAAAACGACGTAAAGTACAGAACTACAATAGAACCAAGCAATTTTTCCAATGAAAAACTGCTAGTTTTTCAGAAAAACCATATCATTTGCAATAATACTAACTTGGCCTAAAACAATGTTTATCAAAAAAACATTGACTTTCTCAAAAACTATCGATTAAATTCACATAAAAATGTTTTAAAACGATGTAAAGTACAGAACTACCATAGAACAAAGCAATTTTTCCATTGAACAACTGAAAGTTTTTCAAAAAAACCATATCATTTGCAATAATACTAACTTGGCCTAAAACAATGTTTATCAAAAAAACATTGACTTTCTCAAAAACTATCGATAAAATTCACATAAAAATGCTTTAAAACGACGTAAAGTACAGAACTACAATAGAACCAAGCAAATTGTGCAATGAAAAACTGCTAGTTTTTCAGAAAAACCATATCATTTGCAATAATACTAACTTGGCCTAAAACAGTGTTTATCAAAAAAACATTGATTTTCTCAAAAACTATCTATAAAATTCACATAGAAATGCTTTAAAACGACGTAAAGTACAGAACTACAATAGAACCAAGCAATTTTTCCAATGAAAAACTGCTAGTTTTTCAGAAAAACCATATCATTTGCAATAATACTAACTTGGCCTAAAACAGTGTTTATCAAAAAAACATTGATTTTCTCAAAAACTATCTATAAAATTCACATAGAAATGCTTTAAAACGACGTAAAGTACAGAACTACAATAGAACCAAGCAATTTTTCCAAAGAAAAACTGCTAGTTTTTCAGAAAAACCATATCATTTGCAATAATACTAACTTGGCCTAAAACAATGTTTATCAAAAAAACATTGACTTTCTCAAAAACTATCGATTAAATTCACATAAAAATGCTTTAAAACGACGTAAAGTACAGAACTACAATAGAACCAAGCAATTTCTGAAGTGAAAAACTGCTAGTTTTTCAGAAAAACCATATCATTTGCAATAATACTAACTTGGCCTAAAACAGTGTTTATCAAAAAAACATTGATTTTCTCAAGAACTATCGATTAAATTCACATAAAAATGCTTTAAAACGACGTAAAGTACAGAACTACAATAGAACCAAGCAATTTTTCCAATGAAAAACTGCTAGTTTTTCAGAAAAACCATATCATTTGCAATAATACTAACTTGGCCTAAAACAATGTTTATCAAAAAAACATTGACTTTCTCAAAAACTATCGATTAAATTCACATAAAAATGTTTTAAAACGATGTAAAGTACAGAACTACCATAGAACAAAGCAATTTTTCCAATGAACAACTGAAAGTTTTTCAGAAAAACCATATAATTTGCAATAATACTAACTTGGCCTAAAACAATGTTTATCAAAAAAACATTGACTTTCTCAAAAACTATCGATTAAATTCACATAAAAATGCTTTAAAACGACGTAAAGTACAGAACTACAATAGAACCAAGCAATTTCTCCAGTGAAAAACTGCTAGTTTTTCAGAAAAACCATATCATTTGCAATAATACTAACTTGGCCTAAAACAGTGTTTATCAAAAAAACATTGATTTTCTCAAAAACTATCGATTAAATTCACATAAAAATGCTTTAAAACGACGTAAAGTACAGAACTACAATAGAACCAAGAAATTTTTCCAATGAAAAACTGCTAGTTTTTCAGAAAAGCCATATCATTTGCAATAATACTAACTTGGCCTAAAACAGTGTTTATCAAAAAAACATTGATTTTCTCAAAAACTATCGATTAAATTCACATAAAAATGCTTTAAAACGACGTAAAGTACAGAACTACAATAGAACCAAGCAATTTCTCCAGTGAAAAACTGCTAGTTTTTCAGAAAAACCATATCATTTGCAATAATACTATCTTGGCCTAAAACAGTGTTTATCAAAAAAACATTGATTTTCTCAAAAACTATCGATTAAATTCACATAAAAATGCTTTAAAACGACGTAAAGTACAGAACTACAATAGAACCAAGCAATTTTTCCAATGAAAAACTGCTAGTTTTTCAGAAAAACCATATCATTTGCAATAATACTAACTTGGCCTAAAACAATGTTTATCAAAAAAACATTGACTTTCTCAAAAACTATCGATTAAATTCACATAAAAATGTTTCAAAACGATGTAAAGTACAGAACTACCATAGAACCAAGCAATTTTTCCAATGAAAAACTGCTAGTTTTTCAGAAAAACCATATCATTTGCAATAATACTAACTTGGCCTAAAACAATGTTTATCAAAAAAACAATGACTTTCTCAAAAACTATCGATTAAATTCACATAAAAATGCTTTAAAACGACGTAAAGTACAGAACTACAATAGAACCAAGCAATTTCTGAAGTGAAAAACTGCTAGTTTTTCAGAAAAACCATATCATTTGCAATAATACTAACTTGGCCTAAAACAGTGTTTATCAAAAAAACATTGATTTTCTCAAAATCTGTCGATTAAATTCACATAAAAATGCTTTAAAACGATGTAAAGTACAGAAATACAATAGAACAAAGCAATTTTTCCAATGAAAAACTGCTAGTTTTTCAGAAAAACCATATCATTTGCAATAATACTAACTTGGCCTAGAACAATGTTTATCAAAAAAACATTGACTTTCTCAAAAACTATCGATTAAATTCACATAAAAATGCTTTAAAACGACGTAAAGTACAGAACTACAATAGAACCAAGCAATTTCTCCAGTGAAAAACTGCTAGTTTTTCAGAAAAACCATATCATTTGCAATAATACTAACTTGGCCTAAAACAGTGTTTATCAAAAAAACATTGATTTTCTCAAAAACTATCGATTAAATTCACATAAAAATGCTTTAAAACGACGTAAAGTACAGAACTACAATAGAACCAAGCAATTTTTCCAATGAAAAACTGCTAGTTTTTCAGAAAAGCCATATCATTTGCAATAATACTAACTTGGCCTAAAACAGTGTTTATCAAAAAAACATTGATTTTCTCAAAATTTATCGATTAAATTCACATAAAAATGCTTTAAAACGACGTAAAGTACAGAACTACAATAGAACCAAGCAATTTCTCCAGTGAAAAACTGCTAGTTTTTCAGAAAAACCATATCATTTGCAATAATACTATCTTGGCCTAAAACAGTGTTTATCAAAAAAACATTGATTTTCTCAAAAACTATCGATTAAATTCACATAAAAATGCTTTAAAACGACGTAAAGTACAGAACTACAATAGAACCAAGCAATTTTTCCAATGAAAAACTGCTAGTTTTTCAGAAAAACCATATCATTTGCAATAATACTAACTTGGCCTAAAACACTGTTTATCAAAAAAACATTGACTTTCTCAAAAACTATCGATTAAATTCACATAAAAATGCTTTAAAACGACGTAAAGTACAGAACTACAATAGAACCAAGCAATTTTTCCAATGAAAAACTGCTAATTTTTCAGAAAAACCATATCATTTGCAATAATACTAACTTGGCCTAAAACAGTGTTTATCAAAAAAACATTGACTTTCTCAAAAACTATCGATTAAATTCACATAAAAATGCTTTAAAACGACGTAAAGTACAGAACTACAATAGAACCAAGCAATTTTTGCAATAAAAAACTGCTAGTTTTTCAGAAAAACCATATCATTTGCAATAATACTAACTTGGCCTAAAACAGTGTTTATCAAAAAAACATTGATTTTCTCAAAATCTGTCGATTAAATTCACATAAAAATGCTTTAAAACGATGTAAAGTACAGAAATACAATAGAACAAAGCAATTTTTCCAATGAAAAACTACTAATTTTTCAGAAAAACCATATCATTTGCAATAATACTAACTTGGCCTAGAACAATGTTTATCAAAAAAACATTGACTTTCTCAAAAACTATCGATTAAATTCACATAAAAATGCTTTAAAACGACGTAAAGTACAGAACTACAATAGAACCAAGCAATTTCTCCAGTGAAAAACTGCTAGTTTTTCAGAAAAACCATATCATTTGCAATAATACTAACTTGGCCTAAAACAGTGTTTATCAAAAAAACATTGATTTTCTCAAAAACTATCGATTAAATTCACATAAAAATGCTTTAAAACGACGTAAAGTACAGAACTACAATAGAACCAAGCAATTTTTCCAATGAAAAACTGCTAGTTTTTCAGAAAAGCCATATCATTTGCAATAATACTAACTTGGCCTAAAACAGTGTTTATCAAAAAAACATTGATTTTCTCAAAAACTATCGATTAAATTCACATAAAAATGCTTTAAAACGACGTAAAGTACAGAACTACAATAGAACCAAGCAATTTTTCCAATGAAAAACTGCTAGTTTTTCAGAAAAACCATATCATTTGCAATAATACTAACTTGGCCTTAAACAGTGTTTATCAAAAAAACATTGATTTTCTCAAAAACTATCGATTAAATTCACATAAAAATGCTTTAAAACGACGTAAAGTACAGAACTACAATAGAACCAAGCAATTTTTCCAATGAAAAACTGCTAGTTTTTCAGAAAAACCATATCATCTGCAATAATACTAACTTGGCCTAAAACAGTGTTTATCAAAAAAACATTGATTTTCTCAAAAACTATCGATTAAATTCACATAAAAATGCTTTAAAACCATGAAAAGTACAGAACTACAATAGAACAAAGCAATTTTTTCAATGAAAAACTGCTAGTTTTTCAGAAAAACCATATTATTTGCAATAAAACTAACTTGGCCTAAAACAGTGTTTATCAAAAAAACATTGATTTTCTCAAAATCTGTCGATTAAATTCACATAAAAATGCTTTAAAACGATGTAAAGTACAGAAATACAATAGAACAAAGCAATTTTTCCAATGAAAAACTGCTAGTTTTTCAGAAAAACCATATCATTTGCAATAATACTAACTTGGCCTAGAACAATGTTTATCAAAAAAACATTGACTTTCTCAAAAACTATCGATTAAATTCACATAAAAATGCTTTAAAACGACGTAAAGTACAGAACTACAATAGAACCAAGCAATTTTTCCAAAGAAAAACAGCTAGTTTTTCAGAAAAACCATATCATTTGCAATAATACTAACTTGGCCTAGAACAATGTTTATCAAAAAAACATTGACTTTCTCAAAAACTATCGATTAAATTCACATAAAAATGCTTTAAAACGACGTAAAGTACAGAACTACAATAGAACCAAGCAATTTCTCCAGTGAAAAACTGCTAGTTTTTCAGAAAAACCATATCATTTACAATAATACTAACAAGGCCTAAAACAGTGTTTATCAAAAAAACATTGATTTTCTCAAGAACTATCGATTAAATTCACATAAAAATGCTTTAAAACGACGTAAAGTACAGAACTACAATAGAACCAAGCAATTTTTCCAATGAAAAACTGCTAGTTTTTCAGAAAAACCATATCATTTGCAATAATACTAACTTGGCCTAAAACAATGTTTATCAAAAAAACATTGACTTTCTCAAAAACTATCGATTAAATTCACATAAAAATGTTTTAAAACGATGTAAAGTACAGAACTACCATAGAACAAAGCAATTTTTCCAATGAACAACTGAAAGTTTTTCAGAAAAACCATATAATTTGCAATAATACTAACTTGGCCTAAAACAATGTTTATCAAAAAAACATTGACTTTCTCAAAAACTATCGATAAAATTCACATAAAAATGCTTTAAAACGACGTAAAGTACAGAACTACAATAGAACCAAGCAATTTGTGCAATGAAAAACTGCTAGTTTTTCAGAAAAACCATATCATTTGCAATAATACTAACTTGGCCTAAAACAGTGTTTATCAAAAAACATTGATTTTCTCAAAAACTATCTATAAAATTCACATAAAAATGCTTTAAAACGACGTAAAGTACAGAAATACAATAGAACAAAGCAATCTTTCCAATGAAAAACTGCTAGTTTTTCAGAAAAACCATATCATTTGCAATAATACTAACTTGGCCTAAAACAGTGTTTATCAAAAAAACATTGATTTTCTCAAAAACTATCGATTAAATTCACATAAAAATGCTTTAAAACGATGTAAAGTACAGAACTACAATAGAACCAAGCAATTTTTCCAATGAAAAACTGCTAGTTTTTCAGAAAAACCATATCATTTGCAATAATACTAACTTGGCCTAAAACAATGTTTATCAAAAAAACAATGACTTTCTCAAAAACTATCGATTAAATTCACATAAAAATGCTTTAAAACGACGTAAAGTTACGAACTACTATAGAACCAAGCAATTTTTGCAATGAAAAACTGCTAGTTTTTCAGAAAAACCATATCATTTGCAATAAAACTAACTTGGCCTCAAACAGTGTTTATCAAAAAAACATTGATTTTCTCAAAATCTGTCGATTAAATTCACATAAAAATGCTTTAAAACGATGTAAAGTACAGAAATACAATAGAACAAAGCAATTTTTCCAATGAAAAACTGCTAGTTTTTCAGAAAAACCATATCATTTGCAATAATACTAACTTGGCCTAGAACAATGTTTATCAAAAAAACATTGACTTTCTCAAAAACTATCGATTAAATTCACATAAAAATGCTTTAAAACGACGTAAAGTACAGAACTACAATAGAACCAAGCAATTTTTCCAAAGAAAAACTGCTAGTTTTTCAGAAAAACCATATCATTTGCAATAATACTAACTTGGCCTAGAACAATGTTTATCAAAAAAACATTGACTTTCTCAAAAACTATCGATTAAATTCACATAAAAATGCTTTAAAACGACGTAAAGTACAGAACTACAATAGAACCAAGCAATTTCTGAAGTGAAAAACTGCTAGTTTTTCAGAAAAACCATATCATTTGCAATAATACTAACTTGGCCTAAAACAGTGTTTATCAAAAAAACATTGATTTTCTCAAGAACTATCGATTAAATTCACATAAAAATGCTTTAAAACGACGTAAAGTACAGAACTACAATAGAACCAAGCAATTTTTCCAATGAAAAACTGCTAGTTTTTCAGAAAAACCATATCATTTGCAATAATACTAACTTGGCCTAAAACAATGTTTATCAAAAAAACATTGACTTTCTCAAAAACTATCGATTAAATTCACATAAAAATGTTTTAAAACGATGTAATGTACAGAACTACCATAGAACAAAGCAATTTTTCCAATGAACAACTGAAAGTTTTTTAGAAAAACCATATAATTTGCAATAATACTAACTTGGCCTAAAACAATGTTTATCAAAAAAACATTGACTTTCTCAAAAACTATCGATAAAATTCACATAAAAATGCTTTAAAACGACGTAAAGTACAGAACTACAATAGAACCAAGCAATTTGTGCAATGAAAAACTGCTAGTTTTTCAGAAAAACCATATCATTTGCAATAATACTAACTTGGCCTAAAACAGTGTTTATCAAAAAAACATTGATTTTCTCAAAAACTATCTATAAAATTCACATAAAAATGCTTTAAAACGACGTAAAGTACAGAAATACAATAGAACAAAGCAATTTTTCCAATGAAAAACTGCTAGTTTTTCAGAAAAACCATATCATTTGCAATAATACTAACTTGGCCTAAAACAGTGTTTATCAAAAAAACATTGATTTTCTCAAAAACTATCGATTAAATTCACATAGAAATGCTTTAAAACGATGTAAAGTACAGAAATACAATAGAACGAAGCAATTTTTCCAATGAAAAACTGCTAGTTTTTCAGAAAAGCCATATCATTTGCAATAATACTAACTTGGCCTAGAACAATGTTTATCAAAAAAACATTGACTTTCTCAAAAACTATCGATTAAATTCACATAGAAATGCTTTAAAACGACGTAAAGTACAGAACTACAATAGAACCAAGCAATTTCTCCAGTGAAAAACTGCTAGTTTTTCAGAAAAGCCATATCATTTGCAATAATACTAACTTGGCCTAAAACAGTGTTTATCAAAAAAACATTGATTTTCTCAAAAACTATCGATTAAATTCACATAAAAATGCTTTAAAACGACGTAAAGTACAGAACTACAATAGAACCAAGCAATTTTTCCAATGAAAAACTGCTAGTTTTTCAGAAAAACCATATCATTTGCAATAATACTAACTTGGCCTAAAACAATGTTTATCAAAAAAACATTGACTTTCTCAAAAACTATCGATTAAATTCACATAAAAATGTTTTAAAACGATGTAAAGTACAGAACTACCATAGAACAAAGCAATTTTTCCATTGAACAACTGAAAGTTTTTCAAAAAAACCATATCATTTGCAATAATACTAACTTGGCCTAAAACAATGTTTATCAAAAAAACATTGACTTTCTCAAAAACTATCGATAAAATTCACATAAAAATGCTTTAAAACGACGTAAAGTACAGAACTACAATAGAACCAAGCAAATTGTGCAATGAAAAACTGCTAGTTTTTCAGAAAAACCATATCATTTGCAATAATACTAACTTGGCCTAAAACAATGTTTATCAAAAAAACATTGACTTTCTCAAAAACTATCGATTAAATTCACATAAAAATGTTTTAAAACGATGTAAAGTACAGAACTACCATAGAACAAAGCAATTTTTCCATTGATCAACTGAAAGTTTTTCAAAAAAACCATATCATTTGCAATAATACTAACTTGGCCTAAAACAATGTTTATCAAAAAAACATTGACTTTCTCAAAAACTATCGATAAAATTCACATAAAAATGCTTTAAAACGACGTAAAGTACAGAACTACAATAGAACCAAGCAAATTGTGCAATGAAAAACTGCTAGTTTTTCAGAAAAACCATATCATTTGCAATAATACTAACTTGGCCTAAAACAGTGTTTATCAAAAAAACATTGATTTTCTCAAAAACTATCTATAAAATTCACATAGAAATGCTTTAAAACGACGTAAAGTACAGAACTACAATAGAACCAAGCAATTTTTCCAATGAAAAACTGCTAGTTTTTCAGAAAAACCATATCATTTGCAATAATACTAACTTGGCCTAAAACAGTGTTTATCAAAAAAACATTGATTTTCTCAAAAACTATCGATTAAATTCACATAAAAATGCTTTAAAACGACGTAAAGTACAGAACTACAATAGAACCAAGCAATTTTTCCAATGAAAAACTGCTAGTTTTTCAGAAAAACCATATCATTTGCAATAATACTAACTTGGCCTAGAACAATGTTTATCAAAAAAACATTGACTTTCTCAAAAACTATCGATTAAATTCACATAAAAATGCTTTAAAACGACGTAAAGTACAGAACTACAATAGAACCAAGCAATTTCCTCATTGAAAAACTGCTAGTTTTTCAGAAAAACCATATCATTTGCAATAATACTAACTTGGCCTTAAACAGTGTTTATCAAAAAAACATTGATTTTCTCAAAAACTATCGATTAAATTCACATAAAAATGCTTTAAAACGACGTAAAGTACAGAACTACAATAGAAACAAGCAATTTTTCCAATGAAAAACTGCTAGTTTTTCAGAAAAACCATATCATTTGCAATAATACTAACTTGGCCTAAAACAATGTTTATCAAAAAAACATTGACTTTCTCAAAAACTATCGATTAAATTCACGTAAAAATGTTTTAAAACGATGTAAAGTACAGAACTACCATAGAACAAAGCAATTTTTCCAATGAACAACTGAAAGTTTTTCAGAAAAACCATATCATTTGCAATAATACTAACTTGGCCTAAAACAATGTTTATCAAAAAAACATTGACTTTCTCAAAAACTATCGATAAAATTCACATAAAAATGCTTTAAAACGACGTAAAGTACAGAACTACAATAGAACCAAGCAATTTGTGCAATGAAAAACTGCTAGTTTTTCAGAAAAACCATATCATTTGCAATAATACTAACTTGGCCTAAAACAGTGTTTATCAAAAAAACATTGATTTTCTCAAAAACTATCTATAATATTCACATAAAAATGCTTTAAAACGACGTAAAGTACAGAACTACAATAGAACAAAGCAATTTTTCCAATGAAAACTGCTAGTTTTTCAGAAAAACCATATCATTTCCAATAATACTAACTTCGCCTAAAACAGTGTTTATCAAAAAAACATTGATTTTCTCAAAAACTATCGATTAAATTCACATAAAAATGCTTTAAAACGACGTCAAGTACAGAACTACAATAGAACCAAGCAATTTGTGCAATGAAAAACTGCTAGTTTTTCAGAAAAACCATATCATTCGCAATAATACTAACTTGGCCTAAAACAATGTTTATCAAAAAAACATTGACTTTCTCAAAAACTATCGATTAAATTCACATAAAAATGTTTTAAAACGATGTAAAGTACAGAACTACCATAGAACCAAGCAATTTTTCCAATGAAAAACTGCTAGTTTTTCAGAAAAACCATATCATTTTCAATAATACTAACTTGGCCTAAAACAATGTTTATCAAAAAAACAATGACTTTCTCAAAAACTATCGATTAAATTCACATAAAAATGCTTTAAAACGACGTAAAGTACAGAACTACTATAGAACCAAGCAATTTTTGCAATGAAAAACTGCTAGTTTTTCAGAAAAACCATATCATTTGCAATAATTCTAACTTGGCCTAAAACAGTGTTTATCAAAAAAACATTGATTTTCTCAAAATCTGTCGATTAAATTCACATAAAAATGCTTTAAAACGATGTAAAGTACAGAAATACAATAGAACAAAGCAATTTTTCCAATGAAAAACTGCTAGTTTTTCAGAAATACTATATCATTTGCAATAATACTAACTTGGCCTAGAACAATGTTTATCAAAAAAACATTGACTTTCTCAAAAACTATCGATTAAATTCACATAAAAATGCTTTAAAACGACGTAAAGTACAGAACTACAATAGAACCAAGCAATTTCTCCAGTGAAAAACTGCTAGTTTTTCAGAAAAACCATATCATTTGCAATAATACTAACTTGGCCTAAAACAGTGTTTATCAAAAAAACATTGATTTTCTCAAAAACTATCGATTAAATTCACATAAAAATGCTTTAAAACGACGTAAAGTACAGAACTACAATAGAACCAAGCAATTTTTCCAATGAAAAACTGCTAGTTTTTCAGAAAAGCCATATCATTTGCAATAATACTAACTTGGCCTAAAACAGTGTTTATCAAAAAAACATTGATTTTCTCAAAAACTATCGATTAAATTCACATAAAAATGCTTGAAAACGACGTAAAGTACAGAACTACAATAGAAACAAGCAAATTTTCCAATGAAAAACTGCTAGTTTTTCAGAGAAACCATATCATTTGCAATAATACTAACTTGGCCTAAAACAGTGTTTATCAAAAAAACATTGATTTTCTCAAAAACTATCGATTAAATTCACATAAAAATGCTTTAAAACGACGTAAAGTACAGAACTACAATAGAACCAAGCAATTTTTTCAATGAAAAACTGCTAGTTTTTCAGAAAAACCATATCATTTGCAATAATACTAACTTGGCCTAAAACATTGTTTATCAAAAAAACATTGATTTTCTCAAAAACTATCGATTAAATTCACATAAAAATGCTTTAAAACGACGTAAAGTACAGAACTACAATAGAACCAAGCAATTTTTCCAATGAAAAACTGCTAGTTTTTCAGAAAAACCATATCATTTGCAATAATACTAACTTGGCCTAAAACAGTGTTTATCAAAAAAACATTGATTTTCTCAGAAACTGTCGGTTAAATTCACATAAAAATGCTTTAAAACCATGAAAAGTACAGAACTACAATAGAACAAAGCAATTTTTTCAATGAAAAACTGCTAGTTTTTCAGAAAAACCATATCATTTGCAATAATACTAACTTGGCCTAAAACAATGTTTATCAAAAAAACATTGACTTTCTCAAAAACTATCGATTAAATTCACATAAAAATGCTTTAAAACGACGTAAAGTACAGAACTACTATAGAACCAAGCAATTTTTGCAATGAAAAACTGCTAGTTTTTCAGAAAAACCATATCATTTGCAATAAAACTAACTTGGCCTAAAACAGTGTTTATCAAAAAAACATTGATTTTCTCAAAATCTGTCGATTAAATTCACATAAAAATGCTTTAAAACGATGTAAAGTACAGAAATACAATAGAACCAAGCAATTTTTCCAATGAAAAACTGCTAGTTTTTCAGAAAAACCATATCATTTGCAATAATACTAACTTGGCCTAAAACAATGTTTATCAAAAAAACAATGACTTTCTCAAAAACTATCGATTAAATTCACATAAAAATGCTTTAAAACGACGTAAAGTACAGAACTACTATAGAACCAAGCAATTTTTGCAATGAAAAACTGCTAGTTTTTCAGAAAAACCATATCATTTGCAATAAAACTAACTTGGCCTAAAACAGTGTTTATCAAAAAAACATTGATTTTCTCAAAATCTGTCGATTAAATTCACATAAAAATGCTTTAAAACGATGTAAAGTACAGAAATACAATAGAACAAAGCAATTTTTCCAATGAAAAACTGCTAGTTTTTCAGAAAAACCATATCATTTGCAATAATACTAACTTGGCCTAGAACAATGTTTATCAAAAAAACATTGACTTTCTCAAAAACTATCGATTAAATTCACATAAAAATGCTTTAAAACGACGTAAAGTTAAGAACTACAATAGAACCAAGCAATTTGTGCAATGAAAAACTGCTAGTTTTTCAGAAAAACCATATCATTCGCAATAATACTAACTTGGCCTAAAACAGTGTTTATCAAAAAAACATTGATTTTCTCAAAATCTGTCGATTAAATTCACATAAAAATGCTTTAAAACGATGTAAAGTACAGAAATACAATAGAACGAAGCAATTTTTCCAAAGAAAAACTGCTAGTTTTTCAGAAAAACCATATCATTTGCAATAATACTAACTTGGCCTAGAACAATGTTTATCAAAAAAACATTGACTTTCTCAAAAACTATCGATTAAATTCACATAAAAATGCTTTAAAACGACGTAAAGTACAGAACTACAATAGAACCAAGCAATTTCTCCAGTGAAAAACTGCTAGTTTTTCAGAAAAACCATATCATTTGCAATAAAACTAACTTGGCCTAAAACAGTGTTTATCAAAAAAACATTGATTTTCTCAAAATCTGTCGATTAAATTCACATAAAAATGCTTTAAAACGATGTAAAGTACAGAAATACAATAGAACCAAGCAATTTTTCCAATGAAAAACTGCTAGTTTTTCAGAAAAACCATATCATTTGCAATAATACTAACTTGGCCTAAAACAATGTTTATCAAAAAAACAATGACTTTCTCAAAAACTATCGATTAAATTCACATAAAAATGCTTTAAAACGACGTAAAGTACAGAACTACTATAGAACCAAGCAATTTTTGCAATGAAAAACTGCTAGTTTTTCAGAAAAACCATATCATTTGCAATAAAACTAACTTGGCCTAAAACAGTGTTTATCAAAAAAACATTGATTTTCTCAAAATCTGTCGATTAAATTCACATAAAAATGCTTTAAAACGATGTAAAGTACAGAAATACAATAGAACAAAGCAATTTTTCCAATGAAAAACTGCTAGTTTTTCAGAAAAACCATATCATTTGCAATAATACTAACTTGGCCTAGAACAATGTTTATCAAAAAAACATTGACTTTCTCAAAAACTATCGATTAAATTCACATAAAAATGCTTTAAAACGACGTAAAGTTAAGAACTACAATAGAACCAAGCAATTTGTGCAATGAAAAACTGCTAGTTTTTCAGAAAAACCATATCATTCGCAATAATACTAACTTGGCCTAAAACAGTGTTTATCAAAAAAACATTGATTTTCTCAAAATCTGTCGATTAAATTCACATAAAAATGCTTTAAAACGATGTAAAGTACAGAAATACAATAGAACGAAGCAATTTTTCCAAAGAAAAACTGCTAGTTTTTCAGAAAAACCATATCATTTGCAATAATACTAACTTGGCCTAGAACAATGTTTATCAAAAAAACATTGACTTTCTCAAAAACTATCGATTAAATTCACATAAAAATGCTTTAAAACGACGTAAAGTACAGAACTACAATAGAACCAAGCAATTTCTCCAGTGAAAAACTGCTAGTTTTTCAGAAAAACCATATCATTTGCAATAATACTAACTTGGCCTAAAACAGTGTTTATCAAAAAAACATTGATTTTCTCAAAAACTATCGATTAAATTCACATAAAAATGCTTTAAAACGACGTAAAGTACAGAACTACAATAGAACCAAGCAATTTTTCCAATGAAAAACTGCTAGTTTTTCAGAAAAACCATATCATTTGCAATAATACTAACTTGGCCTAATACAATGTTTATCAAAAAAACATTGACTTTCTCAAAAACTATCGATTAAATTCACATAAAAATGTTTTAAAACGATGTAAAGTACAGAACTACCATAGAACCAAGCAATTTTTCCAATGAAAAACTGCTAGTTTTTCAGAAAAACCATATCATTTGCAATAATACTAACTTAGCCTAAAACAATGTTTATCAAAAAAACAATGACTTTCTCAAAAACTATCGATTAAATTCACATAAAAATGCTTTAAAACGACGTAAAGTACAGAACTACTATAGAACCAAGCAATTTTTGCAATGAAAAACTGCTAGTTTTTCAGAAAAACCATATCATTTGCAATAATACTAACTTGGCCTAAAACAGTGTTTATCAAAAAAACATTGATTTTCTCAAAAACTATCGATTAAATTCACATAAAAATGCTTTAAAACGACGTAAAGTACAGAACTACAATAGAACCAAGCAATTTTTCCAATGAAAAACTGCTAGTTTTTCAGAAAAGCCATATCATTTGCAATAATACTAACTTGGCCTAAAACAGTGTTTATCAAAAAAACATTGATTTTCTCAAAAACTATCGATTAAATTCACATAAAAATGCTTGAAAACGACGTAAAGTACAGAACTACAATAGAACCAAGCAATTTTTCCAATGAAAAACTGCTAGTTTTTCAGAAAAACCATATCATTTGCAATAATACTAACTTGGCCTAAAACAGTGTTTATCAAAAAAACATTGATTTTCTCAAAAACTATCGATTAAATTCACATAAAAATGCTTTAAAACGACGTAAAGTACAAAACTACAATAGAACCAAGCAATTTTTCCAATGAAAAACTGCTAGTTTTTCAGAAAAACCATATCATTTGCAATAATACTAACTTGGCCTAAAACATTGTTTATCAAAAAAACATTGATTTTCTCAAAAACTATCGATTAAATTCACATAAAAATGCTTTAAAACGACGTAAAGTACAGAACTACAATAGAACCAAGCAATTTTTGCAATGAAAAACTGCTAGTTTTTCAGAAAAACCATATCATTTGCAATAATACTAACTTGGCCTAAAACAATGTTAATCAAAAAAACATTGACTTACTCAAAAACTATCGATTAAATTCACATAAAAATGATTTAAAACGACGTAAAGTACAGAACTACAATAGAACCAAGCAATTTTTCCAATGAAAAACTGCTAGTTTGTCAGAAAACCAGATCATTTGCAATAAAACTAACTTGGCCTAAAACAGTGTTTATCAAAAAAACATTGATTTTCTCAGAAACTGTCGGTTAAATTCACATAAAAATGCTTTAAAACCATGAATAGTACAGAACTACAATAGAACAAAGCAATTTTTTCAATGAAAAACTGCTAGTTTTTCAGAAAAACCATATCATTTGCAATAATACTAACTTGGCCTAAAACAATGTTTATCAAAAAAACATCGACTTTCTCAAAAACTATCGATTAAATTCACATAAAAATGCTTTAAAACGACGTAAAGTACAGAACTACTATAGAACCAAGCAATTTTTGCAATGAAAAACTGCTAGTTTTTCAGAAAAACCATATCATTTGCAATAAAACTAACTTGGCCTAAAACAGTGTTTATCAAAAAAACATTGATTTTCTCAAAATCTGTCGATTAAATTCACATAAAAATGCTTTAAAACGATGTAAAGTACAGAAATACAATAGAACCAAGCAATTTTTCCAATGAAAAACTGCTAGTTTTTCAGAAAAACCATATCATTTGCAATAATACTAACTTGGCCTAAAACAATGTTTATCAAAAAAACAATGACTTTCTCAAAAACTATCGATTAAATTCACATAAAAATGCTTTAAAACGACGTAAAGTACAGAACTACTATAGAACCAAGCAATTTTTGCAATGAAAAACTGCTAGTTTTTCAGAAAAACCATATCATTTGCAATAAAACTAACTTGGCCTAAAACAGTGTTTATCAAAAAAAAATTGATTTTCTCAAAATCTGTCGATTAAATTCACATAAAAATGCTTTAAAACGATGTAAAGTACAGAAATACAATAGAACAAAGCAATTTTTCCAATGAAAAACTGCTAGTTTTTCAGAAAAACCATATCATTTGCAATAATACTAACTTGGCCTAGAACAATGTTTATCAAAAAAACATTGACTTTCTCAAAAACTATCGATTAAATTCACATAAAAATGCTTTAAAACGACGTAAAGTACAGAACTACAATAGAACCAAGCAATTTGTGCAATGAAAAACTGCTAGTTTTTCAGAAAAACCATATCATTCGCAATAATACTAACTTGGCCTAAAACAGTGTTTATCAAAAAAACATTGATTTTCTCAAAATCTGTCGATTAAATTCACATAAAAATGCTTTAAAACGATGTAAAGTACAGAAATACAATAGAACGAAGCAATTTTTCCAAAGAAAAACTGCTAGTTTTTCAGAAAAACCATATCATTTGCAATAATACTAACTTGGCCTAGAACAATGTTTATCAAAAAAACATTGACTTTCTCAAAAACTATCGATTAAATTCACATAAAAATGCTTTAAAACGACGTAAAGTACAGAACTACAATAGAACCAAGCAATTTCTGAAGTGAAAAACTGCTAGTTTTTCAGAAAAACCATATCATTTGCAATAATACTAACTTGGCCTAAAACAGTGTTTATCAAAAAAACATTGACTTTCTCAAAAACTATCGATAAAATTCACATAAAAATGCTTTAAAACGACGTAAAGTACAGAACTACAATAGAACCAAGCAATTTGTGCAATAAAAAACTGCTAGTTTTTCAGAAAAACCATATCATTTGCAATAATACTAACTTGGCCTAGAACAGTGTTTATCAAAAAAACATTGATTTTCTCAAAAACTATCGATTAAATTCACATAAAAATGCTTTAAAACGATGTAAAGTACAGAAATACAATAGAACGAAGCAATATTTCCAAAGAAAAACTGCTAGTTTTTCAGAAAAACCATATCATTTGCAATAATACTAACTTGGCCTAGAACAATGTTTATCAAAAAAACATTGACTTTCTCAAAAACTATCGATTAAATTCACATAAAAATGCTTTAAAACGACGTAAAGTACAGAACTACAATAGAACCAAGCAATTTTTCCAATGAAAAACTGCTAGTTTTTCAGAAAAACCATATCATTTGCAATAATACTAACTTGGCCTAAAACAGTGTTTATCAAAAAAACATTGATTTTCTCAAAATCTGTCGATTAAATTCACATAAAAATGCTTTAAAACGATGTAAAGTACAGAAATACAATAGAACAAAGCAATTTTTCCAATGAAAAACTGCTAGTTTTTCAGAAAAACCATATCATTTGCAATAATACTAACTTGGCCTAGAACAATGTTTATCAAAAAAACATTGACTTTCTCAAAAACTATCGATTAAATTCACATAAAAATGCTTTAAAACGACGTGAAGTACAGAACTACAATAGAACCAAGCAATTTGTGCAATGAAAAACTGCTAGTTTTTCAGAAAAACCATATCATTCGCAATAATACTAACTTGGCCTAAAACAGTGTTTATCAAAAAAACATTGATTTTCTCAAAATCTGTCGATTAAATTCACATAAAAATGCTTTAAAACGATGTAAAGTACAGAAATACAATAGAACGAAGCAATTTTTCCAAAGAAAAACCGCTAGTTTTTCAGAAAAACCATATCATTTGCAATAATACTAACTTGGCCTAGAACAATGTTTATCAAAAAAACATTGACTTTCTCAAAAACTATCGATTAAATTCACATAAAAATGCTTTAAAACGACGTAAAGTACAGAACTACAATAGAACCAAGCAATTTTTCCAATGAAAAACTGCTAGTTTTTCAGAAAAACCATATCATTTGCAATAATACTAACTTGGCCTAAAACAATGTTTATCAAAAAAACATTGACTTTCTCAAAAACTATCGATTAAATTCACATAAAAATGTTTTAAAACGATGTAAAGTACAGAACTACCATAGAACAAAGCAATTTTTCCAATGAACAACTGAAAGTTTTTCAGAAAAACCATATAATTTGCAATAATACTAACTTGGCCTAAAACAATGTTTATCAAAAAAACATTGACTTTCTCAAAAACTATCGATAAAATTCACATAAAAATGCTTTAAAACGACGTAAAGTACAGAACTACAATAGAACCAAGCAATTTGTGCAATGAAAAACTGCTAGTTTTTCAGAAAAACCATATCATTCGCAATAATACTAACTTGGCCTAAAACAGTGTTTATCAAAAAAACATTGATTTTCTCAAAAACTATCGATTAAATTCACATAAAAATGCTTTAAAACGACGTAAAGTACAGAAAAACAATAGAACAAAGCAATTTTTCCAATGAAAAACTGCTAGTTTTTCAGAAAAACCATATCATTTGCAATAATACTAACTTGGCCTAAAACAGTGTTTATCAAAAAAACATTGATTTTCTCAAAAACTATCGATTAAATTCACATAAAAATGCTTTAAAACGATGTAAAGTACAGAAATACAATAGAACGAAGCAATTTTTCCAATGAAAAACTGCTAGTTTTTCAAAAAAGCCATATCATTTGCAATAATACTAACTTGGCCTAGAACTATGTTTATCAAAAAAACATTGACTTTCTCAAAAACTATCGATTAAATTCACATAAAAATGCTTTAAAACGACGTAAAGTACAGAACTACAATAGAACCAAGCAATTTCTCCAGTGAAAAACTGCTAGTTTTTCAGAAAAGCCATATCATTTGCAATAATACTAACTTGGCCTAAAACAGTGTTTATCAAAAAAACATTGATTTTCTCAAAAACTATCGATTAAATTCACATAAAAATGCTTTAAAACGACGTAAAGTACAGAGCTACAATAGAACCAAGCAATTTTTCCAATGAAAAACTGCTAGTTTTTCAGAAAAACCATATCATTTGCAATAATACTAACTTGGCCTAAAACAATGTTTATCAAAAAAACATTGACTTTCTCAAAAACTATCGATAAAATTCACATAAAAATGTTTTAAAACGATGTAAAGTACAGAACTACCATAGAACAAAGCAATTTTTCCATTGAACAACTGAAAGTTTTTCAAAAAAACCATATCATTTGCAATAATACTAACTTGGCCTAAAACAATGTTTATCAAAAAAACATTGACTTTCTCAAAAACTATCGATAAAATTCACATAAAAATGCTTTAAAACGACGTAAAGTACAGAACTACAATAGAATCAAGCAAATTGTGCAATGAAAAACTGCTAGTTTTTCAGAAAAACCATATCATTTGCAATAATACTAACTTGGCCTAAAACAGTGTTTATCAAAAAAACATTGATTTTCTCAAAAACTATCTATAAAATTCACATAAAAATGCTTTAAAACGACGTAGAGTACAGAACTACAATAGAACCAAGCAATTTTTCCAATGAAAAACTGCTAGTTTTTCAGAAAAACCATATCATTTGCAATAATACTAACTTGGCCTAAAACAGTGTTTATCAAAAAAACATTGATTTTCTCAAAAACTATCGATTAAATTCACATAAAAATGCTTTAAAACGACGTAAAGTACAGAACTACAATAGAACCAAGCAATTTTTCCAATGAAAAACTGCTAGTTTCTCAGAAAAACCATATCATTTGCAATAATATTAACTTGGCCTAAAACAATGTTTATCAAAAAAACATTGATTTTCTCAAAAACTATCGATTAAATTCACATAAAAATGCTTTAAAACGACGTAAAGTACAGAACTACAATAGAACCAAGCAATTTTTCCAATGAAAAACTGCTAGTTTTTCAGAAAAACCATATCATTTGCAATAATACTAACTTGGCCTAAAACAATGTTTATCAAAAAAACAATGACTTTCTCAAAAACTATCGATTAAATTCACATAAAAATGCTTTAAAACGACGTAAAGTACAGAACTACTATAGAACCAAGCAATTTTTGCAATGAAAAACTGCTAGTTTTTCAGAAAAAAAATATCATTTGCAATTAAACTAACTTGGCCTAAAACAGTGTTTATCAAAAAAACATTGATTTTCTCAAAATCTGTCGATTAAATTCACATAAAAATGCTTTAAAACGATGTAAAGTACAGAAATACAATAGAACAAAGCAATTTTTCCAATGAAAAACTGCTAGTTTTTCAGAAAAACCATATCATTTGCAATAATACTAACTTGGCCTAGAACAATGTTTATCAAAAAAACATTGACTTTCTCAAAAACTATCGATTAAATTCACATAAAAATGCTTTAAAACGACGTAAAGTACAGAACTACAATAGAACCAAGCAATTTCTCCAGTGAAAAACTGCTAGTTTTTAAGAAAAACCATATCATTTGCAATAATACTAACTTGGCCTAAAACAGTGTTTATCAAAAAAACATTGATTTTCTCAAAAACTATCGATTAAATTCACATAAAAATGCTTTAAAACGACGTAAAGTACAGAACTACAATAGAACCAAGCAATTTTTCCAATGAAAAACTGCTAGTTTTTCAGAAAAACCATATCATTTGCAATAATACTAACTTGGCCTAAAACAATGTTTATCAAAAAAACATTGACTTTCTCAAAAACTATCGATTAAATTCACATAAAAATGTTTTAAAACGATGTAAAGTACAGAACTACCATAGAACAAAGCAATTTTTCCAATGAACAACTGAAAGTTTTTCAGAAAAACCATATAATTTGCAATAATACTAACTTGGCCTAAAACAATGTTTATCAAAAAAACATTGACTTTCTCAAAAACTATCGATAAAATTCACATAAAAATGCTTTAAAACGACGTAAAGAACAGAACTACAATAGAACCAAGCAATTTGTGCAATGAAAAACTGCTAGTTTTTCAGAAAAACCATATCATTTGCATTAATACTAACTTGGCCTAAAACAGTGTTTATCAAAAAAACATTGATTTTCTCAAAAACTATCTATAAAATTCACATAAAAATGCTTTAAAACGACGTAAAGTACAGAACTACAATAGAACCAAGCAATTTTTCCAATGAAAAACTGCTAGTTTCTCAGAAAAACCATATCATTTGCAATAATATTAACTTGGCCTAAAACAATGTTTATCAAAAAAACATTGATTTTCTCAAAAACTATCGATTAAATTCACATAAAAATGCTTTAAAACGACGTAAAGTACAGAACTACAATAGAACCAAGCAATTTTTCCAAAGAAAAACTGCTAGTTTTTCAGAAAAACCATATCATTTGCAATAATACTAACTTGGCCTAAAACAATGTTTATCAAAAAAACAATGACTTTCTCAAAAACTATCGATTAAATTCACATAAAAATGCTTTAAAACGACGTAAAGTACAGAACTACTATAGAACCAAGCAATTTTTGCAATGAAAAACTGCTAGTTTTTCAGAAAAACCATATCATTTGCAATTAAACTAACTAGGCCTAAAACAGTGTTTATCAAAAAAACATTGATTTTCTCAAAATCTGTCGATTAAATTCACATAAAAATGCTTTAAAACGATGTTAAGTACAGAAATACAATAGAACAAAGCAATTTTTCCAATGAAAAACTGCTAGTTTTTCAGAAAAACCATATCATTTGCAATAATACTAACTTGGCCTAGAACAATGTTTATCAAAAAAACAATGACTTTCTCAAAAACTATCGATTAAATTCACATAAAAATGCTTTAAAACGACGTAAAGTACAGAACTACAATAGAACCAAGCAATTTGTGCAATGAAAAACTGCTAGTTTTTCAGAAAAACCATATCATTTGCAATAATACTAACTTGGTTTAAAACAGTGTTTATCAAAAAAACATTGATTTTCTCAAAAACTATCTATAAAATTCACATAAAAATGCTTTAAAACAACGTAAAGTACAGAACTACAATAGAACCAAGCAATTTTTGCAATGGAAAACTGCTAGTTTTTCAGAAAAACCATATCATTTGCAATAATACTAACTTGGCCTAAAACAGTGTTTATCAAAAAAACATTGATTTTCTCAAAAACTATCGATTAAATTCACATAAAAATGCTTTAAAACGACGTAAAGTACAGAACTACAATAGAACCAAGCAAATTTTCCAATGAAAAACTGCTAGTTTTTCAGAAAAACCATATCATTTGCAATAATACTAACTTGGCCTAAAACAGTGTTTATCAAAAAAACATTGATTTTCTCAAAAACTATCGATTAAATTCACATAAAAATGCTTTAAAACGACGTAAAGTACAGAACTACAATAGAACAAAGCAATTTTTCCAATGAAAAACTGCTAGTTTTTCAGAAAAACCATATCATTTGCAATAATACTAACTTGGCCTAAAACAATGTTTATCAAAAAAACATTGACTTTCTCAAAAACTATCGATTAAAATCACATAAAAATGTTTTAAAACGATGTAAAGTACAGAACTACCATAGAACAAAGCAATTTTTCCAATGAACAACTGCTAGTTTTTCAGAAAAACCATATCATTTGCAATAATACTAACTTGGCCTAAAACAATGTTTATCAAAAAAACATTGACTTTCTCAAAAACTATCGATAAAATTCACATAAAAATGCTTTAAAACGACGTAAAGTACAGAACTACAGTAGAACCAAGCAATTTGTGCAATGAAAAACTGCTAGTTTTTGAGAAAAACCATATCAATTGCAATAATACTAACTTGGCCTAAAACAGTGTTTATCAAAAAAACATTGATTTTCTCAAAAACTATCTATAAAATTCACATAAAAATGCTTTAAAACAACGTAAAGTACAGAACTACAATAGAACCAAGCAATTTTTGCAATGAAAAACTGCTAGTTTTTCAGAAAAACCATATCATTTGCAATAATACTAACTTGGCCTAAAACAGTGTTTATCAAAAAAACATTGATTTTCTCAAAAACTATCGATTAAATTCACATAAAAATGCTTTAAAACGACGTAAAGTACAGAACTACAATAGAACCAAGCAAATTTTCCAATGAAAAACTGCTAGTCTTCAGAAAAACCATATCATTTGCAATAATACTAACTTGGCCTAAAACAGTGTTTATCAAAAAAACATTGATTTTCTCAAAAACTATCGATTAAATTCACATAAAAATGTTTTAAAACGATGTAAAGTACAGAACTACCATAGAACAAAGCAATTTTGCCAATGAAAAACTGCTAGTTTTTCAGAAAAACCATATCATTTGCAATAATACTAACTTGGCCTAAAACAATGTTTATCAAAAAAACATTGACTTTCTCAAAAACTATCGATAAAATTCACATAAAAATGCTTTAAAACGACGTAAAGTACAGAACTACAATAGAACCAAGCAATTTGTGCAATGAAAAACTGCTAGTTTTTCAGAAAAACCATATCATTTGCAATAATACTAACTTGGCCTAAAACAGTGTTTATCAAAAAAACATTGATTTTCTCAAAAACTATCTATAAAATTCACATAAAAATGCTTTAAAACGACGTAAAGTACAGAACTACAATAGAACCAAGCAATTTTTCCAATGAAAAACTGCTAGTTTTTCAGAAAAACCATATCATTTGCAATAATACTAACTTGGCCTAAAACAATGTTTATCAAAAAAACAATGACTTTCTCAAAAACTATCGATTAAATTCACATAAAAATGCTTTAAAACGACGTAAAGTACAGAACTACTATAGAACCAAGCAATTTTTGCAATGAAAAACTGCTAGTTTTTCAGAAAAACCATATCATTTGCAATTAAACTAACTTGGCCTAAAACAGTGTTTATCAAAAAAACATTGATTTTCTCAAAATCTGTCGATTAAATTCACATAAAAATGCTTTAAAACGATGTAAAGTACAGAAATACAATAGAACAAAGCAATTTTTCCAATGAAAAACTGCTAGTTTTTCAGAAAAACCATATCATTTGCAATAATACTAACTTGGCCTAGAACAATGTTTATCAAAAAAACATTGACTTTCTCAAAAACTATCGATTAAATTCACATAAAAATGCTTTAAAACGACGTAAAGTACAGAACTACAATAGAACCAAGCAATTTGTGCAATGAAAAACTGCTAGTTTTTCAGAAAAACCATATCATTCGCAATAATACTAACTTGGCCTAAAACAGTGTTTATCAAAAAAACATTGATTTTCTCAAAATCTGTCGATTAAATTCACATAAAAATGCTTTAAAACGATGTAAAGTACAGAAATACAATAGAACAAAGCAATTTTTCCAATAAAAAACTGCTAGTTTTTCAGAAAAACCATATCATTTGCAATAATACTAACTTGGCCTAGAACAATGTCTATCAAAAAAACATTGACTTTCTCAAAAACTATCGATTAAATTCACATAAAAATGCTTTAAAACGACGTAAAGTACAGAACTACAATAGAACCAAGCAATTTCTCCAGTGAAAAACTGCTAGTTTTTAAGAAAAACCATATCATTTGCAATAATACTAACTTGGCCTAAAACAGTGTTTATCAAAAAAACATTGATTTTCTCAAAAACTATCGATTAAATTCACATAAAAATGCTTTAAAACGACGTAAAGTACAGAACTACAATAGAACCAAGCAATTTTTCCAATGAAAAACTGCTAGTTTTTCAGAAAAACCATATCATTTGCAATAATACTAACTTGGCCTAAAACAATGTTTATCAAAAAAACATTGACTTTCTCAAAAACTATCGATTAAATTCACATAAAAATGTTTTAAAACGATGTAAGGTACAGAACTACCATAGAACAAAGCAATTTTTCCAATGAACAACTGAAAGTTTTTCAGAAAAACCATATAATTTGCAATAATACTAACTTGGCCTAAAACAATGTTTATCAAAAAAACATTGACTTTCTCAAAAACTATCGATAAAATTCACATAAAAATGCTTTAAAACGACGTAAAGAACAGAACTACAATAGAACCAAGCAATTTGTGCAATGAAAAACTGCTAGTTTTTCAGAAAAACCATATCATTTGCATTAATACTAACTTGGCCTAAAACAGTGTTTATCAAAAAAACATTGATTTTCTCAAAAACTATCTATAAAATTCACATAAAAATGCTTTAAAACGACGTAAAGTACAGAACTACAATAGAACCAAGCAATTTTTCCAATGAAAAACTGCTAGTTTCTCAGAAAAACCATATCATTTGCAATAATATTAACTTGGCCTAAAACAATGTTTATCAAAAAAACATTGATTTTCTCAAAAACTATCGATTAAATTCACATAAAAATGCTTTAAAACGACGTAAAGTACAGAACTACTATAGAACCAAGCAATTTTTGCAATGAAAAACTGCTAGTTTTTCAGAAAAACCATATCATTTGCAATTAAACTAACTTGGCCTAAAACAGTGTTTATCAAAAAAACATTGATTTTCTCAAAATCTGTCGATTAAATTCACATAAAAATGCTTTAAAACGATGTTAAGTACAGAAATACAATAGAACAAAGCAATTTTTCCAATGAAAAACTGCTAGTTTTTCAGAAAAACCATATCATTTGCAATAATACTAACTTGGCCTAGAACAATGTTTATCAAAAAAACATTGACTTTCTCAAAAACTATCGATTAAATTCACATAAAAATGCTTTAAAACGACGTAAAGTACAGAACTACAATAGAACCAAGCAATTTGTGCAATGAAAAACTGCTAGTTTTTCAGAAAAACCATATCATTCGCAATAATACTAACTTGGCCTAAAACAGTGTTTATCAAAAAAACATTGATTTTCTCAAAATCTGTCGATTAAATTCACATAAAAATGCTTTAAAACGATGTAAAGTACAGAAATACAATAGAACAAAGCAATTTTTCCAATAAAAAACAGCTAGTTTTTCAGAAAAACCATATCATTTGCAATAATACTAACTTGGCCTAAAACAATGTTTATCAAAAAAACATTGACTTTCTCAAAAACTATCGATTAAATTCACATAAAAATGCTTTAAAACGACGTAAAATACAGAACTACAATAGAACCAAGCAATTTTTCCAATGAAAAACTGCTAGTTTTTCAGAAAAACCATATCATTTGCAATAATACTAACTTGGCCTAAAACAATGTTTATCAAAAAAACATTGACTTTCTCAAAAACTATCGATTAAATTCACATAAAAATGCTTTAAAACGACGTAAAGTACAGAACTACAATAGAACCAAGCAATTTGTGCAATGAAAAACTGCTAGTTTTTCAGAAAAACCATATCATTTGCAATAATACTAACTTGGCCTAAAACAGTGTTTATCAAAAAAACATTGACTTTCTCAAAAACTATCGATTAAATTCACATAAAAATGTTTTAAACGATGTAAAGTACAGAACTACCATAGAACAAAGCAATTTTTCCAATGAACAACTGAAAGTTTTTCAGAAAAACCATATAATGTGCAATAATACTAACTTGGCCTAAAACAATGTTTATCAAAAAAACATTGACTTTCTCAAAAACTATCGATAAAATTCACATAAAAATGCTTTAAAACGACGTAAAGTACAGAACTACAATAGAACCAAGCAATTTGTGCAATGAAAAACTGCTAGTTTTTCAGAAAAACCATATCATTTGCAATAATACTAACTTGGCCTAAAACAGTGTTTATCAAAAAAACATTGATTTTCTCAAAAACTATCTATAAAATTCACATAAAAATGCTTTAAAACGACGTAAAGTACAGAAATACAATAGAACAAAGCAATTTTTCCAATGAAAAACTGCTAGTTTTTCAGAAAAACCATATCATTTGCAATAATACTAACTTGGCCTAAAACAGTGTTTATCAAAAAAACATTGATTTTCTCAAAAACTATCGATTAAATTCACATACAAATGCTTTAAAACGACGTAAAGTACAGAACTACAATAGAACCAAGCAATTTATGCAATGAAAAACTGCTAGTTTTTCAGAAAAACCATATCATTAGCAATAATACTAACTTGGCCTAAAACAGTGTTTATCAAAAAAACATTGATTTTCTCAAAATCTGTCGATTAAATTCACATTAAAATGCTTTAAAACGACGTAAAGTACAGAACTACAATAGAACCAAGCAATTTCTCCAGTGAAAAACTGCTAGTTTTTCAGAAAAACCATATCATTTGCAATAATACTAACTTGGCCTAAAACAGTGTTTATCAAAAAAACATTGATTTTCTCAAAAACTATCGATTAAATTCACATACAAATGCTTTAAAACGACGTAAAGTACAGAACTACAATAGAACAAAGCAATTTTTCCAATGAAAAACTGCTAGTTTTTCAGAAAAACCATATCATTTGCAATAATACTAACTTGGCCTAGAACAATGTTTATCAAAAAAACATTGACTTTCTCAAAAACTATCGATTAAATTCACATAAAAATGTTTTAAAACGATGTAAAGTACAGAACTACCATAGAACAAAGCAATTTTTCCAATGAACAACTGAAAGTTTTTCAGAAAAACCATATAATTTGCAATAATACTAACTTGGCCTAAAACAATGTTTATCAAAAAAACATTGACTTTCTCAAAAACTATCGATAAAATTCACATAAAAATGCTTTAAAACGACGTAAAGTACAGACCTACAATAGAACCAAGCAATTTGTGCAATGAAAAACTGCTAGTTTTTCAGAAAAACCATATCATTTGCAATAATACTAACTTGGCCTAAAACAGTGTTTATCAAAAAAACATTGATTTTCTCAAAAACTATCTATAAAATTCACATAAAAATGCTCTAAAACGACGTAAAGTACAGAAATACAATAGAACAAAGCAATTTTTCCAATGAAAAACTGCTAGTTTTTCAGAAAAACCATATCATTTGCAATAATACTAACTTGGCCTAAAACAGTGTTTATCAAAAAAACATTGATTTTCTCAAAAACTATCGATTAAATTCACATACAAATGCTTTAAAACGACGTAAAGTACAGAACTACAATAGAACCAAGCAATTTTTCCAATGAAAAACTGCTAGTTTTTCAGAAAAACCATATCATTTGCAATAATACTAACTTGGCCTAAAACAATGTTTATCAAAAAAACATTGACTTTCTCAAAAACTATCGATTAAATTCACATAAAAATGTTTTAAAACGATGTAAAGTACAGAACTACCATAGAACAAAGCAATTTTTCCAATGAACAACTGAAAGTTTTTCAGAAAAACCATATAATTTGCAATAATACTAACTTGGCCTAAAACAATGTTTATCAAAAAAACATTGACTTTCTCAAAAACTATCGATAAAATTCACATAAAAATGCTTTAAAACGACGTAAAGTACAGAACTACAATAGAACCAAGCAATTTGTGCAATGAAAAACTGCTAGTTTTTCAGAAAAACCATATCATTTGCAATAATACTAACTTGGCCTAAAACAGTGTTTATCAAAAAAACATTGATTTTCTCAAAAACTATCTATAAAATTCACATCAAAATGCTTTAAAACGACGTAAAGTACAGAAATACAATAGAACAAAGCAATTTTTCCAATGAAAAACTGCTAGTTTTTCAGAAAAACCATATCATTTGCAATAATACTTACTTGGCCTAAAACAGTGTTTATCAAAAAAACATTGATTTTCTCAAAAACTATCGATTAAATTCACATAAAATTGCTTTAAAACGACGTAAAGTACAGAACTACAATAGAACCAAGCAATTTGTGCAATGAAAAACTGCTAGTTTTTCAGAAAAACCATATCATTCGCAATAATACTAACTTGGCCTAAAACAGTGTTTATCAAAAAAACATTGATTTTCTCAAAATCTGTCGATTAAATTCACATAAAAATGCTTTAAAACGACGTAAAGTACAGAACTACAATAGAACCAAGCAATTTCTCCAGTGAAAAACTGCTAGTTTTTCAGAAAAACCATATCATTTGCAATAATATTAACTTGGCCTAAAACAGTGTTTATCAAAAAAACATTGATTTTCTCAAAAACTATCGATTAAATTCCCATAAAAATGCTTTAAAACGACGTAAAGTACAGAACTACAATAGAACCAAGCAATTTTTCCAATGAAAAACTGCTAGTTTTTTAGAAAAACCATATCATTTGCAATAATACTAACTTGGCCTAAAACAATGTTTATCAAAAAAACATTGACTTTCTCAAAAACTATCGATAAAATTCGCATAAAAATGCTTTAAAACGACGTAAAGTACAGAACTACAATAGAACCAAGCAATTTGTGCAATGAAAAACTGCTAGTTTCTCAGACAAAACCATATCATTTGCAATAATACTAACTTGGTTTAAAACAGTGTTTATCAAAAAAACATTGATTTTCTCAAAAACTATCTATAAAATTCACATAAAAATGCTTTAAAACAACGTAAAGTACAGAACTACAATAGAACCAAGCAATTTTTCCAATGAAAAACTGCTAGTTTTTCAGAAAAACCATATCATTTGCAATAATACTAACTTGGCCTAAAACAGTGTTTATCAAAAAAACATTGATTTTCTCAAAAACTATCGATTAAATTCACATAAAAATGCTTTAAAACGACGTAAAGTACAGAACTACAATAGAACCAAGCAATTTTTCCAATGAAAAACTGCTAGTTTTTTAGAAAAACCATATCATTTGCAATAATACTAACTTGGCCTAAAACAATGTTTATCAAAAAAACATTGACTTTCTCAAAAACTATCGATAAAATTCGCATAAAAATGCTTTAAAACGACGTAAAGTACAGAACTACAATAGAACCAAGCAATTCGTGCAATGAAAAACTGCTAGTTTTTCAGACAAAACCATATCATTTGCAATAATACTAACTTGGTTTAAAACAGTGTTTATCAAAAAAACATTGATTTTCTCAAAAACTATCTATAAAATTCACATAAAAATGCTTTAAAACAACGTAAAGTACAGAACTACAATAGAACCAAGCAATTTTTCCAATGAAAAACTGCTAGTTTTTCAGAAAAACCATATCATTTGCAATAATACTAACTTGGCCTAAAACAGTGTTTATCAAAAAAACATTGATTTTCTCAAAAACTATCGATTAAATTCACATAAAAATGCTTTAAAACGACGTAAAGTACAGAACTACAATAGAACCAAGCAATTTTTCCAATGAAAAACTGCTAGTTTTTCAGAAAAACCATATCATTTGCAATAATACTAACTTGGCCTAAAACAGTGTTTATCAAAAAAACATTGATTTTCTCAAAAACTATCGATTAAATTCACATAAAAATGCTTTAAAACGACGTAAAGTACAGAACTACAATAGAACAAAGCAATTTTTCCAATGAAAAACTGCTAGTTTTTCAGAAAAACCATATCATTTGCAATAATACTAACTTGGCCTAAAACAATGTTTATCAAAAAAACATTGACTTTCTCAAAAACTATCGATTAAATTCACATAAAAATGTTTTAAAACGATGTAAAGTACAGAACTACCATAGAACAAAGCAATTTTTCCAATGAACAACTGCTAGTTTTTCAGAAAAACCATATCATTTGCAATAATACTAACTTGGCCTAAAACAATGTTTATCAAAAAAACATTGACTTTCTCAAGAACTATCGATAAAATTCACATAAAAATGCTTTAAAACGACGTAAAGTACAGAACTACAATAGAACCAAGCAATTTGTGCAATGAAAAACTGCTAGTTTTTCAGAAAAACCATATCATTTGCAATAATACTAACTTGGCCTAAAACAGTGTTTATCAAAAAAACATTGATTTTCTCAAAAACTATCTATAAAATTCACATAAAAATGCTTTAAAACGACGTAAAGTACAGAACTACAATAGAACCAAGCAATTTTTCCAATGAAAAACTGCTAGTTTTTCATAAAAACCATATCATTTGCAATAATACTAACTTGGCCTAAAACAGTGTTTATCAAAAAAACATTGATTTTCTCAAAAACTATCGATTAAATTCACATAAAAATGCTTTAAAATGACGTAAAGTACAGAGCTACAATGGAACCAAGCAATTTTTCCAATGAAAAACTGCTAGTTTTTCAGAAAAACCATATCATTTGCAATAATACTTACTTGGCCTAAAACAATGTTTATCAAAAAAACATTGACTTTCTCAAAAACTATCGATTAAATTCACATAAAAATGTTTTAAAACGATGTAAAGTACAGAACTACCATAGAACAAAGCAATTTTTCCAATGAACAACTGAAAGTTTTTCAGAAAAACCATATAATTTGCAATAATACTAACTTGGCCTAAAACAATGTTTATCAAAAAAACATTGACTTTCTCAAAAACTATCGATAAAATTCACATAAAAATGCTTTAAAACGACGTAAAGTACAGAACTACCATAGAACCAAGCAATTTGTGCAATGAAAAACTGCTAGTTTTTCAGAAAAACCATTTCATTTGCAATAATACTAACTTGGCCTAAAACAGTGTTTATCAAAAAAACATTGATTTTCTCAAAAACTATCGATTAAATTCACATAAAAATGCTTTAAAATGACGTAAAGTTCAGAGCTACAATAGAACCAAGCAATTTTTCCAATGAAAAACTGCTAGTTTTTCAGAAAAACCATATCATTTGCAATAATACTTACTTGGCCTAAAAAAATGTTTATCAAAAAAACATTGACTTTCTCAAAAACTATCGATTAAATTCACATAAAAATGTTTTAAAACGATGTAAAGTACAGAACTACCATAGAACAAAGCAATTTTTCCAATGAACAACTGAAAGTTTTTCAGAAAAACCATATAATTTGCAATAATACTAACTTGGCCTAAAACAATGTTTATCAAAAAAACATTGACTTTCTCAAAAACTATCGATAAAATTCACAAAAAAATGCTTTAAAACGACGTAAAGTACAGAACTACCATAGAACCAAGCAATTTGTGCAATGAAAAACTGCTAGTTTTTCAGAAAAACCATATCATTCGCAATAATACTAACTTGGCCTAAAACAGTGTTTATCAAAAAAACATTGATTTTCTCAAAATCTGTCGATTAAATTCACATAAAAATGCTTTAAAACGATGTAAAGTACAGAAATACAATAGAACAAAGCAATTTTTCCAATGAAAAACTGCTAGTTTTTCAGAAAAACCATATCATTTGCAATAATACTAACTTGGCCTAGAACAATGTTTATCAAAAAAACATTGACTTTCTCAAAAACTATCGATTAAATTCACATAAAAATGCTTTAAAACGACGTAAAGTACAGAACTACAATAGAACCAAGCAATTTCTCCAGTGAAAAACTGCTAGTTTTTCAGAAAAACCATATCATTTGCAATAATACTAACTTGGCCTAAAACAGTGTTTATCAAAAAAACATTGATTTTCTCAAAAACTATCGATTAAATTCACATATAAATGCTTTAAAACGACGTAAAGTTCAGAACTACAATAGAACCAAGCAATTTTTCCAATGAAAAACTGCTAGTTTTTCAGAAAAACCATATCATTTGCAATAATACTAACTTGGCCTAAAACAATGTTTATCAAAAAAACATTGACTTTCTCAAAAACTATCGATAAAATTCACATAAAAATGCCTTAAAACGACGTAAAGTACAGAACTACAATAGAACCAAGCAATTTGTGCAATGAAAAACTGCTAGTTTTTCAGAAAAACCATATCATTTGCAATAATACTAACTTGGCCTAAAACAGTGTTTATCAAAAAAACATTGATTTTCTCAAAAACTATCGATTAAATTCACATAAAAATGCTTTAAAACGACGTAAAGTACAGAACTACAATAGAACCAAGCAATTTCTCTAGTGAAAAACAGCTAGTTTTTAAGAAAAACCATATCATTTGCAATAAGACTAACTTGGCCTAAAACAGTGTTTATCAAAAAAACATTGATTTTCTCAAAAACTATCGATTAAATTCACATAAAAATGCTTTAAAACGACGTAAAGTACAGAACTACAATAGAACCAAGCAATTTTTCCTATGAAAAACTGCTAGTTTTTCAGAAAAACCATATCATTTGCAATAATACTAACTTGGCCTAAAACAATGTTAATCAAAAAAACATTGACTTACTCAAAAACTATCGATTAAATTCACATAAAAATGCTTTAAAACGACGTAAAGTACAGAACTACAATAGAAAGAAGCAATTTTTCCAATGAAAAACTGCTAGTTTTTCAGAAAAACCATATCATTTGCAATAATACTAACTTGGCCTAAAACAATGTTTATCAAAAAAACAATGACTTTCTCAAAAACTATCGATTAAATTCACATAAAAATGCTTTAAAACGACGTAAAGTACAGAACTACTATAGAACCAAGCAATTTTTGCAATGAAAAACTGCTAGTTTTTCAGAAAAACCATATCATTTGCAATTAAACTAACTTGGCCTAAAACAGTGTTTATCAAAAAAACATTGATTTTCTCAAAATCTGTCAATTAACTTCATATAAAAATGCTTTAAAACGATGTAAAGTACAGAAATACAATAGAACAAAGCAATTTTTCCAATGAAAAACTGCTAGTTTTTCAGAAAAACCATATCATTTGCAATAATACTAACTTGGCCTAGAACAATGTTTATCAAAAAAACATTGACTTTCTCAAAAACTATCGATTAAATTCACATAAAAATGCTTTAAAACGACGTAAAGTACAGAACTACAATAGAACCAAGCAATTTGTGCAATGAAAAACTGCTAGTTTTTCAGAAAAACCATATCATTCGCAATAATACTAACTTGGCCTAAAACAGTGTTTATCAAAAAAACATTGATTTTCTCAAAATCTGTCGATTAAATTCACATAAAAATGCTTTAAAACGACGTAAAGTACAGAAATACAATAGAACAAAGCAATTTTTCCAATAAAAAACTGCTAGTTTTTCAGAAAAACCATATCATTTGCAATAATACTAACTTGGCCTAAAACAATGTTAATCAAAAAAACATTGACTTACTCAAAAACTATCGATTAAATTCACATAAAAATGCTTTAAAACGACGTAAAGTACAGAACTACAATAGAACCAAGCAATTTTTCCAATGAAAAACTGCTAGTTTTTCAGAAAAACCATATCATTTGCAATAATACTAACTTGGCCTAAAACAATGTTTATCAAAAAAACAATGACTTTCTCAAAAACCATCGATTAAATTCACATAAAAATGCTTTAAAACGACGTAAAGTACAGAACTACTATAGAACCAAGCAATTTTTGCAATGAAAAACTGCTAGTTTTTCAGAAAAACCATATCATTTGCAATTAAACAAACTTGGCCTAAAACAGTGTTTATCAAAAAAACATAGATTTTCTCAAAATCTGTCAATTAAATTCACATAAAAATGCTTTAAAACGATGTAAAGTACAGAAATACAATAGAACAAAGCAATTTTTCCAATGAAAAACTGCTAGTTTTTCAGAAAAACCATATCATTTGCAATAATACTAACTTGGCCTAGAACAATGTTTATCAAAAAAACATTGACTTTCTCAAAAACTATCGATTAAATTCACATAAAAATGCTTTAAAACGACGTAAAGTACAGAACTACAATAGAACCAAGCAATTTGTGCAATGAAAAACTGCTAGTTTTTCAGAAAAACCATATCATTCGCAATAATACTAACTTGGCCTAAAACAGTGTTTATCAAAAAAACATTGATTTTCTCAAAATCTGTCGATTAAATTCACATAAAAATGCTTTAAAACGATGTAAAGTACAGAAATACAATAGAACAAAGCAATTTTTCCAATAAAAAACTGCTAGTTTTTCAGAAAAACCATATCATTTGCAATAATACTAACTTGGCCTAGAACAATGTTTATCAAAAAAACATTGACTTTCTCAAAAACTATCGATTAAATTCACATAAAAATGCTTTAAAACGACGTAAAGTACAGAAATACAATAGAACCAAGCAATTTCTCTAGTGAAAAACTGCTAGTTTTTAAGAAAAACCATATCATTTGCAATAAGACTAACTTGGCCTAAAACAGTGTTTATCAAAAAAACATTGATTTTCTCAAAAACTATCGATTAAATTCACATAAAAATGCTTTAAAACGACGTAAAGTACAGAACTACAATAGAACCAAGCAATTTTTCCAATGAAAAACTGCTAGTTTTTCAGAAAAACCATATCATTTGCAATAATACTTACTTGGCCTAAAACAATGTTTATCAAAAAAACATTGACTTTCTCAAAAACTATCGATTAAATTCACATAAAAATGTTTTAAAACGATGTAAAGTACAGAACTACCATAGAACAAAGCAATTTTTCCAATGAACAACTGAAAGTTTTTCAGAAAAACCATATAATTTGCAATAATACTAACTTGGCCTAAAACAATGTTTATCAAAAAAACATTGACTTTCTCAAAAACTATCGATAAAATTCACATAAAAATGCTTTAAAACGACGTAAAGTACAGAACTACCATAGAACCAAGCAATTTGTGCAATGAAAAACTGCTAGTTTTTCAGAAAAACCATTTCATTTGCAATAATACTAACTTGGCCTAAAACAGTGTTTATCAAAAAAACATTGATTTTCTCAAAAACTATCGATTAAATTCACATAAAAATGCTTTAAAATGACGTAAAGTTCAGAGCTACAATAGAACCAAGCAATTTTTCCAATGAAAAACTGCTAGTTTTTCAGAAAAACCATATCATTTGCAATAATACTTACTTGGCCTAAAAAAATGTTTATCAAAAAAACATTGACTTTCTCAAAAACTATCGATTAAATTCACATAAAAATGTTTTAAAACGATGTAAAGTACAGAACTACCATAGAACAAAGCAATTTTTCCAATGAACAACTGAAAGTTTTTCAGAAAAACCATATAATTTGCAATAATACTAACTTGGCCTAAAACAATGTTTATCAAAAAAACATTGACTTTCTCAAAAACTATCGATAAAATTCACAAAAAAATGCTTTAAAACGACGTAAAGTACAGAACTACCATAGAACCAAGCAATTTGTGCAATGAAAAACTGCTAGTTTTTCAGAAAAACCATATCATTCGCAATAATACTAACTTGGCCTAAAACAGTGTTTATCAAAAAAACATTGATTTTCTCAAAATCTGTCGATTAAATTCACATAAAAATGCTTTAAAACGATGTAAAGTACAGAAATACAATAGAACAAAGCAATTTTTCCAATGAAAAACTGCTAGTTTTTCAGAAAAACCATATCATTTGCAATAATACTAACTTGGCCTAGAACAATGTTTATCAAAAAAACATTGACTTTCTCAAAAACTATCGATTAAATTCACATAAAAATGCTTTAAAACGACGTAAAGTACAGAACTACAATAGAACCAAGCAATTTCTCCAGTGAAAAACTGCTAGTTTTTCAGAAAAACCATATCATTTGCAATAATACTAACTTGGCCTAAAACAGTGTTTATCAAAAAAACATTGATTTTCTCAAAAACTATCGATTAAATTCACATATAAATGCTTTAAAACGACGTAAAGTTCAGAACTACAATAGAACCAAGCAATTTTTCCAATGAAAAACTGCTAGTTTTTCAGAAAAACCATATCATTTGCAATAATACTAACTTGGCCTAAAACAATGTTTATCAAAAAAACATTGACTTTCTCAAAAACTATCGATAAAATTCACATAAAAATGCCTTAAAACGACGTAAAGTACAGAACTACAATAGAACCAAGCAATTTGTGCAATGAAAAACTGCTAGTTTTTCAGAAAAACCATATCATTTGCAATAATACTAACTTGGCCTAAAACAGTGTTTATCAAAAAAACATTGATTTTCTCAAAAACTATCGATTAAATTCACATAAAAATGCTTTAAAACGACGTAAAGTACAGAACTACAATAGAACCAAGCAATTTCTCTAGTGAAAAACAGCTAGTTTTTAAGAAAAACCATATCATTTGCAATAAGACTAACTTGGCCTAAAACAGTGTTTATCAAAAAAACATTGATTTTCTCAAAAACTATCGATTAAATTCACATAAAAATGCTTTAAAACGACGTAAAGTACAGAACTACAATAGAACCAAGCAATTTTTCCTATGAAAAACTGCTAGTTTTTCAGAAAAACCATATCATTTGCAATAATACTAACTTGGCCTAAAACAATGTTAATCAAAAAAACATTGACTTACTCAAAAACTATCGATTAAATTCACATAAAAATGCTTTAAAACGACGTAAAGTACAGAACTACAATAGAAAGAAGCAATTTTTCCAATGAAAAACTGCTAGTTTTTCAGAAAAACCATATCATTTGCAATAATACTAACTTGGCCTAAAACAATGTTTATCAAAAAAACAATGACTTTCTCAAAAACTATCGATTAAATTCACATAAAAATGCTTTAAAACGACGTAAAGTACAGAACTACTATAGAACCAAGCAATTTTTGCAATGAAAAACTGCTAGTTTTTCAGAAAAACCATATCATTTGCAATTAAACTAACTTGGCCTAAAACAGTGTTTATCAAAAAAACATTGATTTTCTCAAAATCTGTCAATTAACTTCATATAAAAATGCTTTAAAACGATGTAAAGTACAGAAATACAATAGAACAAAGCAATTTTTCCAATGAAAAACTGCTAGTTTTTCAGAAAAACCATATCATTTGCAATAATACTAACTTGGCCTAGAACAATGTTTATCAAAAAAACATTGACTTTCTCAAAAACTATCGATTAAATTCACATAAAAATGCTTTAAAACGACGTAAAGTACAGAACTACAATAGAACCAAGCAATTTGTGCAATGAAAAACTGCTAGTTTTTCAGAAAAACCATATCATTCGCAATAATACTAACTTGGCCTAAAACAGTGTTTATCAAAAAAACATTGATTTTCTCAAAATCTGTCGATTAAATTCACATAAAAATGCTTTAAAACGACGTAAAGTACAGAAATACAATAGAACAAAGCAATTTTTCCAATAAAAAACTGCTAGTTTTTCAGAAAAACCATATCATTTGCAATAATACTAACTTGGCCTAAAACAATGTTAATCAAAAAAACATTGACTTACTCAAAAACTATCGATTAAATTCACATAAAAATGCTTTAAAACGACGTAAAGTACAGAACTACAATAGAACCAAGCAATTTTTCCAATGAAAAACTGCTAGTTTTTCAGAAAAACCATATCATTTGCAATAATACTAACTTGGCCTAAAACAATGTTTATCAAAAAAACAATGACTTTCTCAAAAACCATCGATTAAATTCACATAAAAATGCTTTAAAACGACGTAAAGTACAGAACTACTATAGAACCAAGCAATTTTTGCAATGAAAAACTGCTAGTTTTTCAGAAAAACCATATCATTTGCAATTAAACAAACTTGGCCTAAAACAGTGTTTATCAAAAAAACATAGATTTTCTCAAAATCTGTCAATTAAATTCACATAAAAATGCTTTAAAACGATGTAAAGTACAGAAATACAATAGAACAAAGCAATTTTTCCAATGAAAAACTGCTAGTTTTTCAGAAAAACCATATCATTTGCAATAATACTAACTTGGCCTAGAACAATGTTTATCAAAAAAACATTGACTTTCTCAAAAACTATCGATTAAATTCACATAAAAATGCTTTAAAACGACGTAAAGTACAGAACTACAATAGAACCAAGCAATTTGTGCAATGAAAAACTGCTAGTTTTTCAGAAAAACCATATCATTCGCAATAATACTAACTTGGCCTAAAACAGTGTTTATCAAAAAAACATTGATTTTCTCAAAATCTGTCGATTAAATTCACATAAAAATGCTTTAAAACGATGTAAAGTACAGAAATACAATAGAACAAAGCAATTTTTCCAATAAAAAACTGCTAGTTTTTCAGAAAAACCATATCATTTGCAATAATACTAACTTGGCCTAGAACAATGTTTATCAAAAAAACATTGACTTTCTCAAAAACTATCGATTAAATTCACATAAAAATGCTTTAAAACGACGTAAAGTACAGAAATACAATAGAACCAAGCAATTTCTCTAGTGAAAAACTGCTAGTTTTTAAGAAAAACCATATCATTTGCAATAAGACTAACTTGGCCTAAAACAGTGTTTATCAAAAAAACATTGATTTTCTCAAAAACTATCGATTAAATTCACATAAAAATGCTTTAAAACGACGTAAAGTACAGAACTACAATAGAACCAAGCAATTTTTCCAATGAAAAACTGCTAGTTTTTCAGAAAACCATATCATTTGCAATAAAACTAACTTGGCCTAAAACAATGTTTATCAAAAAAACATTGACTTTCTCAAAAACTATCGATTAAATTCACATAAAAATACTTTAAAACGATGTAAAGTACAGAACTACAATAGAACCAAGAATTTTTCCAATGAAAAACTGCTAGTTTGTCAGAAAAACCATATCATTTGCAATAAAACTAACTTGGCCTAAAACAATGTTTATCAAAAAAACATTGACTTTCTCAAAAACTATCGATAAAATTCACATAAAAATGCTTTAAAACGACGTAAAGTACAGCACTACAATAGAACCAAGCAATTTGTGCAATGAAAAACTGCTAGTTTTTCAGAAAAACCATATCATTTGCAATAATACTAACTTGGCCTAAAACAGTGTTTATCAAAAAAACATTGATTTTCTCAAAAACTATCTATAAAATTCACATAAAAATGCTTTAAAACGACGTAAAGTACAGAAATACAATAGAACAAAGCAATTTTTCCAATGAAAAACTGCTAGTTTTTCAGAAAAACCATATCATTTGCAATAATACTAACTTGGCCTAAAACAGTGTTTTTCAAAAAAACATTGATTTTCTCAAAAACTATCGATTAAATTCACATAAAAATGCTTTAAAACGACGTAAAGTACAGAACTACAATAGAACCAAGCAATTTTTCCTATGAAAAACTGCTAGTTTTTCAGAAAAACCATATCATTCGCAATAATACTAACTTGGCCTAAAACAGTGTTTATCAAAAAAACATTGATTTTCTCAAAATCTGTCGATTAAATTCACATAAAAATGCTTTAAAACGACGTAAAGTACAGAACTACAATAGAACCAAGCAATTTCTCCAGTGAAAAACTGCTAGTTTTTCAGAAAAACCATATCATTTGCAATAATACTAACTTGGCCTAAAACAGTGTTTATCAAAAAAACATTGATTTTCTCAAAAACTATCGATTAAATTCACATAAAAATGCTTTAAAACGACGTAAAGTACAGAACTACAATAGAACCAAGCAATTTTTCCAATGAAAAACTGCTAGTTTTTCAGAAAAACCATATCATTTGCAATAATACTAACTAGGCCTAAAACAATGTTTATCAAAAAAACATTGACTTTCTCAAAAACTATCGCTGAAATTCGCATAAAAATGCTTTAAAACGACGTAAAGTATAGAACTACAATAGAACCAAGCAATTTGTGCAATGAAAAACTGCTAGTTTTTCAGAAAAACCATATCATTTGCAATAATACTAACTTGGTTTAAAACAGTGTTTATCAAAAAAACATTGATTTTCTCAAAAACTATCTATAAAATTCACATAAAAATGCTTTAAAACAACGTAAAGTACAGAACTACAATAGAACCAAGCAATTTTTCCAATGAAAAACTGCTAGTTTTTCAGAAAAACCATATCATTTGCAATAATACTAACTTGGCCTAAAACAGTGTTTATCAAAAAAACATTGATTTTCTCAAAAACTATCGATTAAATTCACATAAAAATGCTTTAAAACGACGTAAAGTACAGAACTACAATAGAACCAAGCAATTTTTCCAATGAAAAACTGCTAGTTTTTCAGAAAAACCATATCATTTGCAATAATACTAACTTGGCCTAAAACAGTGTTTATCAAAAAAACATTGATTTTCTCAAAAACTATCGATTAAATTCACATAAAAATGCTTTAAAACGACGTAAAGTACAGAAAAACAATAGAACAAAGCAATTTTTCCAATGAAAAACTGCTAGTTTTTCAGAAAAACCATATCATTTGCAATAATACTAACTTGGCCTAAAACAGTGTTTATCAAAAAAACATTGATTTTCTCAAAAACTATCGATTAAATTCACATAAAAATGCTTTAAAACGATGTAAAGTACAGAAATACAATAGAACGAAGCAATTTTTCCAATGAAAAACTGCTAGTTTTTCAGAAAAGCCATATCATTTGCAATAATACTAACTTGGCCTAGAACTATGTTTATCAAAAAAACATTGACTTTCTCAAAAACTATCGATTAAATTCACATAAAAATGCTTTAAAACGACGTAAAGTACAGAACTACAATAGAACCAAGCAATTTCTCCAGTGAAAAACTGCTAGTTTTTCAGAAAAGCCATATCATTTGCAATAATACTAACTTGGCCTAAAACAATGTTTATCAATAAAACATTGACTTTCTCAAAAACTATCGATTAAATTCACATAAAAATGTTTTAAAACGATGTAAAGTACAGAACTACCATAGAACAAAGCAATTTTTCCATTGAACAACTGAAAGTTTTTCAAAAAAACCATATCATTTGCAATAATACTAACTTGGCCTAAAACAATGTTTATCAAAAAAACATTGACTTTCTCAAAAACTATCGATAAAATTCACATAAAAATGCTTTAAAACGACGTAAAGTACAGAACTACAATAGAATCAAGCAAATTGTGCAATGAAAAACTGCTAGTTTTTCAGAAAAACCATATCATTTGCAATAATACTAACTTGGCCTAAAACAGTGTTTATCAAAAAAACATTGATTTTCTCAAAAACTATCTATAAAATTCACATAAAAATGCTTTAAAACGACGTAGAGTACAGAACTACAATAGAACCAAGCAATTTTTCCAATGAAAAACTGCTAGTTTTTCAGAAAAACCATATCATTTGCAATAATACTAACTTGGCCTAAAACAGTGTTTATCAAAAAAACATTGATTTTCTCAAAAACTATCGATTAAATTCACATAAAAATGCTTTAAAACGACGTAAAGTACAGAACTACAATAGAACCAAGCAATTTTTCCAATGAAAAACTGCTAGTTTTTCAGAAAAACCATATCATTTGCAATAATACTAACTTGGCCTAAAACAGTGTTTATCAAAAAAACATTGATTTTCTCAAAAACTATCGATTAAATTCACATAAAAATGCTTTAAAACGACGTAAAGTACAGAACTACAATAGAACCAAGCAATTTTTCCAATGAAAAACTGCTAGTTTTTCAGAAAAACCATATCATTTGCAATAATACTAACTTGGCCTAAAACAGTGTTTATCAAAAAAACATTGATTTTCTCAAAAACTATCGATTAAATTCACATAAAAATGCTTTAAAACGACGTAAAGTACAGAACTACAATAGAACCAAGCAATTTTTCCAATGAAAAACTGCTAGTTTTTCAGAAAAACCATATCATTTGCAATAATACTAACTTGGCCTAAAACAGTGTTTATCAAAAAAACATTGATTTTCTCGAAAACTATCGATTAAATTCACATAAAAATGCTTTAAAACGACGTAAAGTACAGAACTACAATAGAACCAAGCAATTTTTCCAATGAAAAACTGCTAGTTTTTCAGAAAAACCATATCATTTGCAATAATGCTAACTTGGCCTAAAACAATGTTTATCAAAAAAACATTGACTTTCTCAAAAACTATCGATGAAATTCGCATAAAAATGCTTTAAAACGACGTAAAGTACAGAACTACAATAGAACCAAGCAATTTGTGCAATGAAAAACTGCTAGTTTTTCAGAAAAACCATATCATTTGCAATAATACTAACTTGGTTTAAAACAGTGTTTATCAAAAAAACATTGATTTTCTCAAAAACTATCTATAAAATTCACATAAAAATGCTTTAAAACAACGTAAAGTACAGAACTACAATAGAACAAAGCAATTTTCTCAATGAAAAACTGCTAGTTTTTCAGAAAAACCATATCATTTGCAATAATACTAACTTGGCCTAAAACAGTGTTTATCAAAAAAACATTGATTTTCTCAAAAACTATCGATTAAATTCACATAAAAATGCTTTAAAACGACGTAAAGTACAGAACTACAATAGAACCAAGCAATTTTTCCAATGAAAAACTGCTAGTTTTTCAGAAAAACCATATCATTTGCAATAATACTAACTTGGCCTAAAACAGTGTTTATCAAAAAAACATTGATTTTCTCAAAAACTATCGATTAAATTCACATAAAAATGCTTTAAAACGACGTAAAGTACAGAACTACAATAGAACAAAGCAATTTTTCCAATGAAAAACTGCTAGTTTTTCAGAAAAACCATATCATTTGCAATAATACTAACTTGGCCTAAAACAGTGTTTATCAAAAAAACATTGATTTTCTCAAAAACTATCGATTAAATTCACATAAAAATGCTTTAAAACGACGTAAAGTACGGAACTACAATAGAACCAAGCACTTTTTCCAATGAAAAACTGCTAGTTTTTCAGAAAAACCATATCATTTGCAATAATACTAACTTGGCCTAAAACAGTGTTTATCAAAAAAACATTGATTTTCTCAAAAACTATCTATAAAATTCACATAAAAATGCTTTAAAACGACGTAGAGTACAGAACTACAATAGAACCAAGCAATTTTTCCAATGAAAAACTGCTAGTTTTTCAGAAAAACCATATCATTTGCAATAATACTAACTTGGCCTAAAACAGTGTTTATCAAAAAAACATTGATTTTCTCAAAAACTATCGATTAAATTCACATAAAAATGCTTTAAAACGACGTAAAGTAAAGAACTACAATAGAACCAAGCAATTTTTCCAATGAAAAACTGCTAGTTTTTCAGAAAAACCATATCATTTGCAATAATACTAACTTGGCCTAAAACAGTGTTTATCAAAAAAACATTGATTTTCTCAAAAACTATCGATTAAATTCACATAAAAATGCTTTAAAACGACGTAAAGTACAGAACTACAATAGAACCAAGCAATTTTTCCAATGAAAAACTGCTAGTTTTTCAGAAAAACCATATCATTTGCAATAATACTAACTTGGCCTAAAACAGTGTTTATCAAAAAAACATTGATTTTCTCAAAAACTATCGATTAAATTCACATCAAAATGCTTTAAAACGACGTAAAGTACAGAACTACAATAGAACCAAGCAATTTTTCCAATGAAAAACTGCTAGTTTTTCAGAAAAACCATATCATTTGAAATAATACTAACTTGGCCTAAAACAGTGTTTATCAAAAAAACATTGATTTTCTCGAAAACTATCGATTAAATTCACATAAAAATGCTTTAAAACGACGTAAAGTACAGAACTACAATAGAACCAAGCAATTTTTCCAATGAAAAACTGCTAGTTTTTCAGAAAAACCATATCATTTGCAATAATACTAACTTGGCCTAAAACAATGTTTATCAAAAAAACATTGACTTTCTCAAAAACTATCGATGAAATTCGCATAAAAATGCTTTAAAACGACGTAAAGTACAGAACTACAATAGAACCAAGCAATTTGTGCAATGAAAAACTGCTAGTTTTTCAGAAAAACCATATCATTTGCAATAATACTAACTTGGTTTAAAACAGTGTTTATCAAAAAAACATTGATTTTCTCAAAAACTATCTATAAAATTCACATAAAAATGCTTTAAAACAACGTAAAGTACAGAACTACAATAGAACAAAGCAATTTTCTCAATGAAAAACTGCTAGTTTTTCAGAAAAACCATATCATTTGCAATAATACTAACTTGGCCTAAAACAGTGTTTATCAAAAAAACATTGATTTTCTCAAAAACTATCGATTAAATTCACATAAAAATGCTTTAAAACGACGTAAAGTACAGAACTACAATAGAACCAAGCAATTTTTCCAATGAAAAACTGCTAGTTTTTCAGAAAAACCATATCATTTGCAATAATACTAACTTGGCCTAAAACAGTGTTTATCAAAAAAACATTGATTTTCTCAAAAACTATCGATTAAATTCACATAAAAATGCTTTAAAACGACGTAAAGTACAGAACTACAATAGAACAAAGCAATTTTTCCAATGAAAAACTGCTAGTTTTTCAGAAAAACCATATCATTTGCAATAATACTAACTTGGCCTAAAACAGTGTTTATCAAAAAAACATTGATTTTCTCAAAAACTATCGATTAAATTCACATAAAAATGCTTTAAAACGACGTAAAGTACGGAACTACAATAGAACCAAGCACTTTTTCCAATGAAAAACTGCTAGTTTTTCAGAAAAACCATATCATTTGCAATAATACTAACTTGGCCTAAAACAGTGTTTATCAAAAAAACATTGATTTTCTCAAAAACTATCGATTAAATTCACATAAAAATGCTTTAAAACGACGTAAAGTACAGAACTACAATAGAACCAAGCAATTTTTCCAATGAAAAACTGCTAGTTTTTCAGAAAAACCATATCATTTGCAATAATACTAACTTGGCCTAAAACAATGTTTATCAATAAAACATTGACTTTCTCAAAAACTATCGATTAAATTCACATAAAAATGTTTTAAAACGATGTAAAGTACAGAACTACCATAGAACAAAGCAATTTTTCCATTGAACAACTGAAAGTTTTTCAAAAAAACCATATCATTTGCAATTATACTAACTTGGCCTAAAACAATGTTTATCAAAAAAACATTGACTTTCTCAAAAACTATCGATAAAATTCACATAAAAATGCTTTAAAACGACGTAAAGTACAGAACTACAATAGAATCAAGCAAATTGTGCAATGAAAAACTGCTAGTTTTTCAGAAAAACCATATCATTTGCAATAATACTAACTTGGCCTAAAACAGTGTTTATCAAAAAAACATTGATTTTCTCAAAAACTATCGATTAAATTCACATAAAAATGCTTTAAAACGACGTAAAGTACAGAACTACAATAGAACCAAGCAATTTTTCCAATGAAAAACTGCTAGTTTTTCAGAAAAACCATATCATTTGCAATAATACTAACTTGGCCTAAAACAATGTTTATCAATAAAACATTGACTTTCTCAAAAACTATCGATTAAATTCACATAAAAATGTTTTAAAACGATGTAAAGTACAGAACTACCATAGAACAAAGCAATTTTTCCATTGAACAACTGAAAGTTTTTCAAAAAAACCATATCATTTGCAATAATACTAACTTGGCCTAAAACAATGTTTATCAAAAAAACATTGACTTACTCAAAAACTATCGATAAAATTCACATAAAAATGCTTTAAAACGACGTAAAGTACAGAACTACAATAGAATCAAGCAAATTGTGCAATGAAAAACTGCTAGTTTTTCAGAAAAACCATATCATTTGCAATAATACTAACTTGGCCTAAAACAGTGTTTATCAAAAAAACATTGATTTTCTCAAAAACTATCTATAAAATTCACATAAAAATGCTTTAAAACGACGTAGAGTACAGAACTACAATAGAACCAAGCAATTTTTCCAATGAAAAACTGCTAGTTTTTCAGAAAAACCATATCATTTGCAATAATACTAACTTGGCCTAAAACAGTGTTTATCAAAAAAACATTGATTTTCTCAAAAACTATCGATTAAATTCACATAAAAATGCTTTAAAACGACGTAAAGTACAGAACTACAATAGAACCAAGCAATTTTTCCAATGAAAAACTGCTAGTTTTTCAGAAAAACCATATCATTTGCAATAATACTTACTTGGCCTAAAACAGTGTTTATCAAAAAAACATTGATTTTCTCAAAAACTATCGATTAAATTCACATAAAAATGCTTTAAAACGACGTAAAGTACAGAACTACAATAGAACCAAGCAATTTTTCCAATGAAAAACTGCTAGTTTTTCAGAAAAACCATATCATTTGCAATAATACTAACTTGGCCTAAAACAGTGTTTATCAAAAAAACATTGATTTTCTCAAAAACTATCGATTAAATTCACATAAAAATGCTTTAAAACGACGTAAAGTACAGAACTACAATAGAACAAAGCAATTTTTCCAATGAAAAACTGCTAGTTTTTCAGAAAAACCATATCATTTGCAATAATACTAACTTGGCCTAAAACAGTGTTTATCAAAAAAACATTGATTTTCTCAAAAACTATCGATTAAATTCACATAAAAATGCTTTAAAACGACGTAAAGTACAGAACTACAATAGAACCAAGCAATTTTTCCAATGAAAAACTGCTAGTTTTTCAGAAAAACCATATCATTTGCAATAATACTAACTTGGCCTAAAACAGTGTTTATCAAAAAAACATTGATTTTCTCGAAAACTATCGATTAAATTCACATAAAAATGCTTTAAAACGACGTAAAGTACAGAACTACAATAGAACCAAGCAATTTTTCCAATGAAAAACTGCTAGTTTTTCAGAAAAACCATATCATTTGCAATAATACTAACTTGGCCTAAAACAATGTTTATCAAAAAAACATTGACTTTCTCAAAAACTATCGATGAAATTCGCATAAAAATGCTTTAAAACGACGTAAAGTACAGAACTACAATAGAACCAAGCAATTTGTGCAATGAAAAACTGCTAGTTTTTCAGAAAAACCATATCATTTGCAATAATACTAACTTGGTTTAAAACAGTGTTTATCAAAAAAACATTGATTTTCTCAAAAACTATCTATAAAATTCACATAAAAATGCTTTAAAACAACGTAAAGTACAGACTACAATAGAACAAAGCAATTTTCTCAATGAAAAACTGCTAGTTTTTCAGAAAAACCATATCATTTGCAATAATACTAACTTGGCCTAAAACAGTGTTTATCAAAAAAACATTGATTTTCTCAAAAACTATCGATTAAATTCACATAAAAATGCTTTAAAACGACGTAAAGTACAGAACTACAATAGAACCAAGCAATTTTTCCAATGAAAAACTGCTAGTTTTTCAGAAAAACCATATCATTTGCAATAATACTAACTTGGCCTAAAACAGTGTTTATCAAAAAAACATTGACTTTCTCAAAAACTATCGATTAAATTCACATAAAAATGTTTTAAAACGATGTAAAGTACAGAACTACCATAGAACAAAGCAATTTTTCCAATGAACAACTGCTAGTTTTTCAGAAAAACCATATCATTTGCAATAATACTAACTTGGCCTAAAACAGTGTTTATCAAAAAAACATTGATTTTCTCAAAAACTATCGATTAAATTCACATAAAAATGCTTTAAAACGACGTAAAGTACAGAACTACAATAGAACAAAGCAATTTTTCCAATGAAAAACTGCTAGTTTTTCAGAAAAACCATATCATTTGCAATAATACTAACTTGGCCTAAAACAGTGTTTATCAAAAAAACATTGATTTTCTCAAAAACTATCGATTAAATTCACATAAAAATGCTTTAAAACGACGTAAAGTACAGAACTACAATAGAACCAAGCAATTTTTCCAATGAAAAACTGCTAGTTTTTCAGAAAAACCATATCATTTGCAATAATACTAACTTGGCCTAAAACAATGTTTATCAAAAAAACATTGACTTTCTCAAAAACTATCGATTAAATTCACATAAAAATGTTTTAAAACGATGTAAAGTACAGAACTACCATAGAACAAAGCAATTTTTCCAATGAACAACTGCTAGTTTTTCAGAAAAACCATATCATTTGCAATAATACTAACTTGGCCTAAAACAATGTTTATCAAAAAAACATTGACTTTCTCAAAAACTATCGATAAAATTCACATAAAAATGCTTTAAAACGACGTAAAGTACAGAACTACAATAGAACCAAGCAATTTGTGCAATGAAAAACTGCTAGTTTTTCAGAAAAACCATATCATTTGCAATAATACTAACTTGGCCTAAAACAGTGTTTACCAAAAAAACATTGATTTTCTCAAAAACTATCTATTAAAAATTCACATAAAAATGCTTTAAAACGACGTAAAGTACAGAACTACAATAGAACCAAGCAATTTTTCCAATGAAAAACTGCTAGTTCTTAAGAAAAACCATATCATTTGCAATAATACTAACTTGGCCTAAAACAGTGTTTATCAAAAGAACATTGATTTTCTCAAAAACTATCGATTAAATTCACATAAAAATGCTTTAAAACGACGTAAAGTACAGAACTACAATAGAACCAAGCAATTTGTGCAATGAAAACTGCTAGTTTTTCAGAAAAACCATATCATTCGCAATAATACTAACTTGGCCTAAAACAGTGTTTATCAAAAAAACATTGATTTTCTCAAAATCTGTCGATTAAATTCACATCAAAATGCTTTAAAACGATGTAAAGTACAGAAATACAATAGAAAAAAGCAATTTTTCCAATGAAAAACTGCTAGTTTTTCAGAAAAACCATATCATTTGCAATAATACTAACTTGGCCTAGAACAATGTTTATCAAAAAAACATTGACTTTCTCAAAAACTATCGATTAAATTCACATAAAAATGCTTTAAAACGACGTAAAGTACAGTACTACTATAGAACCAAGCAATTTCTCCAGTGAAAAATTGCTAGTTTTTCAGAAAAACCATATCATTTGCAATAATACTAACTTGGCCTAAAACAGTGTTTATCAAAAAAACGTTGATTTTCTCAAAAACTATCGATTAAATTCACATAAAAATGCTTTAAAACGACGTAAAGTTCAGAACTACAATAGAACCAAGCAATTTTTCCAATGAAAAACTGCTAGTTTTTCAGAAAAACCATATCATTTGCAATAATACTAACTTGGCCTAAAACAATGTTTATCAAAAAAACATTGACTTTCTCAAAAACTATCGATAAAATTCACATAAAAATGCCTTAAAACGACGTAAAGTACAGAACTACAATAGAACCAAGCAATTTGTGCAATGAAAAACTGCTAGTTTTTCAGAAAAACCATATCATTTGCAATAATACTAACTTGGCCTAAAACAGTGTTTATCAAAAAAACATTGATTTTCTCAAAAACTATCTATAAAATTCACATAAAAATGCTTTAAAACGACGTAAAGTACAGAACTACAATAGAATCAAGCAATTTTTCCAATGAAAAACTGCTAGTTTTTCAGAAAAACCATATCATTTGCAATAATACTAACTTGGCCTAAAACAGTGTTTATCAAAAAAACATTGATTTTCTCAAAAACTATCGATTAAATTCACATACAAATGCTTTAAAACGACGTAAAGTACAGAGCTACAATAGAACCAAGCAATTTTTCCAATGAAAAACTGCTAGTTTTTCAGAAAAACAATATCATTTGCAATAATACTTACTTGGCCTAAAACAATGTTTATCAAAAAAACATTGACTTTCTCAAAAACTATCGATTAAATTCACATAAAAATGTTTTAAAACGATGTAAAGTACAGAACTACCATAGAACAAAGCAATTTTTCCAATGAACAACTGAAAGTTTTTCAGAAAAACCATATAATTTGCAATAATACTAACTTGGCCTAAAACAATGTTTATCAAAAAAACATTGACTTTCTCAAAAACTATCGATAAAATTCACATAAAAATGCTTTAAAACGACGTAAAGTACAGAACTACCATAGAACCAAGCAATGTGTGCAATGAAAAACTGCTATTTTTTCAGAAAAACCATATCATTTGCAATAATACTAACTTGGCCTAAAACAGTGTTTATCAAAAAAACATTGATTTTCTCAAAAACTATCGATTAAATTCACATAAAAATGCTTTAAAACGACGTAAAGTACAGAACTACAATAGAACCAAGCAATTTTTCCAATGAAAAACTGCTAGTTTTTCAGAAAAACCATATCATTTGCAATAATACTAACTTGGCCTAAAACAATGTTTATCAAAAAAACATTGACTTTCTCAAAAACTATCGATTAAATTCACATAAAAATGTTTTAAAACGATGTAAAGTACAGAACTACCATAGAACAAAGCAATTTTTCCAATGAACAACTGCTAGTTTTTCAGAAAAACCATATCATTTGCAATAATACTAACTTGGCCTAAAACAATGTTTATCAAAAAAACATTGACTTTCTCAAAAACTATCGATAAAATTCACATAAAAATGCTTTAAAACGACGTAAAGTACAGAACTACAATAGAACCAAGCAATTTGTGCAATGAAAAACTGCTAGTTTTTCAGAAAAACCATATCATTTGCAATAATACTAACTTGGCCTAAAACAGTGTTTACCAAAAAAACATTGATTTTCTCAAAAACTATCTATTAAAAATTCACATAAAAATGCTTTAAAACGACGTAAAGTACAGAACTACAATAGAACCAAGCAATTTTTCCAATGAAAAACTGCTAGTTTTTAAGAAAAACCATATCATTTGCAATAATACTAACTTGGCCTAAAACAGTGTTTATCAAAAGAACATTGATTTTCTCAAAAACTATCGATTAAATTCACATAAAAATGCTTTAAAACGACGTAAAGTACAGAACTACAATAGAACCAAGCAATTTGTGCAATGAAAAACTGCTAGTTTTTCAGAAAAACCATATCATTCGCAATAATACTAACTTGGCCTAAAACAGTGTTTATCAAAAAAACATTGATTTTCTCAAAATCTGTCGATTCAATTCACATAAAAATGCTTTAAAACGATGTAAAGTACAGAAATACAATAGAACAAAGCAATTTTTCCAATGAAAAACTGCTAGTTTTTCAGAAAAACCATATCATTTGCAATAATACTAACTTGGCCTAGAACAATGTTTATCAAAAAAACATTGACTTTCTCAAAAACTATCGATTAAATTCACATAAAAATGCTTTAAAACGACGTAAAGTACAGAACTACAATAGAACCAAGCAATTTCTCCAGTGAAAAATTGCTAGTTTTTCAGAAAAACCATATCATTTGCAATAATACTAACTTGGCCTAAAACAGTGTTTATCAAAAAAACGTTGATTTTCTCAAAAACTATCGATTAAATTCACATAAAAATGCTTTAAAACGACGTAAAGTTCAGAACTACAATAGAACCAAGCAATTTTTCCAATGAAAAACTGCTAGTTTTTCAGAAAAACCATATCATTTGCAATAATACTAACTTGGCCTAAAACAATGTTTATCAAAAAAACATTGACTTTCTCAAAAACTATCGATAAAATTCACATAAAAATGCCTTAAAACGACGTAAAGTACAGAACTACAATAGAACCAAGCAATTTTTCCAATGAAAAACTGCTAGTTCTTTAGAAAAACCATATCATTTGCAATAATACTAACTTGGCCTAAAACAGTGTTTATCAAAAGAACATTGATTTTCTCAAAAACTATCGATTAAATTCACATAAAAATGCTTTAAAACGACGTAAAGTACAGAACTACAATAGAACCAAGCAATTTGTGCAATGAAAAACTGCTAGTTTTTCAGAAAAACCATATCATTCGCAATAATACTAACTTGGCCTAAAACAGTGTTTATCAAAAAAACATTGATTTTCTCAAAATCTGTCGATTAAATTCACATAAAAATGCTTTAAAACGATGTAAAGTACAGAAATACAATAGAACAAAGCAATTTTTCCAATGAAAAACTGCTAGTTTTTCAGAAAAACCATATCATTTGCAATAATACTAACTTGGCCTAGAACAATGTTTATCAAAAAAACATTGACTTTCTCAAAAACTATCGATTAAATTCACATAAAAATGCTTTAAAACGACGTAAAGTACAGTACTACTATAGAACCAAGCAATTTCTCCAGTGAAAAATTGCTAGTTTTTCAGAAAAACCATATCATTTGCAATAATACTAACTTGGCCTAAAACAGTGTTTATCAAAAAAACGTTGATTTTCTCAAAAACTATCGATTAAATTCACATAAAAATGCTTTAAAACGACGTAAAGTTCAGAACTACAATAGAACCAAGCAATTTTTCCAATGAAAAACTGCTAGTTTTTCAGAAAAACCATATCATTTGCAATAATACTAACTTGGCCTAAAACAATGTTTATCAAAAAAACATTGACTTTCTCAAAAACTATCGATAAAATTCACATAAAAATGCCTTAAAACGACGTAAAGTACAGAACTACAATAGAACCAAGCAATTTGTGCAATGAAAAACTGCTAGTTTTTCAGAAAAACCATATCATTTGCAATAATACTAACTTGGCCTAAAACAGTGTTTATCAAAAAAACATTGATTTTCTCAAAAACTATCTATAAAATTCACATAAAAATGCTTTAAAACGACGTAAAGTACAGAACTACAATAGAATCAAGCAATTTTTCCAATGAAAAACTGCTAGTTTTTCAGAAAAACCATATCATTTGCAATAATACTAACTTGGCCTAAAACAGTGTTTATCAAAAAAACATTGATTTTCTCAAAAACTATCGATTAAATTCACATACAAATGCTTTAAAACGACGTAAAGTACAGAGCTACAATAGAACCAAGCAATTTTTCCAATGAAAAACTGCTAGTTTTTCAGAAAAACAATATCATTTGCAATAATACTTACTTGGCCTAAAACAATGTTTATCAAAAAAACATTGACTTTCTCAAAAACTATCGATTAAATTCACATAAAAATGTTTTAAAACGATGTAAAGTACAGAACTACCATAGAACAAAGCAATTTTTCCAATGAACAACTGAAAGTTTTTCAGAAAAACCATATGATTTGCAATAATACTAACTTGGCCTAAAACAATGTTTATCAAAAAAACATTGACTTTCTCAAAAACTATCGATAAAATTCACATAAAAATGCTTTAAAACGACGTAAAGTACAGAACTACCATAGAACCAAGCAATTTGTGCAATGAAAAACTGCTATTTTTTCAGAAAAACCATATCATTTGCAATAATACTAACTTGGCCTAAAACAGTGTTTATCAAAAAAACATTGATTTTCTCAAAAACTATCGATTAAATTCACATAAAAATGCTTTAAAACGACGTAAAGTACAGAACTACAATAGAACCAAGCAATTTTTCCAATGAAAAACTGCTAGTTTTTCAGAAAAACCATATCATTTGCAATAATACTAACTTGGCCTAAAACAATGTTTATCAAAAAAACATTGACTTTCTCAAAAACTATCGATTAAATTCACATAAAAATGTTTTAAAACGATGTAAAGTACAGAACTACCATAGAACAAAGCAATTTTTCCAATGAACAACTGCTAGTTTTTCAGAAAAACCATATCATTTGCAATAATACTAACTTGGCCTAAAACAATGTTTATCAAAAAAACATTGACTTTCTCAAAAACTATCGATAAAATTCACATAAAAATGCTTTAAAACGACGTAAAGTACAGAACTACAATAGAACCAAGCAATTTGTGCAATGAAAAACTGCTAGTTTTTCAGAAAAACCATATCATTTGCAATAATACTAACTTGGCCTAAAACAGTGTTTACCAAAAAAACATTGATTTTCTCAAAAACTATCTATTAAAAATTCACATAAAAATGCTTTAAAACGACGTAAAGTACAGAACTACAATAGAACCAAGCAATTTTTCCAATGAAAAACTGCTAGTTTTTAAGAAAAACCATATCATTTGCAATAATACTAACTTGGCCTAAAACAGTGTTTATCAAAAGAACATTGATTTTCTCAAAAACTATCGATTAAATTCACATAAAAATGCTTTAAAACGACGTAAAGTACAGAACTACAATAGAACCAAGCAATTTGTGCAATGAAAAACTGCTAGTTTTTCAGAAAAACCATATCATTCGCAATAATACTAACTTGGCCTAAAACAGTGTTTATCAAAAAAACATTGATTTTCTCAAAATCTGTCGATTAAATTCACATAAAAATGCTTTAAAACGATGTAAAGTACAGAAATACAATAGAACAAAGCAATTTTTCCAATGAAAAACTGCTAGTTTTTCAGAAAAACCATATCATTTGCAATAATACTAACTTGGCCTAGAACAATGTTTATCAAAAAAACATTGACTTTCTCAAAAACTATCGATTAAATTCACATAAAAATGCTTTAAAACGACGTAAAGTACAGAACTACAATAGAACCAAGCAATTTCTCCAGTGAAAAATTGCTAGTTTTTCAGAAAAACCATATCATTTGCAATAATACTAACTTGGCCTAAAACAGTGTTTATCAAAAAAACGTTGATTTTCTCAAAAACTATCGATTAAATTCACATAAAAATGCTTTAAAACGACGTAAAGTTCAGAACTACAATAGAACCAAGCAATTTTTCCAATGAAAAACTGCTAGTTTTTCAGAAAAACCATATCATTTGCAATAATACTAACTTGGCCTAAAACAATGTTTATCAAAAAAACATTGACTTTCTCAAAAACTATCGATAAAATTCACATAAAAATGCCTTAAAACGACGTAAAGTACAGAACTACAATAGAACCAAGCAATTTGTGCAATGAAAAACTGCTAGTTTTTCAGAAAAACCATATCATTTGCAATAATACTAACTTGGCCTAAAACAGTGTTTATCAAAAAAACATTGATTTTCTCAAAAACTATCTATAAAATTCACATAAAAATGCTTTAAAACGACGTAAAGTACAGAACTACAATAGAATCAAGCAATTTTTCCAATGAAAAACTGCTAGTTTTTCAGAAAAACCATATCATTTGCAATAATACTAACTTGGCCTAAAACAGTGTTTATCAAAAAAACATTGATTTTCTCAAAAACTATCGATTAAATTCACATAAAAATGCTTTAAAACGACGTAAAGTACAGAGCTACAATAGAACCAAGCAATTTTTCCAATGAAAAACTGCTAGTTTTTCAGAAAAACAATATCATTTGCAATAATACTTACTTAGCCTAAAACAATGTTTATCAAAAAAACATTGACTTTCTCAAAAACTATCGATTAAATTCACATAAAAATGTTTTAAAACGATGTAAAGTACAGAACTACAATAGAACCAAGCAATTTTTCCAATGAAAAACTGCTAATTTTTCAGAAAAACCATATCATTTGCAATAATACTAACTTGGCCTAAAACAGTGTTTATCAAAAAAACATTGATTTTCTCAAAAACTATCGATTAAATTCACATAAAAATGCTTTAAAACGACGTAAAGTACAGAACTACAATAGAACCAAGCAATTTTTCCATTGAAAAACTGCTAGTTTTTCAGAAAAACCATATCATTTGCAATAATACTAACTTGGCCTAAAACAATGTTTATCAAAAAAACATTGACTTTCTCAAAAACTATCGATGAAATTCGCATAAAAATGCTTTAAAACGACGTAAAGTACAGAACTACAATAGAACCAAGCAATTTGTGCAATGAAAAACTGCTAGTTTTTCAGAAAAACCATATCATTTGCAATAATACTAACTTGGTTTAAAACAGTGTTTATCAAAAAAACATTGATTTTCTCAAAAACTATCTATAAAATTCACATAAAAATGCTTTAAAACAACGTAAAGTACAGAACTACAATAGAACAAAGCAATTTTCTCAATGAAAAACTGCTAGTTTTTCAGAAAAACCATATCATTTGCAATAATACTAACTTGGCCTAAAACAGTGTTTATCAAAAAAACATTGATTTTCTCAAAAACTATCGATTAAATTCACATAAAAATGCTTTAAAACGACGTAAAGTACAGAACTACAATAGAACCAAGCAATTTTTCCAATGAAAAACTGCTAGTTTTTCAGAAAAACCATATCATTTGCAATAATACTAACTTGGCCTAAAACAGTGTTTATCAAAAAAACATTGATTTTCTCAAAAACTATCGATTAAATTCACATAAAAATGCTTTAAAACGACGTAAAGTACAGAACTACAATAGAACAAAGCAATTTTTCCAATGAAAAACTGCTAGTTTTTCAGAGAAACCATATCATTTGCAATAATACTATCTTGGCCTAAAACAGTGTTTATCAAAAAAACATTGATTTTCTCAAAAACTATCGATTAAATTCACATAAAAATGCTTTAAAACGACGTAAAGTACAGAACTACAATAGAACCAAGCAATTTTTCCAATGAAAAACTGCTAGTTTTTCAGAAAAACCATATCATTTGCAATAATACTAACTTGGCCTAAAACAGTGTTTATCAAAAAAACATTGATTTTCTCAAAAACTATCGATTAAATTCACATAAAAATGCTTTAAAACGACGTAAAGTACAGAACTACAATAGAACCAAGCAATTTTTCCAATGAAAAACTGCTAGTTTTTCAGAAAAACCATATCATTTGCAATAATACTAACTTGGCCTAAAACAATGTTTATCAAAAAAACATTGACTTTCTCAAAAACTATCGATTAAATTCACATAAAAATGTTTTAAAACGATGTAAAGTACAGAACTACCATAGAACAAAGCAATTTTTCCAATGAACAACTGCTAGTTTTTCAGAAAAACCATATCATTTGCAATAATACTAACTTGGCCTAAAACAGTGTTTATCAAAAAAACATTGATTTTCTCAAAAACTATCGATTAAATTCACATAAAAATGCTTTAAAACGACGTAAAGTACAGAACTACAATAGAACCAAGCAATTTTTCCAATGAAAAACTGCTAGTTTTTCAGAAAAACCATATCATTTGCAATAATACTAACTTGGCCTAAAACAGTGTTTATCAAAAAAACATTGATTTTCTCAAAAACTATCGATTAAATTCACATAAAAATGCTTTAAAACGACGTAAAGTACAGAACTACAATAGAACCAAGCAATTTTTCCAATGAAAAACTGCTAGTTTTTCAGAAAAACCATATCATTTGCAATAATACTAACTTGGCCTAAAACAATGTTTATCAAAAAAACATTGACTTTCTCAAAAACTATCGATTAAATTCACATAAAAATGTTTTAAAACGATGTAAAGTACAGAACTACCATAGAACAAAGCAATTTTTCCAATGAACAACTGCTAGTTTTTCAGAAAAACCATATCATTTGCAATAATACTAACTTGGCCTAAAACAATGTTTATCAAAAAAACATTGACTTTCTCAAAAACTATCGATAAAATTCACATAAAAATGCTTTAAAACGACGTAAAGTACAGAACTACAATAGAACCAAGCAATTTGTGCAATGAAAAACTGCTAGTTTTTCAGAAAAACCATATCATTTGCAATAATACTAACTTGGCCTAAAACAGTGTTTACCAAAAAAACATTGATTTTCTCAAAAACTATCTATTAAAAATTCACATAAAAATGCTTTAAAACGACGTAAAGTACAGAACTACAATAGAACCAAGCAATTTTTCCAATGAAAAACTGCTAGTTTTTAAGAAAAACCATATCATTTGCAATAATACTAACTTGGCCTAAAACAGTGTTTATCAAAAGAACATTGATTTTCTCAAAAACTATCGATTAAATTCACATAAAAATGCTTTAAAACGACGTAAAGTACAGAACTACAATAGAACCAAGCAATTTGTGCAATGAAAAACTGCTAGTTTTTCAGAAAAACCATATCATTCGCAATAATACTAACTTGGCCTAAAACAGTGTTTATCAAAAAAACATTGATTTTCTCAAAATCTGTCGATTAAATTCACATAAAAATGCTTTAAAACGATGTAAAGTACAGAAATACAATAGAACAAAGCAATTTTTCCAATGAAAAACTGCTAGTTTTTCAGAAAAACCATATCATTTGCAATAATACTAAATTGGCCTAGAACAATGTTTATCAAAAAAACATTGACTTTCTCAAAAACTATCGATTAAATTCACATAAAAATGCTTTAAAACGACGTAAAGTACAGAACTACAATAGAACCAAGCAATTTCTCCAGTGAAAAACTGCTAGTTTTTCAGAAAAACCATATCATTTGCAATAATACTAACTTGGCCTAAAACAGTGTTTATCAAAAAAACATTGATTTTCTCAAAAACTATCGATTAAATTCACATAAAAATGCTTTAAAACGACGTAAAGTACAGAACTACAATAGAACCAAGCATATTTTCCAATGAAAAACTGCTAGTTTTTCAGAAAAACCATATCATTTGCAATAATACTAACTAGGCCTAAAACAATGTTTATCAAAAAAACATTGACTTTCTCAAAAACTATCGATGAAATTCGCATAAAAATGCTTTAAAACGACGTAAAGTATAGAACTACAATAGAACCAAGCAATTTGTGCAATGAAAAACTGCTAGTTTTTCAGAAAAACCATATCATTTGCAATAATACTAACTTGGTTTAAAACAGTGTTTATCAAAAAAACATTGATTTTCTCAAAAACTATCTATAAAATTCACATAAAAATGCTTTAAAACAACGTAAAGTACAGAACTACAATAGAACCAAGCAATTTTTCCAATGAAAAACTGCTAGTTTTTCAGAAAAACCATATCATTTGCAATAATACTAACTTGGCCTAAAACAGTGTTTATCAAAAAAACATTGATTTTCTCAAAAACTATCGATTAAATTCACATAAAAATGCTTTAAAACGACGTAAAGTACAGAACTACAATAGAACCAAGCAATTTTTCCAATGAAAAACTGCTAGTTTTTCAGAAAAACCATATCATTTGCAATAATACTAACTTGGCCTAAAACAGTGTTTATCAAAAAAACATTGATTTTCTCAAAAACTATCGATTAAATTCACATAAAAATGCTTTAAAACGACGTAAAGTACAGAAAAACAATAGAACAAAGCAATTTTTCCAATGAAAAACTGCTAGTTTTTCAGAAAAACCATATCATTTGCAATAATACTAACTTGGCCTAAAACAGTGTTTATCAAAAAAACATTGATTTTCTCAAAAACTATCGATTAAATTCACATAAAAATGCTTTAAAACGATGTAAAGTACAGAAATACAATAGAACGAAGCAATTTTTCCAATGAAAAACTGCTAGTTTTTCAGAAAAGCCATATCATTTGCAATAATACTAACTTGGCCTAGAACTATGTTTATCAAAAAAACATTGACTTTCTCAAAAACTATCGATTAAATTCACATAAAAATGCTTTAAAACGATGTAAAGTACAGAAATACAATAGAACGAAGCAATTTTTCCAATGAAAAACTGCTAGTTTTTCAGAAAAGCCATATCATTTGCAATAATACTAACTTGGCCTAAAACAATGTTTATCAATAAAACATTGACTTTCTCAAAAACCATCGATTAAATTCACATAAAAATGTTTTAAAACGATGTAAAGTACAGAACTACCATAGAACAAAGCAATTTTTCCATTGAACAACTGAAAGTTTTTCAAAAAAACCATATCATTTGCAATAATACTAACTTGGCCTAAAACAATGTTTATCAAAAAAACATTGACTTTCTCAAAAACTATCGATAAAATTCACATAAAAATGCTTTAAAACGACGTAAAGTACAGAACTACAATAGAATCAAGCAAATTGTGCAATGAAAAACTGCTAGTTTTTCAGAAAAACCATATCATTTGCAATAATACTAACTTGGCCTAAAACAGTGTTTATCAAAAAAACATTGATTTTCTCAAAAACTATCTATAAAATTCACATAAAAATGCTTTAAAACGACGTAGAGTACAGAACTACAATAGAACCAAGCAATTTTTCCAATGAAAAACTGCTAGTTTTTCAGAAAAACCATATCATTTGCAATAATACTAACTTGGCCTAAAACAGTGTTTATCAAAAAAACATTGATTTTCTCAAAAACTATCGATTAAATTCACATAAAAATGCTTTAAAACGACGTAAAGTACAGAACTACAATAGAACCAAGCAATTTTTCCAATGAAAAACTGCTAGTTTTTCAGAAAAACCATATCAATTGCAATAATACTAACTTGGCCTAAAACAGTGTTTATCAAAAAAACATTGATTTTCTCAAAAACTATCGATTAAATTCACATAAAAATGCTTTAAAACGACGTAAAGTACAGAAATACAATAGAACAAAGCAATTTTTCCAATGAAAAACTGCTAGTTTTTCAGAAAAACCATATCATTTGCAATAATACTAACTTGGCCTAAAACAGTGTTTATCAAAAAAACATTGATTTTCTCAAAAACTATCGATTAAATTCACATAAAAATGCTTTAAAACGACGTAAAGTACAGAACTACAATAGAACCAAGCAATTTCTCCAGTGAAAAATTGCTTGTTTTTCAGAAAAACCATATCATTTGCAATAATACTAACTTGGCCTAAAACAGTGTTTATCAAAAAAACGTTGATTTTCTCAAAAACTATCGATTAAATTCACATAAAAATGCTTTAAAACGACGTAAAGTTCAGAACTACAATAGAACCAAGCAATTTTTCCAATGAAAAACTGCTAGTTTTTCAGAAAAACCATATCATTTGCAATAATACTATCTTGGCCTAAAACAATGTTTATCAAAAAAACATTGACTTTCTCAAAAACTATCGATAAAATTCACATAAAAATGCCTTAAAGCGACGTAAAGTACAGAACTACAGTAGAACCAAGCAATTTGTGCAATGAAAAACTGCTAGTTTTTCAGAAAAACCATATCATTTGCAATAATACTAACTTGGCCTAAAACAGTGTTTATCAAAAAAACATTGATTTTCTCAAAAACTATCTATAAAATTCACATAAAAATGCTTTAAAACGACGTAAAGTACAGAACTACAATAGAATCAAGCAATTTTTCCAATGAAAAACTGCTAGTTTTTCAGAAAAACCATATCATTTGCAATAATACTAACTTGGCCTAAAACAGTGTTTATCAAAAAAACATTGATTTTCTCAAAAACTATCGATTAAATTCACATAAAAATGCTTTAAAACGACGTAAAGTACAGAACTACAATAGAACCAAGCAATTTTTCCAATGAAAAACTGCTAGTTTTTCAGAAAAACAATATCATTTGCAATAATACTTACTTGGCCTAAAACAATGTTTATCAAAAAAACATTGACTTTCTCAAAAACTATCGATTAAATTCACATAAAAATGTTTTAAAACGATGTAAAGTACAGAACTACCATAGAACAAAGCAATTTTTCCAATGAACAACTGAAAGTTTTTCAGAAAAACCATATAATTTGCAATAATACTAACTTGGCCTAAAACAATGTTTATCAAAAAAACATTGACTTTCTCAAAAACTATCGATAAAATTCACATAAAAATGCTTTAAAACGACGTAAAGTACAGAACTACCATAGAACCAAGCAATTTGTGCAATGAAAAACTGCTATTTTTTCAGAAAAACCATATCATTTGCAATAATACTAACTTGGCCTAAAACAGTGTTTATCAAAAAAACATTGATTTTCTCAAAAACTATCGATTAAATTCACATAAAAATGCTTTAAAACGACGTAAAGTACAGAACTACAATAGAACCAAGCAATTTTTCCAATGAAAAACTGCTAGTTTTTCAGAAAAACCATATCATTTGCAATAATACTAACTTGGCCTAAAACAATGTTTATCAAAAAAACATTGACTTTCTCAAAAACTATCGATTAAATTCACATAAAAATGCTTTAAAACGACGTAAAGTACAGAACTACAATAGAACCAAGCAATTTTTCCAATGAAAAACTGCTAGTTTTTCAGAAAAACCATATCATTTGCAATAATACTAACTTGGCCTAAAACAGTGTTTATCAAAAAAACATTGACTTTCTCAAAAACTATCGATTAAATTCACATAAAAATGCTTTAAAACGACGTAAAGTACAGAACTACAATAGAACCAAGCAATTTTTGCAATGAAAAACTGCTAGTTTTTCAGAAAAACCATATCATTTGCAATAATACTAACTTGGCCTAAAACAATGTTAATCAAAAAAACATTGACTTACTCAAAAACTATCGATTAAATTCACATAAAAATGCTTTAAAACGACGTAAAGTACAGTACTACTATAGAACCAAGCAATTTTTGCAATGAAAAACTGCTAGTTTTTCAGAAAAACCATATCATTTGCAATAATACTAACTTGGCCTAAAACAGTGTTTATCAAAAAAACATTGATTTTCTCAAAAACTATCTATAAAATTCACATAAAAATGCTTTAAAACGACGTAAAGTACAGAAATACAATAGAACAAAGCAATTTTTCCAATGAAAAACTGCTAGTTTTTCAGAAAAACCATATCATTTGCAATAATACTAACTTGGCCTAAAACAGTGTTTATCAAAAAAACATTGATTTTCTCAAAAACTATCGATTAAATTCACATAAAAATGCTTTAAAACGACGTAAAGTACAGAACTACAATAGAACCAAGCAATTTGTGCAATGAAAAACTGCTAGTTTTTCAGAAAAACCATATCATTCGCAATAATACTAACTTGGCCTAAAACAGTGTTTATCAAAAAAACATTGATTTTCTCAAAATCTGTCGATTAAATTCACATAAAAATGCTTTAAAACGACGTAAAGTATAGAACTACAATAGAACCAAGCAATTTGTGCAATGAAAAACTGCTAGTTTTTCAGAAAAACCATATCATTTGCAATAATACTAACTTGGTTTAAAACAGTGTTTATCAAAAAAACATTGATTTTCTCAAAAACTATCTATAAAATTCACATAAAAATGCTTTAAAACAACGTAAAGTACAGAACTACAATAGAACCAAGCAATTTTTCCAATGAAAAACTGCTAGTTTTTCAGAAAAACCATATCATTTGCAATAATACTAACTTGGCCTAAAACAGTGTTTATCAAAAAAACATTGATTTTCTCAAAAACTATCGATTAAATTCACATAAAAATGCTTTAAAACGACGTAAAGTACAGAAAAACAATAGAACAAAGCAATTTTTCCAATGAAAAACTGCTAGTTTTTCAGAAAAACCATATCATTTGCAATAATACTAACTTGGCCTAAAACAATGTTAATCAAAAAAACATTGACTTACTCAAAAACTATCGATTAAATTCACATAAAAATGCTTTAAAACGACGTAAAGTACAGTACTACTATAGAACCAAGCAATTTTTCCAATGAAAAACTGCTAGTTTTTCAGAAAAACCATATCATTTGCAATAATACTAACTTGGCCTAAAACAGTGTTTATCAAAAAAACATTGATTTTCTCAAAAACTATCGATTAAATTCACATAAAAATGCTTTAAAACGACGTAAAGTACAGAACTACAATAGAACCAAGCAATTTGTGCAATGAAAAACTGCTAGTTTTTCAGAAAAACCATATCATTCGCAATAATACTAACTTGGCCTAAAACAGTGTTTATCAAAAAAACATTGATTTTCTCAAAATCTGTCGATTAAATTCACATAAAAATGCTTTAAAACGACGTAAAGTACAAAACTACAATAGAACCAAGCAATTTCTCCAGTGAAAAACTGCTAGTTTTTCAGAAAAACCATATCATTTGCAATAATACTAACTTGGCCTAAAACAGTGTTTATCAAAAAAACATTGATTTTCTCAAAATCTGTCGATTAAATTCACATAAAAATGCTTTAAAACGACGTAAAGTACAGAACTACAATAGAACCAAGCAATTTCTCCAGTGAAAAACTGCTAGTTTTTCAGAAAAACCATATCATTTGCAATAATACTAACTTGGCCTAAAACAGTGTTTATCAAAAAAACATTGATTTTCTCAAAAACTATCGATTAAATTCACATAAAAATGCTTTAAAACGACGTAAAGTACAGAACTACAATAGAACCAAGCAATTTTTCCAATGAAAAACTGCTAGTTTTTCAGAAAAACCATATCATTTGCAATAATACTAACTAGGCCTAAAACAATGTTTATCAAAAAAACATTGACTTTCTCAAAAACTATCGATGAAATTCGCATAAAAATGCTTTAAAACGACGTAAAGTATAGAACTACAATAGAACCAAGCAATTTGTGCAATGAAAAACTGCTAGTTTTTCAGAAAAACCATATCATTTGCAATAATACTAACTTGGTTTAAAACAGTGTTTATCAAAAAAACATTGATTTTCTCAAAAACTATCTATAAAATTCACATAAAAATGCTTTAAAACAACGTAAAGTACAGAACTACAATAGAACCAAGCAATTTTTCCAATGAAAAACTGCTAGTTTTTCAGAAAAACCATATCATTTGCAATAATACTAACTTGGCCTAAAACAGTGTTTATCAAAAAAACATTGATTTTCTCAAAAACTATCGATTAAATTCACATAAAAATGCTTTAAAACGACGTAAAGTACAGAACTACAATAGAACCAAGCAATTTTTCCAATGAAAAACTGCTAGTTTTTCAGAAAAACCATATCATTTGCAATGATACTAACTTGGCCTAAAACAGTGTTTATCAAAAAAACATTGATTTTCTCAAAAACTATCGATTAAATTCACATAAAAATGCTTTAAAACGACGTAAAGTACAGAAAAACAATAGAACAAAGCAATTTTTCCAATGAAAAACTGCTAGTTTTTCAGAAAAACCATATCATTTGCAATAATACTAACTTGGCCTAAAACAGTGTTTATCAAAAAAACATTGATTTTCTCAAAAACTATCGATTAAATTCACATAAAAATGCTTTAAAACGATGTAAAGTACAGAAATACAATAGAACGAAGCAATTTTTCCAATGAAAAACTGCTAGTTTTTCAGAAAAGCCATATCATTTGCAATAATACTAACTTGGCCTAGAACTATGTTTATCAAAAAAACATTGACTTTCTCAAAAACTATCGATTAAATTCACATAAAAATGCTTTAAAACGATGTAAAGTACAGAAATACAATAGAACGAAGCAATTTTTCCAATGAAAAACTGCTAGTTTTTCAGAAAAGCCATATCATTTGCAATAATACTAACTTGGCCTAAAGCAATGTTTATCAATAAAACATTGACTTTCTCAAAAACCATCGATTAAATTCACATAAAAATGTTTTAAAACGATGTAAAGTACAGAACTACCATAGAACAAAGCAATTTTTCCATTGAACAACTGAAAGTTTTTCAAAAAAACCATATCATTTGCAATAATACTAACTTGGCCTAAAACAATGTTTATCAAAAAAACATTGACTTTCTCAAAAACTATCGATAAAATTCACATAAAAATGCTTTAAAACGACGTAAAGTACAGAACTACAATAGAATCAAGCAAATTGTGCAATGAAAAACTGCTAGTTTTTCAGAAAAACCATATCATTTGCAATAATACTAACTTGGCCTAAAACAGTGTTTATCAAAAAAACATTGATTTTCTCAAAAACTATCTATAAAATTCACATAAAAATGCTTTAAAACGACGTAGAGTACAGAACTACAATAGAACCAAGCAATTTTTCCAATGAAAAACTGCTAGTTTTTCAGAAAAACCATATCATTTGCAATAATACTAACTTGGCCTAAAACAGTGTTTATCAAAAAAACATTGATTTTCTCAAAAACTATCGATTAAATTCACATAAAAATGCTTTAAAACGACGTAAAGTACAGAACTACAATAGAACCAAGCAATTTTTCCAATGAAAAACTGCTAGTTTTTCAGAAAAACCATATCAATTGCAATAATACTAACTTGGCCTAAAACAGTGTTTATCAAAAAAACATTGATTTTCTCAAAAACTATCGATTAAATTCACATAAAAATGCTTTAAAACGACGTAAAGTACAGAAAAACAATAGAACAAAGCAATTTTTCCAATGAAAAACTGCTAGTTTTTCAGAAAAACCATATCATTTGCAATAATACTAACTTGGCCTAAAACAGTGTTTATCAAAAAAACATTGATTTTCTCAAAAACTATCGATTAAATTCACATAAAAATGCTTTAAAACGATGTAAAGTACAGAAATACAATAGAACGAAGCAATTTTTCCAATGAAAAACTGCTAGTTTTTCAGAAAAGCCATATCATTTGCAATAATACTAACTTGGCCTAGAACTATGTTTATCAAAAAAACATTGACTTTCTCAAAAACTATCGATTAAATTCACATAAAAATGCTTTAAAACGATGTAAAGTACAGAAATACAATAGAACGAAGCAATTTTTCCAATGAAAAACTGCTAGTTTTTCAGAAAAGCCATATCATTTGCAATAATACTAACTTGGCCTAAAACAATGTTTATCAATAAAACATTGACTTTCTCAAAAACTATCGATTAAATTCACATAAAAATGTTTTAAAACGATGTAAAGTACAGAACTACCATAGAACAAAGCAATTTTTCCATTGAACAACTGAAAGTTTTTCAAAAAAACCATATCATTTGCAATAATACTAACTTGGCCTAAAACAATGTTTATCAAAAAAACATTGACTTTCTCAAAAACTATCGATAAAATTCACATAAAAATGCTTTAAAACGACGTAAAGTACAGAACTACAATAGAATCAAGCAAATTGTGCAATGAAAAACTGCTAGTTTTTCAGAAAAACCATATCATTTGCAATGATACTAACTTGGCCTAAAACAGTGTTTATCAAAAAAACATTGATTTTCTCAAAAACTATCTATAAAATTCACATAAAAATGCTTTAAAACGACGTAGAGTACAGAACTACAATAGAACCAAGCAATTTTTCCAATGAAAAACTGCTAGTTTTTCAGAAAAACCATATCATTTGCAATAATACTAACTTGGCCTAAAACAGTGTTTATCAAAAAAACATTGATTTTCTCAAAAACTATCGATTAAATTCACATAAAAATGCTTTAAAACGACGTAAAGTACAGAACTACAATAGAACCAAGCAATTTTTCCAATGAAAAACTGCTAGTTTTTCAGAAAAACCATATCAATTGCAATAATACTAACTTGGCCTAAAACAGTGTTTATCAAAAAAACATTGATTTTCTCAAAAACTATCGATTAAATTCACATAAAAATGCTTTAAAACGACGTAAAGTACAGAACTACAATAGAACCAAGCAATTTTTCCAATGAAAAACTGCTAGTTTTTCAGAAAAACCATATCATTTGCAATAATACTAACTTGGCCTAAAACAGTATTTATCAAAAAAACATTGATTTTCTCAAAAACTATCGATTAAATTCACATAAAAATGCTTTAAAACGAAGTAAAGTACAGAACTACAATGTAACAAAGCAATTTTTCCAATGAAAAACTGCTAGTTTTTCAGAAAAACCATATCATTTGCAATAATACTAACTTGGCCTAAAACAGTGTTTATCAAAAAAACATTGATTTTCTCAAAAACTATCGATTAAATTCACATAAAAATGCTTTAAAACGACGTAAAGTACAGAACTACAATAGAACCAAGCAATTTTTCCAATGAAAAACTGCTAGTTTTTCAGAAAAACCATATCATTTGCAATAATACTAACTTGGCCTAAAACAGTGTTTATCAAAAAAACATTGACTTTCTCAAAAACTATCGATTAAATTCACATAAAAATGTTTTAAAACGATGTAAAGTACAGAACTACCATAGAACAAAGCAATTTTTCCATTGAACAACTGAAAGTTTTTCAAAAAAACCATATCATTTGCAATAATACTAACTTGGCCTAAAACAATGTTTATCAAAAAAACATTGACTTTCTCAAAAACTATCGATAAAATTCACATAAAAATGCTTTAAAACGACGTAAAGTACAGAACTACAATAGAATCAAGCAAATTGTGCAATGAAAAACTGCTAGTTTTTCAGAAAAACCATATCATTTGCAATAATACTAACTTGGCCTAAAACAGTGTTTATCAAAAAAACATTGATTTTCTCAAAAACTATCTATAAAATTCACATAAAAATGCTTTAAAACGACGTAGAGTACAGAACTACAATAGAACCAAGCAATTTTTCCAATGAAAAACTGCTAGTTTTTCAGAAAAACCATATCATTTGCAATAATACTAACTTGGCCTAAAACAGTGTTTATCAAAAAAACATTGATTTTCTCAAAAACTATCGATTAAATTCACATAAAAATGCTTTAAAACGACGTAAAGTACAGAACTACAATAGAACCAAGCAATTTTTCCAATGAAAAACTGCTAGTTTTTCAGAAAAACCATATCATTTGCAATAATACTAACTTGGCCTAAAACAGTGTTTATCAAAAAAACATTGACTTTCTCAAAAACTATCGATTAAATTCACATAAAAATGTTTTAAAACGATGTAAAGTACAGAACTACCATAGAACAAAGCAATTTTTCCATTGAACAACTGAAAGTTTTTCAAAAAAACCATATCATTTGCAATAATACTAACTTGGCCTAAAACAATGTTTATCAAAAAAACATTGACTTTCTCAAAAACTATCGATAAAATTCACATAAAAATGCTTTAAAACGACGTAAAGTACAGAACTACAATAGAATCAAGCAAATTGTGCAATGAAAAACTGCTAGTTTTTCAGAAAAACCATATCATTTGCAATAATACTAACTTGGCCTAAAACAGTGTTTATCAAAAAAACATTGATTTTCTCAAAAACTATCTATAAAATTCACATAAAAATGCTTTAAAACGACGTAGAGTACAGAACTACAATAGAACCAAGCAATTTTTCCAATGAAAAACTGCTAGTTTTTCAGAAAAACCATATCATTTGCAATAATACTAACTTGGCCTAAAACAGTGTTTATCAAAAAAACATTGATTTTCTCAAAAACTATCGATTAAATTCACATAAAAATGCTTTAAAACGACGTAAAGTACAGAACTACAATAGAACCAAGCAATTTTTCCAATGAAAAACTGCTAGTTTTTCAGAAAAACCATATCAATTGCAATAATACTAACTTGGCCTAAAACAGTGTTTATCAAAAAAACATTGATTTTCTCAAAAACTATCGATTAAATTCACATAAAAATGCTTTAAAACGACGTAAAGTACAGAAAAACAATAGAACAAAGCAATTTTTCCAATGAAAAACTGCTAGTTTTTCAGAAAAACCATATCATTTGCAATAATACTAACTTGGCCTAAAACAGTGTTTATCAAAAAAACATTGATTTTCTCAAAAACTATCGATTAAATTCACATAAAAATGCTTTAAAACGACGTAAAGTACAGAACTACAATAGAACCAAGCAATTTTTCCAATGAAAAACTGCTAGTTTTTCAGAAAAACCATATCAATTGCAATAATACTAACTTGGCCTAAAACAGTGTTTATCAAAAAAACATTGATTTTCTCAAAAACTATCGATTAAATTCACATAAAAATGCTTTAAAACGACGTAAAGTACAGAACTACAATAGAACCAAGCAATTTTTCCAATGAAAAACTGCTAGTTTTTCAGAAAAACCATATCATTTGCAATAATACTAACTTGGCCTAAAACAGTGTTTATCAAAAAAACATTGATTTTCTCAAAAACTATCGATTAAATTCACATAAAAATGCTTTAAAACGACGTAAAGTACAGAACTACAATAGAACCAAGCAATTTTTCCAATGAAAAACTGCTAGTTTTTCAGAAAAACCATATCATTTGCAATAATACTAACTTGGCCTAAAACAGTGTTTATCAAAAAAACATTGACTTTCTCAAAAACTATCGATTAAATTCACATAAAAATGTTTTAAAACGATGTAAAGTACAGAACTACCATAGAACAAAGCAATTTTTCCATTGAACAACTGAAAGTTTTTCAAAAAAACCATATCATTTGCAATAATACTAACTTGGCCTAAAACAATGTTTATCAAAAAAACATTGACTTTCTCAAAAACTATCGATAAAATTCACATAAAAATGCTTTAAAACGACGTAAAGTACAGAACTACAATAGAATCAAGCAAATTGTGCAATGAAAAACTGCTAGTTTTTCAGAAAAACCATATCATTTGCAATAATACTAACTTGGCCTAAAACAGTGTTTATCAAAAAAACATTGATTTTCTCAAAAACTATCGATTAAATTCACATAAAAATGCTTTAAAACGACGTAGAGTACAGAACTACAATAGAACCAAGCAATTTTTCCAATGAAAAACTGCTAGTTTTTCAGAAAAACCATATCATTTGCAATAATACTAACTTGGCCTAAAACAGTGTTTATCAAAAAAACATTGATTTTCTCAAAAACTATCGATTAAATTCACATAAAAATGCTTTAAAACGACGTAAAGTACAGAAAAACAATAGAACAAAGCAATTTTTCCAATGAAAAACTGCTAGTTTTTCAGAAAAACCATATCATTTGCAATAATACTAACTTGGCCTAAAACAGTGTTTATCAAAAAAACATTGATTTTCTCAAAAACTATCGATTAAATTCACATAAAAATGCTTTAAAACGATGTAAAGTACAGAAATACAATAGAACGAAGCAATTTTTCCAATGAAAAACTGCTAGTTTTTCAGAAAAGCCATATCATTTGCAATAATACTAACTTGGCCTAGAACTATGTTTATCAAAAAAACATTGACTTTCTCAAAAACTATCGATTAAATTCACATAAAAATGCTTTAAAACGATGTAAAGTACAGAAATACAATAGAACGAAGCAATTTTTCCAATGAAAAACTGCTAGTTTTTCAGAAAAGCCATATCATTTGCAATAATACTAACTTGGCCTAAAACAATGTTTATCAATAAAACATTGACTTTCTCAAAAACTATCGATTAAATTCACATAAAAATGTTTTTAAACGATGTAAAGTACAGAACTACCATAGAACAAAGCAATTTTTCCATTGAACAACTGAAAGTTTTTCAAAAAAACCATATCATTTGCAATAATACTAACTTGGCCTAAAACAATGTTTATCAAAAAAACATTGACTTTCTCAAAAACTATCGATAAAATTCACATAAAAATGCTTTAAAACGACGTAAAGTACAGAACTACAATAGAATCAAGCAAATTGTGCAATGAAAAACTGCTAGTTTTTCAGAAAAACCATATCATTTGCAATGATACTAACTTGGCCTAAAACAGTGTTTATCAAAAAAACATTGATTTTCTCAAAAACTATCTATAAAATTCACATAAAAATGCTTTAAAACGACGTAGAGTACAGAACTACAATAGAACCAAGCAATTTTTCCAATGAAAAACTGCTAGTTTTTCAGAAAAACCATATCAATTGCAATAATACTAACTTGGCCTAAAACAGTGTTTATCAAAAAAACATTGATTTTCTCAAAAACTATCGATTAAATTCACATAAAAATGCTTGAAAACGACGTAAAGTACAGAAAAACAATAGAACAAAGCAATTTTTCCAATGAAAAACTGCTAGTTTTTCAGAAAAACCATATCATTTGCAATAATACTAACTTGGCCTAAAACAGTGTTTATCAAAAAAACATTGATTTTCTCAAAAACTATCGATTAAATTCACATAAAAATGCTTTAAAACGACGTAAAGTACAGAACTACAATAGAACCAAGCAATTTTTCCAATGAAAAACTGCTAGTTTTTCAGAAAAACCATATCATTTGCAATAATACTAACTTGGCCTAAAACAGTGTTTATCAAAAAAACATTGATTTTCTCAAAAACTATAGATTAAATTCACATAAAAATGCTTTAAAACGACGTAAAGTACAGAACTACAATAGAACCAAGCAATTTTTCCAATGAAAAACTGCTAGTTTTTCAGAAAAACCATATCATTTGCAATAATACTAACTTGGCCTAAAACAATGTTTATCAAAAAAACATTGACTTTCTCAAAAACTATCGATGAAATTCGCATAAAAATGCTTTAAAACGACGTAAAGTACAGAACTACAATAGAACCAAGCAATTTGTGCAATGAAAAACTGCTAGTTTTTCAGAAAAACCATATCATTTGCAATAATACTAACTTGGTTTAAAACAGTGTTTATCAAAAAAACATTGATTTTCTCAAAAACTATCTATAAAATTCACATAAAAATGCTTTAAAACAACGTAAAGTACAGAACTACAATAGAACCAAGCAATTTTTCCAATGAAAAACTGCTAGTTTTTCAGAAAAACCATATCAATTGCAATAATACTAACTTGGCCTAAAACAGTGTTTATCAAAAAAACATTGATTTTCTCAAAAACTATCGATTAAATTCACATAAAAATGCTTTAAAACGACGTAAAGTACAGAACTACAATAGAACCAAGCAATTTTTCCAATGAAAAACTGCTAGTTTTTCAGAAAAACCATATCATTTGCAATAATACTAACTTGGCCTAAAACAGTGTTTATCAAAAAAACATTGATTTTCTCAAAAACTATCGATTAAATTCACATACAAATGCTTTAAAACGACGTAAAGTACAGAACTACAATAGAACAAAGCAATTTTTCCAATGAAAAACTGCTAGTTTTTCAGAAAAACCATATCATTTGCAATAATACTAACTTGGCCTAAAACAGTGTTTATCAAAAAAACATTGATTTTCTCAAAAACTATCGATTAAATTCACATAAAAATGCTTTAAAACGACGTAAAGTACAGAACTACAATAGAACCAAGCAATTTTTCCAATGAAAAACTGCTAGTTTTTCAGAAAAACCATATCATTTGCAATAATACTAACTTGGCCTAAAACAGTGTTTATCAAAAAAACATTGACTTTCTCAAAAACTGTCGATTAAATTCACATAAAAATGTTTTAAAACGATGTAAAGTACAGAACTACCATAGAACAAAGCAATTTTTCCATTGAACAACTGAAAGTTTTTCAAAAAAACCATATCATTTGCAATAATACTAACTTGGCCTAAAACAATGTTTATCAAAAAAACATTGACTTTCTCAAAAACTATCGATAAAATTCACATAAAAATGCTTTAAAACGACGTAAAGTACAGAACTACAATAGAATCAAGCAAATTGTGCAATGAAAAACTGCTAGTTTTTCAGAAAAACCATATCATTTGCAATAATACTAACTTGGCCTAGAACAGTGTTTATCAAAAAAACATTGATTTTCTCAAAAACTATCTATAAAATTCACATAAAAATGCTTTAAAATGACGTAGAGTACAGAACTACAATAGAACCAAGCAATTTTTCCAATGAAAAACTGCTAGTTTTTCAGAAAAACCATATCATTTGCAATAATACTAACTTGGCCTAAAACAGTGTTTATCAAAAAAACATTGATTTTCTCAAAAACTATCGATTAAATTCACATAAAAATGCTTTAAAACGACGTAAAGTACAGAACTACAATAGAACCAAGCAATTTTTCCAATGAAAAACTGCTAGTTTTTCAGAAAAACCATATCAATTGCAATAATACTAACTTGGCCTAAAACAGTGTTTATCAAAAAAACATTGATTTTCTCAAAAACTATCGATTAAATTCACATAAAAATGCTTTAAAACGACGTAAAGTACAGAAAAACAATAGAACAAAGCAATTTTTCCAATGAAAAACTGCTAGTTTTTCAGAAAAACCATATCATTTGCAATAATACTAACTTGGCCTAAAACAGTGTTTATCAAAAAAACATTGATTTTCTCAAAAACTATCGATTAAATTCACATAAAAATGCTTTAAAACGACGTAAAGTACAGAACTACAATAGAACCAAGCAATTTTTCCAATGAAAAACTGCTAGTTTTTCAGAAAAACCATATCAATTGCAATAATACTAACTTGGCCTAAAACAGTGTTTATCAAAAAAACATTGATTTTCTCAAAAACTATCGATTAAATTCACATAAAAATGCTTTAAAACGACGTAAAGTACAGAACTACAATAGAACCAAGCAATTTTTCCAATTAAAAACTGCTAGTTTTTCAGAAAAACCATATCATTTGCAATAATACTAACTTGGCCTAAAACAGTGTTTATCAAAAAAACATTGATTTTCTCAAAAACTATCGATTAAATTCACATAAAAATGCTTTAAAACGACGTAAAGTACAGAACTACAATAGAACAAAGCAATTTTTCCAATGAAAAACTGCTAGTTTTTCAGAAAAACCATATCATTTGCAATAATACTAACTTGGCCTAAAACAGTGTTTATCAAAAAAACATTGATTTTCTCAAAAACTATCGATTAAATTCACATAAAAATGCTTTAAAACGACGTAAAGTACAGAACTACAATAGAACCAAGCAATTTTTCCAATGAAAAACTGCTAGTTTTTCAGAAAAACCATATCATTTGCAATAATACTAACTTGGCCTAAAACAGTGTTTATCAAAAAAACATTGACTTTCTCAAAAACTATCGATTAAATTCACATAAAAATGTTTTAAAACGATGTAAAGTACAGAAAAACAATAGAACAAAGCAATTTTTCCAATGAAAAACTGCTAGTTTTTCAGAAAAACCATATCATTTGCAATAATACTAACTTGGCCTAAAACAATGTTTATCAAAAAAACATTGATTTTCTCAAAAACTATCGATTAAATTCACATAAAAATGCTTTAAAACGACGTAAAGTACAGAACTACAATAGAACCAAGCAATTTTTCCAATGAAAAACTGCTAGTTTTTCAGAAAAACCATATCATTTGCAATAATACTAACTTGGCCTAAAACAGTGTTTATCAAAAAAACATTGATTTTCTCAAAAACTATAGATTAAATTCACATAAAAATGCTTTAAAACGACGTAAAGTACAGAACTACAATAGAACCAAGCAATTTTTCCAATGAAAAACTGCTAGTTTTTCAGAAAAACCATATCATTTGCAATAATACTAACTTGGCCTAAAACAATGTTTATCAAAAAAACATTGACTTTCTCAAAAACTATCGATGAAATTCGCATAAAAATGCTTTAAAACGACGTAAAGTACAGAACTACAATAGAACCAAGCAATTTGTGCAATGAAAAACTGCTAGTTTTTCAGAAAAACCATATCATTTGCAATAATACTAACTTGGTTTAAAACAGTGTTTATCAAAAAAACATTGATTTTCTCAAAAACTATCTATAAAATTCACATAAAAATGCTTTAAAACAACGTAAAGTACAGAACTACAATAGAACCAAGCAATTTTTCCAATACAAAACTGCTAGTTTTTCAGAAAAACCATATCATTTGCAATAATACTAACTTGGCCTAAAACAGTGTTTATCAAAAAAACATTGATTTTCTCAAAAACTATCGATTAAATTCACATAAAAATGCTTTAAAACGACGTAAAGTACAGAACTACAATAGAACCAAGCAATTTTTCTAATGAAAAACTGCTAGTTTTTCAGAAAAACCATATCATTTGCAATAATACTAACTTGGCCTAAAACAGTGTTTATCAAAAAAACATTGATTTTCTCAAAAACTATCGATTAAATTCACATAAAAATGCTTTAAAACGACGTAGAGTACAGAACTACAATAGAACAAAGCAATTTTTCCAATGAAAAACTGCTAGTTTTTCAGAAAAACCATATCATTTGCAATAATACTAACTTGGCCTAAAACAGTGTTTATCAAAAAAACATTGATTTTCTCAAAAACTATCGATTAAATTCACATAAAAATTCTTTAAAACGACGTAAAGTACAGAACTACAATAGAACCAAGCAATTTTTCCAATGAAAAACTGCTAGTTTTTCAGAAAAACCATATCATTTGCATTAATACTAACTTGGCCTAAAACAGTGTTTATCAAAAAAACATTGATTTTCTCAAAAACTATCGATTAAATTCACATAAAAATGCTTTAAAACGACGTAAAGTACAGAACTACAATAGAACCAAGCAATTTTTCCAATGAAAAACTGCTAGTTTTTCAGAAAACCATATCATTTGCAATAATACTAACTTGGCCTAAAACAATGTTTATCAAAAAAACATTGACTTTCTCAAAAACTATCGATTAAATTCACATAAAAATGTTTTTAAACGATGTAAAGTACAGAACTACCATAGAACAAAGCAATTTTTCCAATGAACAACTGCTAGTTTTTCAGAAAAACCATATCATTTGCAATAATACTAACTTGGCCTAAAACAGTGTTTATCAAAAAAACATTGATTTTCTCAAAAACTATCGATTAAATTCACATAAAAATGCTTTAAAACGACGTAAAGTACAGAACTACAATAGAACAAAGCAATTTTTCCAATGAAAAACTGCTAGTTTTTCAGAAAAACCATATCATTTGCAATAATACTAACTTGGCCTAAAACAGTGTTTATCAAAAAAACATTGATTTTCTCAAAAACTATCGATTAAATTCACATAAAAATGCTTTAAAACGACGTAAAGTACAGAACTACAATAGAACCAAGCAATTTTTCCAATGAAAAACTGCTAGTTTTTCAGAAAAACCATATCATTTGCAATAATACTAACTTGGCCTAAAACAGTGTTTATCAAAAAAACATTGATTTTCTCAAAAACTATCGATTAAATTCACATAAAAATGCTTTAAAACGACGTAAAGTACAGAACTACAATAGAATCAAGCAATTTTTGCAATGAAAAACTGCTAGTTTTTCAGAAAAACCATATCATTTGCAATAATACTAACTTGGCCTAAAACAGTGTTTATCAAAAAAACATTGATTTTCTCAAAAACTATCGATTAAATTCACATAAAAATGCTTTAAAACGACGTAAAGTACAGAGCTACAATAGAACCAAGCAATTTTTCCAATGAAAAACTGCTAGTTTTTCAGAAAAACAATATCATTTGCAATAATACTTACTTGGCCTAAAACAATGTTTATCAAAAAAACATTGACTTTCTCAAAAACTATCGATTAAATTCACATAAAAATGTTTTAAAACGATGTAAAGTACAGAACTACCATAGAACAAAGCAATTTTTCCAATGAACAACTGAAAGTTTTTCAGAAAAACCATATAATTTGCAATAATACTAACTTGGCCTAAAACAATGTTTATCAAAAAAACATTGACTTTCTCAAAAACTATCGATAAAATTCACATAAAAATGCTTTAAAACGACGTAAAGTACAGAACTACCATAGAACCAAGCAATTTGTGCAATGAAAAACTGCTATTTTTTCAGAAAAACCATATCATTTGCAATAATACTAACTTGGCCTAAAACAGTGTTTATCAAAAAAACATTGATTTTCTCAAAAACTATCGATTAAATTCACATAAAAATGCTTTAAAACGACGTAAAGTACAGAACTACAATAGAACCAATTAATTTTTCCAATGAAAAACTGCTAGTTTTTCAGAAAAACCATATCATTTGCAATAATACTAACTTGGCCTAAAACAGTGTTTATCAAAAAAACATTGATTTTCTCAAAAACTATCTATAAAATTCACATAAAAATGCTTTAAAACGACGTAAAGTACAGAAATACAATAGAACAAAGCAATTTTTCCAATGAAAAACTGCTAGTTTTTCAGAAAAACCATATCATTTGCAATAATACTAACTTGGCCTAAAACAGTGTTTATCAAAAAAACATTGATTTTCTCAAAAACTATCGATTAAATTCACATAAAAATGCTTTAAAACGACGTAAAGTACAGAACTACAATAGAACCAAGCAATTTGTGCAATGAAAAACTGCTAGTTTTTCAGAAAAACCATATCATTCGCAATAATACTAACTTGGCCTAAAACAGTGTTTATCAAAAAAACATTGATTTTCTCAAAATCTGTCGATTAAATTCACATAAAAATGCTTTAAAACGACGTAAAGTACAGAACTACAATAGAACCAAGCAATTTCTCCAGTGAAAAACTGCTAGTTTTTCAGAAAAACCATATCATTTGCAATAATACTAACTTGGCCTAAAACAGTGTTTATCAAAAAAACATTGATTTTCTCAAAAACTATCGATTAAATTCACATAAAAATGCTTTAAAACGACGTAAAGTACAGAACTACAATAGAACCAAGCAATTTTTGCAATGAAAAACTGCTAGTTTTTCAGAAAAACCATATCATTTGCAATAATACTAACTTGGCCTAAAACAGTGTTTATCAAAAAAACATTGATTTTCTCAAAAACTATCGATTAAATTCACATAAAAATGCTTTAAAACGACGTAAAGTACAGAGCTACAATAGAACCAAGCAATTTTTCCAATGAAAAACTGCTAGTTTTTCAGAAAAACAATATCATTTGCAATAATACTTACTTGGCCTAAAACAATGTTTATCAAAAAAACATTGACTTTCTCAAAAACTATCGATTAAATTCACATAAAAATGTTTTAAAACGATGTAAAGTACAGAACTACCATAGAACAAAGCAATTTTTCCAATGAACAACTGAAAGTTTTTCAGAAAAACCATATAATTTGCAATAATACTAACTTGGCCTAAAACAATGTTTATCAAAAAAACATTGACTTTCTCAAAAACTATCGATAAAATTCACATAAAAATGCTTTAAAACGACGTAAAGTACAGAACTACCATAGAACCAAGCAATTTGTGCAATGAAAAACTGCTATTTTTTCAGAAAAACCATATCATTTGCAATAATACTAACTTGGCCTAAAACAGTGTTTATCAAAAAAACATTGATTTTCTCAAAAACTATCGATTAAATTCACATAAAAATGCTTTAAAACGACGTAAAGTACAGAACTACAATAGAACCAATTAATTTTTCCAATGAAAAACTGCTAGTTTTTCAGAAAAACCATATCATTTGCAATAATACTAACTTGGCCTAAAACAGTGTTTATCAAAAAAACATTGATTTTCTCAAAAACTATCTATAAAATTCACATAAAAATGCTTTAAAACGACGTAAAGTACAGAAATACAATAGAACAAAGCAATTTTTCCAATGAAAAACTGCTAGTTTTTCAGAAAAACCATATCATTTGCAATAATACTAACTTGGCCTAAAACAGTGTTTATCAAAAAAACATTGATTTTCTCAAAAACTATCGATTAAATTCACATAAAAATGCTTTAAAACGACGTAAAGTACAGAACTACAATAGAACCAAGCAATTTGTGCAATGAAAAACTGCTAGTTTTTCAGAAAAACCATATCATTCGCAATAATACTAACTTGGCCTAAAACAGTGTTTATCAAAAAAACATTGATTTTCTCAAAATCTGTCGATTAAATTCACATAAAAATGCTTTAAAACGACGTAAAGTACAGAACTACAATAGAACCAAGCAATTTCTCCAGTGAAAAACTGCTAGTTTTTCAGAAAAACCATATCATTTGCAATAATACTAACTTGGCCTAAAACAGTGTTTATCAAAAAAACATTGATTTTCTCAAAAACTATCGATTAAATTCACATAAAAATGCTTTAAAACGACGTAAAGTACAGAACTACAATAGAACCAAGCAATTTTTGCAATGTAAAACTGCTAGTTTTTCAGAAACACCATATCATTTGCAATAATACTAACTTGGCCTAAAACAGTGTTTATCAAAAAAACATTGATTTTCTCAAAAACTGTCGATTAAATTCACATAAAAATGCTTTAAAACGATGCAAAGTACAGAACTACAATAGAACAAAGCAATTTTTCCAATGAAAAACTGCTAGTTTTTCAGAAAAACCATATCATTTGCAATAATACTAACTGGGCCTAAAACAATGTTTATCAAACAGGCATTGATTTTCTCAAAAACTGTCAATTAAATTCACATAAAAATGCTTTAAAACGATGTAAAGTACAGAACTAAAATAGAACAAAACAATTTTTGCAATGAAAAACTGCTAGTTTTTCAGAAAAACCATATCATTTCTAATAATACTAACTTAGCCTAAAACAGTGTTTATCAAAAAAACATTGATTTTCTCAAAACCTGTCGATTAAATTCACATAAAAATGCTTTAAAACGATGTAAAGTACAGAACTACAATAGAATCAAGCAATTTTTCCAATGAAAAACTGCTAGTTTTTCAGAAAAACCATATCATTTGCAATAATACTAACTTGGCCTAAAACAGTGTTTATCAAAAAAACATTGATTTTCTCAAAAACTATCGATGAAATTCACATAAAAATGCTTTAAAACGACGTAAAGTACAGAACTACAATAGAACCAAGCAATTTTTGCAATGTAAAACTGCTAGTTTTTCAGAAAAACCATATCATTTGCAATAATACTAACTTGGCCTAAAACAGTGTTTATAAAAAAAACATTGATTTTCTCAAAAACTGTGGATTAAATTCACATAAAAATGCTTTAAAACGATGCAAAGTACAGAACTACAATAGAAAAAAGCAATTTTTCCAATGAAAAACTGCTAGTTTTTCAGAAAAACCATATCATTTGCAATAATACTAACTTGGCCTAAAACAATGTTTATCAAACAAGCATTGATTTTCTCAAAAACTGTCAATTAAATTCACATAAAAATGCTTTAAAACGATGTAAAGTACAGAACTAAAATAGAACAAAACAATTTTTGCAATGAAAAACTGCTAGTTTTTCAGAAAAACCATATCATTTCCAATAATACTAACTTAGCCTAAAACAGTGTTTATCAAAAAAACATTGATTTTCGCAAAAACTGTCGATTAAATTCACATAAAAATGCTTTAAAACGATGTAAAGTACAGAACTACAATAGAACCAAGCAATTTTTCCAATGAAAAACTGCTAGTTTGTCAGAAAAACCATATCATTTGCAATAAAACTAACTAGGCCTAAAACAGTGTTTATCAAAAAAACATTGATTTTCTCAAAAACTGTTGATTAAATTCACATGAAAATGCTTTAAAACGATGTAAAGTACAGAACTACAATAGAACCAAGCAATTTTTCCAATGAAAAACTGCTAGTTTTTCAGAAAAACCATATCATTTGCAATAATACTAACTTGGCCTAAAACAGTGTTTATCAAAAAAACATTGATTTTCTCAAAAACTATCGATGAAATTCACATAAAAATGCTTTAAAACGATGTAAAGTACAGAACTATAATAGAACCAAGCAATTTTTGCAATGTAAAACTGCTAGTTTTTCAGAAAAACCATATCATTTGCAATAATACTAACTTGGCCTAAAACAGTGTTTATCAAAAAAACATTGATTTTCTCAAAAACTGTCGATTAAATTCACATAAAAATGCTTTAAAACGATGCAAAGTACAGAACTACAATAGAACAAAGCAATTTTTCCAATGAAAAACTGCTAGTTTTTCAGAAAAACCATATCATTTGCAATAATACTAACTTGGCCTGAAACAGTGTTTATCAAAAAAACATTGATTTTCTCAAAACCTGTCGATTAAATTCACATAAAAATGCTTTAAAACGATGTAAAGTACAGAACTAAAATAGAACAAAACAATTTTTGCAATGAAAAACTGCTAGTTTTTCAGAAAAACCATATCATTTCTAATAATACTAACTTAGCCTAAAACAGTGTTTATCAAAAAAACATTGATTTTCTCAAAAACTGTCGATTAAATTCACATAAAAATGCTTTAAAACGATGTAAAGTACAGAACTACAATAGAATCAAGCAATTTTTCCAATGAAAAACTGCTAGTTTTTCAGAAAAACCATATCATTTGCAATAATACTAACTTGGCCTAAAACAGTATTTATCAAAAAAACATTGATTTTCTCAAAAACTATCGATGAAATTCACATAAAAATGCTTTAAAACGACGTAAAGTACAGAACTACAATAGAACCAAGCAATTTTTGCAATGTAAAACTGCTAGTTTTTCAGAAAAACCATATCATTTGCAATAATACTAACTTGGCCTAAAACAGTGTTTATAAAAAAAACATTGATTTTCTCAAAAACTGTCGATTAAATTCACATAAAAATGCTTTAAAACGATGCAAAGTACAGAACTACAATAGAACAAAGCAATTTTTCCAATGAAAAACTGCTAGTTTTTCAGAAAAACCATATCATTTGCAATAATACTAACTTGGCCTAAAACAATGTTTATCAAACAAGCATTGATTTTCTCAAAAACTGTCAATTAAATTCACATAAAAATGCTTTAAAACGATGTAAAGTACAGAACTAAAATAGAACAAAACAATTTTTGCAATGAAAAACTGCTAGTTTTTCAGAAAAACCATATCATTTCCAATAATACTAACTTAGCCTAAAACAGTGTTTATCAAAAAAACATTGATTTTCTCAAAAACTGTCGATTAAATTCACATAAAAATGCTTTAAAACGATGTAAAGTACAGAACTACAATAGAACAAAGCAATTTTTCCAATGAAAAACTGCTAGTTTTTCAGAAAAATAATATCATTTGCAATAATACTAACTTGGCTTAAAACAGTGTTTATCCAAAAAACACTGATTTTCTCAAAAACTATCGATTAAATTCACATAAAAATGCTTTAAAACGACGTAAAGTACAGAACTACAATAGAACCAAGCAATTTTTGCAATGAAAAACTGCTAGTTTGTCAGAAAAACCATATCATTTGCAATAAAACTAACTAGGCCTAAAACAGTGTTTATCAAAAAAACATTGATTTTCTCAAAAACTGTCGATTAAATTCACATGAAAATGCTTTAAAACGATGTAAAGTACAGAACTACAATAGAACAAAGCAATTTTTCCAATGAAAAACTGCTAGTTTTTCAGAAAAACCATATCATTTGCAATAATACTAACTTGGCCTAAAACAATGTTTATCAAACAAGCATTGATTTTCTCAAAAACTGTCAATTAAATTCACATAAAAATGCTTTAAAACGATGTAAAGTACAGAACTTAAATAGAACAAAACATATTTTGCAATGAAAAACTGCTAGTTTTTCAGAAAAACCATATCATTTCCAATAATACTAACTTAGCCTAAAACAGTGTTTATCAAAAAAACATTGATTTTCTCAAAAACTGTCGATTAAATTCACATAAAAATGCTTTAAAACGATGTAAAGTACAGAACTACAATAGAATCAAGCAATTTTTCCAATGAAAAACTGCTAGTTTTTCAGAAAAACCATATCATTTGCAATAATACTAACTTGGCCTAAAACAGTGTTTATCAAAAAAACATTGATTTTCTCAAAAACTATCGATGAAATTCACATAAAAATGCTTTAAAACGACGTAAAGTACAGAACTACAATAGAACCAAGCAATTTTTGCAATGTAAAACTGCTAGTTTTTCAGAAAAACCATATCATTTGCAATAATACTAACTTGGCCTAAAACAGTGTTTATCAAAAAAACATTGATTTTCTCAAAAACTGTCGATTAAATTCACATAAAAATGCTTTAAAACGATGTAAAGTACAGAACTAAAATAGAACAAAACAATTTTTGGAATGAAAAACTGCTAGTTTTTCAGAAAAATAATATCATTTGCAATAATACTAACTTGGCCTAAAACAGTGTTTATCAAAAAAACATTGATTTTCTCAAAAACTGTCGATTAAATTCACATAAAATTGCTTTAAAACGACGTAAAGTACAGAACTACAATAGAACCAAGCAATTTTTGCAATGAAAAACTGCTAGTTTTTCAGAAAAATAATATCATTTGCAATAATACTAACTTGGCCTAAAACAATGTTTATCAAAGAAACATTGACTTTCTCAAAAACTATCGATTAAATTCACATAAAAATGCTTTAAAACGACGTAAAGTACAGAACTACAATAGAACCAAGCAATTTTTGCAATGAAAAACTGCTAGTTTTTCAGAAAAGCCATATCATTTGCAATAATACTAACTTGGCCTAAAACAATGTTTATCAAAAAAACATTGATTTTCTCAAAAACTGTCGATTAAATTCACATAAAATGCTTTAAAACGATGTAAAGTACAGAACTACAATAGAACAAAGCAATTTTTCCAATGAAAAACTGCTAGTTTTTCAGAAAAACCATATCATTTGCAATAATACTAACTTGGCCTAAAACAATGTTTATCAACAAAACATTGACTTTCTCAAAAGATATCGATTAAATTCACATAAAAAGGCCTAAGAACGACGTAAAGTACAGAACTACAATAGAACCAAGCACTTTTTGCAATAAAAAACTGCTAGTTTTTCACAAAAACCATATCATTTGCAATAATACTAACTTGGCCTAAAACAATGTTTATCAAAAAAACATTGATTTTCTCAAAAACTGTTGATTAAATTCACATAAAAATGCTTTACAACGATGTAAAGTACAGAACTAAAATAGAACAAAGCAATTTTTCCAATGAAAAACTGCTAGTTTTTCAGAAAAACAATATCATTTGCAATAATACTAACTTGGCCTAAAACAGTGTTTATCCAAAAAACACTGATTTTCTCAAAAACTATCGATTAAATTCACATAAAAATGCTTTAAAACGACGTAAAGTACAGAACTACAATAGAACCAAGCAATTTTTGCAATGAAAAACTGCTAGTTTGTCAGAAAAACCATATCATTTGCAATAAAACTAACTAGGCCTAAAACAGTGTTTATCAAAAAAACATTGATTTTCTCAAAAACTGTCGATTAAATTCACATGAAAATGCTTTAAAACGATGTAAAGTACAGAACTTAAATAGAACAAAACAATTTTTGCAATGAAAAACTGCTAGTTTTTCAGAAAAACCATATCATTTCCAATAATACTAACTTAGCCTAAAACAGTGTTTATCAAAAAAACATTGATTTTCTCAAAAACTGTCGATTAAATTCACATGAAAATGCTTTAAAACGATGTAAAGTACAGAACTACAATAGAACAAAGCAATTTTTCCAATGAAAAACTGCTAGTTTTTCAGAAAAATAATATCATTTGCAATAATACTAACTTGGCTTAAAACAGTGTTTATCCAAAAAACACTGATTTTCTCAAAAACTATCGATTAAATTCACATAAAATGCTTTAAAACGACGTAAAGTACAGAACTACAATAGACCCAAGCAATTTTTGCAATGAAAAACTGCTAGTTTTTCAGAAAAACCATATCATTTGCAATAAAACTAACTAGGCCTAAAACAATGTTTATCAAAAAAACATTGATTTTCTCAAAAACTGTCGATTAAATTCACATGAAAATGCTTTAAAACGATGTAAAGTACAGAACTACAATAGAACAAAGCAATTTTTCCAATGAAAAACTGCTAGTTTTTCAGAAAAACCATATCATTTGCAATAATACTAACTTGGCCTAAAACAATGTTTATCAAAAAAACATTGATTTTCTCAAAAACTGTCGATTAAATTCACATAAAAATGCTTTAAAACGATGTAAAGTACAGAACTAAAATAGAACAAAGCAATTTTTCCAATGAAAAACTGCTAGTTTTTCAGAAAAACAATATCATTTGCAATAATACTAACTTGGCCTAAAACAGTGTTTATCAAAAAAACATTGATTTTCTCAAAAACTGTCGATTAAATTCACATAAAATTGCTTTAAAACGACGTAAAGTACAGAATTACAATAGAACCAAGCAATTTTTCCAATGAAAAAATGCTAGTTTTTCAGAAAAATAATATCATTTGCAATAATACTAACTTGGCCTAAAACAATGTTTATCAAAAAAACATTGACTTTCTCAAAAACTATCGATTAAATTCACATAAAAATGCTTTAAAACGACGTAAAGTACAGAACTACAATAGAACCAAGCAATTTTTGCAATGAAAAACTGCTAGTTTTTCAGAAAAACCATATCATTTGCAATAATACTAACTTGGCCTAAAACAATGTTTATCAAAAAAACATTGATTTTCTCAAAAACTGTTGTCGATTAAATTCACATAAAAATGCTTTAAAACGATGTTAAGTACAGAACTAAAATAGAACCAAGCAATTTTTCCAATGAAAAACTGCTAGTCTTCAGAAAAACAATATCATTTGCAATAATACTAACTTGGCCTAAAACAGTGTTTATCAAAAAAACATTGATTTTCTCAAAAACTGTCGATTAAATTCACATAAAATTGCTTTAAAACGATGTAAAGTACAGAACTACAATAGAACCAAGCAATTTTTCCAATGAAAAAATGCTAGTTTTTCAGAAAAATAATATCATTTGCAATAATACTAACTTGGCCTAAAACAATGTTTATCAAAAAAACATTGACTTTCTCAAAAACTATCGATTAAATTCACATAAAAATGCTTTAAAACGACGTAAAGTACAGAACTACAATAGAACCAAGCAATTTTTGCAATGAAAAACTGCTAGTTTTTCAGAAAAATAATATCATTTGCAATAATACTAACTTGGCCTAAAACAATGTTTATCAAAGAAACATTGACTTTCTCAAAAACTATCGATTAAATTCACATAAAAATGCTTTAAAACGACGTAAAGTACAGAACTACAATAGAACCAAGCAATTTTTGCAATGAAAAACTGCTAGTTTTTCAGAAAAGCCATATCATTTGCAATAATACTAACTTGGCCTAAAACAATGTTTATCAAAAAAACATTGATTTTCTCAAAAACTGTCGATTAAATTCACATAAAAATGCTTGAAAACGATGTAAAGTACAGAACTAAAATAGAACAAAGCAATTTTTCCAATGAAAAACTGCTAGTCTTCAGAAAAACAATATCATTTGCAATAATACTAACTTGGCCTAAAACAGTGTTTATCAAAAAAACATTGATTTTCTCAAAAACTGTCGATTAAATTCACATAAAATTGCTTTAAAACGATGTAAAGTACAGAACTACAATAGAACCAAGCAATTTTTCCAATGAAAAAATGCTAGTTTTTCAGAAAAATAATATCATTTGCAATAATACTAACTTGGCTTAAAACAGTGTTTATCAAAAAAACATTGATTTTCTCAAAAACTGTCTATTAAACTCACATAAAAATGCTTTAAACCGATGTAAAGTATAGAACTACAATAGAACCAAGCAATTTTTGCAATGAAAAACTGCTAGTTTTTCAGAAAAACCATATCATTTCCAATAATACTAACTTAGCCTAAAAAAGTGTTTATCAAAAAAACATTGATTTTCTCAAAAAATGTCGATTAAATTCACATAAAATGCTTTAAAACGATGTAAAGTACAGAACTACAATAGAACAAAGCAATTTTTCCAATGAAAAACTGCTAGTTTTTCAGAAAAACCATATCATTTGCAATAATACTAACTTGGCCTAAAACAATGTTTATCAACAAAACATTGACTTTCTCAAAAGATATCGATTAAATTCACATAAAAAGGCCTAAGAACGACGTAAAGTACAGAACTACAATAGAACAAAGCAATTTTTGCAATGAAAAACTGCTAGTTTTTCAGAAAAACAATATCATTTGCAATAATACTAACTTGGCCTAAAACAGTGTTTATCAAAAAAACATTGATTTTCTCAAAAACTGTCGATTAAATTCACATAAAATTGCTTTAAAACGATGTAAAGTACAGAACTACAATAGAACCAAGCAATTTTTCCAATGAAAAAATGCTAGTTTTTCAGAAAAATAATATCATTTGCAATAATACTAACTTGGCCTAAAACAGTGTTTATCAAAAAAACATTGATTTTCTCAAAAACTGTCGATTAAATTCACATAAAATTGCTTTAAAACGATGTAAAGTACAGAACTACAATAGAACCAAGCAATTTTTCCAATGAAAAAATGCTAGTTTTTCAGAAAAATAATATCATTTGCAATAATACTAACTTGGCCTAAAACAATGTTTATCAAGAAAACATTGACTTTCTCAAAAACTATCGATTAAATTCACATAAAAATGCTTTAAAACGACGTAAAGTACAGAACTACAATAGAACCAAGCAATTTTTTCAATGAAAAACTGCTAGTTTTTCAGAAAAACCATATCATTTGCAATAATACTAATTTGGCCTAAAACAATGTTTATCAAGAAAACATTGACTTTCTCAAAAACTATCGATTAAATTCACATAAAAATGCTTTAAAACGACGTAAAGTACAGAACTACAATAGAACTAAGCAATTTTTGCAATGAAAAACTGCTTGTTTCTCAGAAAAACCATATCATTTGCAATAATACAAACTTGGCCTAAAACAATGTTTATCAAAAAAACATTGATTTTCTCAAAAACTGTCGATTAAATTCACATAAAAATGCTTTACAACGATGTAAAGTACAGAACTAAAATAGAACAAAGCAATTTTTCCAATGAGAAACTGCTAGTCTTCAGAAAAACAATATCATTTGCAATAATACTAACTTGGCCTAAAACAGTGTTTATCAAAAAAACATTGATTTTCTCAAAAACTGTCTATTAAATTCACATAAAATTGCTTTAAAACGATGTAAAGTACACAACTACAATAGAACCAAGCAATTTTTCCGATGAAAAAATGCTAGTTTTTCAGAAAAATAATATCATTTGCAATAATACTAACTTGGCCTAAAACAGTGTTTATCAAAAAAACATTGATTTTCTCAAAAACTGTCGATTAAATTCACATAAAAATGCTTTCAAACGATGTAAAGGACAGAACTACAATAGAACAAAGCAATTTTTCCAATGAAAAACTGCTAGTTTTTCAGAAAAACCATATCATTTGCAATAATACTAACTTGGCCTAAAACAATGTTTATCAAAAAAACATTGATTTTCTCAAAAACTGTCGATTAAATTCACATAAAAATGCTTTACAACGATGTAAAGTACAGAACTAAAATAGAACAAAGCAATTTTTGCAATGAAAAACTGCTAGTTTTTCAGAAAAACAATATCATTTGCAATAATACTAACTTGGCCTAAAACAGTGTTTATCAAAAAAACATTGATTTTCTCAAAAACTGTCGATTAAATTCACATAAAATTGCTTTAAAACGATGTAAAGTACAGAACTACAATAGAACCAAGCAATTTTTCCAATGAAAAAATGCTAGTTTTTCAGAAAAATAATATCATTTGCAATAATACTAACTTGGCCTAAAACAATGTTTATCAAGAAAGCATTGACTTTCTCAAAAACTATCGATTAAATTCACATAAAAATGCTTTAAAACGATTTAAAGTACAGAACTACAATAGAACCAAGCAATTTTTTCAATGAAAAACTGCTAGTTTTTCAGAAAAACCATATCATTTGCAATAATACTAACTTGGCCTAAAACAATGTTTATCAAAAAAACATTGATTTTCTCAAAAACTGTCGATTAAATTCACATAAAAATGCTTTAAAACGATGTAAAGTACAGAACTAAAATAGAACAAAGCAATTTTTCCAATGAAAAACTGCTAGTCTTCAGAAAAACAATATCATTTGCAATAATACTAATTTGGCCTAAAACAGTGTTTATCAAAAAAACATTGATTTTCTCAAAAACTGTCGATTAAATTCACATAAAATTGCTTTAAAACGATGTAAAGTACAGAACTACAATAGAACCAAGCAATTTTTCCAATGAAAAAATGCTAGTTTTTCAGAAAAATAATATCATTTGCAATAATACTAACTTGGCCTAAAACAATGTTTATCAAAAAAACATTGACTTTCTCAAAAACTATCGATTAAATTCACATAAAAATGCTTTAAAACGACGTAAAGTACAGAACTACAATAGAACCAAGCAATTTTTGCAATGAAAAACTGCTAGTTTTTCAGAAAAACCATATCATTTGCAATAATACTAACTTGGCCTAAAACAATGTTTATCAACAAAACATTGACTTTCTCAAAAGATATCGATTAAATTCACATAAAAATGCCTAAGAACGACGTAAAGTACAGAACTACAATAGAACCAAGCAATTTTTGCAATAAAAAACTGCTAGTTTTTCACAAAAACCATATCATTTGCAATAATACTAACTTGGCCTAAAACAGTGTTTATCAAAAAAACATTGATTTTCTCAAAAACTGTCGATTAAATTCACATGAAAATGCTTTAAAACGATGTAAAGTACAGAACTACAATAGAACAAAGCAATTTTTCCAATGAAAAACTGCTAGTTTTTCAGAAAAACCATATCATTTGCAATAATACTAACTTGGCCTAAAACAATGTTTATCAACAAAACATTGATTTTCTCAAAAACTGTCGATTAAATTCACATAAAAATGCTTTACAACGATGTAAAGTACAGAACTAAAATAGAACAAAGCAATTTTTGCAATGAAAAACTGCTAGTTTTTCAGAAAAACAATATCATTTGCAATAATACTAACTTGGCCTAAAACAGTGTTTATCAAAAAAACATTGATTTTCTCAAAAACTGTCGATTAAATTCACATAAAATTGCTTTAAAACGATGTAAAGTACAGAACTACAATAGAACCAAGCAATTTTTCCAATGAAAAAATGCTAGTTTTTCAGAAAAATAATATCATTTGCAATAATACTAACTTGGCCTAAAACAATGTTTATCAAAAAAACATTGACTTTCTCAAAAACTATCGATTAAATTCACATAAAAATGCTTTAAAACGACGTAAAGTACAGAACTACAATAGAACCAAGCAATTTTTGCAATGAAAAACTGCTAGTTTTTCAGAAAAACCATATCATTTGCAATAATACTAACTTGGCCTAAAACAATGTTTATCAAAAATACATTGATTTTCTCAAAAACTGTCGATTAAATTCACATAAAAATGCTTTAAAACGATGTAAAGTACAGAACTAAAATAGAACAAAGCAATTTTTCCAATGAAAAACTGCTAGTCTTCAGAAAAACAATATCATTTGCAATAATACTAACTTGGCCTTAAACAGTGTTTATCAAAAAAACATTGATTTTCTCAAAAACTGTCGATTAAATTCACATAAAATTGCTTTAAAACGATGTAAAGTACAGAACTACAATAGAACCAAGCAATTTTTCCAATGAAAAAATGCTACTTTTTCAGAAAAATAATATCATTTGCAATAATACTAACTTGGCTTAAAACAGTGTTTATCAAAAAAACATTGATTTTCTCAAAAACTGTCTATTAAACTCACATAAAAATGCTTTAAACCGATGTAAAGTACAGAACTACAATAGAACCAAGCAATTTTTGCAATGAAAAACTGCTAGTTTTTCAGAAAAACCATATCATTTCCAATAATACTAACTTAGCCTAAAACAGTGTTTATCAAAAAAACATTGATTTTCTCAAAAAATGTCGATTAAATTCACATAAAAATGCTTTAAAACGATGTAAAGTACAGAACTACAATAGAACAAAGCAATTTTTCCAATGAAAAACTGCTAGTTTTTCAGAAAAACCATATCATTTGCAATAATACTAACTTGGCCTAAAACAATGTTTATCAACAAAACATTGACTTTCTCAAAAGATATCGATTAAACTCACATAAAAAGGCCTAAAAACGACGTAAAGTACAGAACTACAATAGAACCAAGCAATTTTTGCAATAAAAAACTGCTAGTTTTTCACAAAAACCATATCATTTGCAATAATACTAACTTGGCCTAAAACAGTGTTTATCAAAAAAACATTGATTTTCTCAAAAACTGTCGATTAAATTCACATGAAAATGCTTTAAAACGATGTAGAGTACAGAACTACAATAGAACAAAGCAATTTTTCCAATGAAAAACTGCTAGTTTTTCAGAAAAACAATATCATTTGCAATAATACTAATTTGGCCTAAAACAGTGTTTATCAAAAAAACATTGATTTTCTCAAAAACTGTCGATTAAATTCACATAAAATTGCTTTAAAACGATGTAAAGTACAGAACTACAATAGAACCAAGCAATTTTTCCAATGAAAAAATGCTAGTTTTTCAGAAAAATAATATCATTTGCAATAATACTAACTTGGCCTAAAACAATGTTTATCAAAAAAACATTGACTTTCTCAAAAACTATCGATTAAATTCACATAAAAATGCTTTAAAACGACGTAAAGTACAGAACTACAATAGAACCAAGCCATTTTTGCAATGAAAAACTGCTAGTTTTTCAGAAAAACCATATCATTTGCAATAATACTAACTTGGCCTAAAACAGTGTTTATCAAAAAAACATTGATTTTCTCAAAAACTATCGATTAAAGTCACATAAAATTGCTTTAAAACGATGTAAAGTACATAACTACAATAGAACCAAGCAATTTTTCCAATGAAAAAATGCTAGTTTTTCAGAAAAATAATATCATTTGCAATAATACTAACTTGGCTTAAAACAGTGTTTATCCAAAAAACACTGATTTTCTCAAAAACTATCGATTAAATTCACATAAAAATGCTTTAAAACGACGTAAAGTACAGAACTACAATAGAACCAAGCAATTTGTGCAATGAAAAACTGCTAGTTTGTCAGAAAAACCATATCATTTGCAATAAAACTAACTAGGCCTAAAACAGTGTTTATCAAAAAAACATTGATTTTCTCAAAAACTGTCGATTAAATTCACATGAAAATGCTTTAAAACGATGTCAAGTACAGAACTACAATAGAACAATGCAATTTTTCCAATGAAAAACTGCTAGTTTTTCAGAAAAACCATATCATTTGCAATAATACTAACTTGGCCTAAAACAATGTTTATCAAAAAAACATTGATTTTCTCAAAAATTGTCGATTAAATTCACATAAAAATGCTATAAAACGATGTAAAGCACAGAACTAAAATAGAACAAAGCAATTTCTCCAATGAAAAACTGCTAGTCTTCAGAAAAACAATATCATTTGCAATAATACTAACTAGGCCTAAAACAGTGTTTATCAAAAAAACATTGATTTTCTCAAAAACTGTCGATTAAATTCACATAAAATTGCTTTAAAACGATGTAAAGTACGGAACTACAATAGAACCAAGCAATTTTTCCAATGAAAAAATGCTAGTTTTTCAGAAAAATAATATCATTTGCAATAATACTAACTTGGCTTAAAACAGTGTTTATCAAAAAAACATTGATTTTCTCAAAAACTGTCTATTAAACTCACATAAAAATGCTTTAAACCGATGTAAAGTACAGAACTACAATAGAACCAAGCAATTTGTGCAATGAAAAACTGCTAGTTTGTCAGAAAAACCATATCATTTGCAATAAAACTAACTAGGCCTAAAACAGTGTTTATCAAAAAAACATTGATTTTCTCAAAAACTGTCGATTAAATTCACATGAAAATGCTTTAAAACGATGTCAAGTACAGAACTACAATAGAACAATGCAATTTTTCCAATGAAAAACTGCTAGTTTTTCAGAAAAACCATATCATTTGCAATAATACTAACTTGGCCTAAAACAATGTTTATCAAAAAAACATTGATTTTCTCAAAAACTGTCGATTAAATTCACATAAAAATGCTATAAAACGATGTAAAGCACAGAACTAAAATAGAACAAAGCAATTTCTCCAATGAAAAACTGCTAGTCTTCAGAAAAACAATATCATTTGCAATAATACTAACTAGGCCTAAAACAGTGTTTATCAAAAAAACATTGATTTTCTCAAAAACTGTCGATTAAATTCACATAAAATTGCTTTAAAACGATGTAAAGTACAGAACTACAATAGAACCAAGCAATTTTTCCAATGAAAAAATGCTAGTTTTTCAGAAAAATAATATCATTTGCAATAATACTAACTTGGCCTAAAACAATGTTTATCAAAAAAACATTGATTTTCTCAAAAACTGTCGATTAAATTCACATAAAAATGCTATAAAACGATGTAAAGCACAGAACTAAAATAGAACAAAGCAATTTCTCCAATGAAAAACTGCTAGTCTTCAGAAAAACAATATCATTTGCAATAATACTAACTAGGCCTAAAACAGTGTTTATCAAAAAAACATTGATTTTCTCAAAAACTGTCGATTAAATTCACATAAAATTGCTTTAAAACGATGTAAAGTACAGAACTACAATAGAACCAAGCAATTTTTCCAATGAAAAAATGCTAGTTTTTCAGAAAAATAATATCATTTGCAATAATACTAACTTGGCTTAAAACAGTGTTTATCAAAAAAACATTGATTTTCTCAAAAACTGTCTATTAAACTCACATAAAAATGCTTTAAACCGATGTAAAGTACAGAACTACAATAGAACCAAGCAATTTTTGCAATGAAAAACTGCTAGTTTTTCAGAAAAACCATATCATTTCCAATAATACTAACTTAGCCTAAAACAGTGTTTATCAAAAAAACATTGATTTTCTCAAAAACTGTCGATTAAATTCACATAAAAATGCTTTAAAACGATGTAAAGTACAGAACTACAATAGAACAAAGCAATTTTTGCAATGAAAAACTGCTAGTTTTTCAGAAAAACCATATCATTTGCAATAATACTAACTTGGCCTAAAACAATGTTTATCAACAAAACATTGACTTTCTCAAAAGATATCGATTAAATTCACATAAAAAGGCTTTAAAACGACGTAAAGTACAGAACTACAATAGAACCAAGCAATTTTTGCAATGAAAAACTGCTAGTTTTTCACAAAAACCATATCATTTGCAATAATACTAACTTGGCCTAAAACAGTGTTTATCAAAAAAACATTGACTTTCTCAAAAACTATCGATTAAATTCACATAAAAATGCTTTAAAACGACGTAAAGTACAGAACTACAATAGAACCAAGCAATTTTTGGAATGAAAAACAGCTAGTTTTTCAGAAAAACCATATTATTTGCAATAATACTAACTTGGCCTAAAACAGTGTTTATCAAAAAAACATTGATTTTCTCAAAAACTGTCGATTAAATTCACATAAAATTGCTTTAAAACGATGTAAAGTACAGAACTACAATAGAACCAAGCAATTTTTCCAATGAAAAAATGCTAGTTTTTCAGAAAAATTATATCATTTGCAATAATACTAACTTGGCCTAAAACAGTGTTTATCAAAAAAACATTGATTTTCTCAAAAACTGTCGATTAAACTCACATAAAAATGCTTTAAACCGATGTAAAGTACAGAACTACAATAGAACCAAGCAATTTTTGCAATGAAAAACTGCTAGTTTTTCAGAAAAACCATATCATTTCCAATAAAATTAACTTGGCCTAAAACATTGTTTATCAAAAGAACATTGATTTTCTCAAAAACTGTCGATTAAATTCACATAAAAATGCTTTAAAACGATGTAAAGTACAGAACTACAATAGAACAAAGCAATTTTTCCAATGAAAAACTGCTAGTATTTCAGAAAAACCATATCATTTGCAATAATACTAACTAGGCCTAAAACAATGTTTATCAAAAAAAGATTGACTTTCTCAAAAACTATCGATTAAATTCACATAAAAATGCTTTAAAACGACGTAAAATACAGAACTACAATAGAACCAAGCAAGTTTTGCAATGAAAAACTGCTAGTTTTTCAGAAAAACTATATCATTTGCAATAATACTAACTTGGCCTAAAACAGTGTTTATCAAAAAAACATTGATTTACTCAAAAACTGTCGATTAAACTCACATAAAAATGCTTTACAACGATGTAAAGTACAGAACTACAATAGAACAAAGCAATTTTTCCAATTAAAAGCTGCTAGTTTTTCAGAAAAACCATATCATTTGCAATAATACTAACTTGGCCTAAAACAGTGCTTATCAAAAAAATATTAACTTTCTCAAAAACTATCGATTAAATTCACATAAAAAGGCTTTAAAACGACGTAAAGTACAGAACTACAATAGAACCAAGCAATTTTTGCAATGAAAAACTGCTAGTTTTTCAGAAAAACCATATCATTTGCAATAAAACTAACTTGGCCTAAAACAGTGTTTATCAAAAAAACATTGATTTTCTCAAAAACTGTCGATTAAATTCACATAAAAATGCTTTCAAACGATGTAAAGGACAGAACTACAATAGAATCAAGCAATTTTTGCAATGAAAAACTGCTTGTTTTTCAGAAAAACCATATCATTTGCAATAATACTAACTTGGCCTAAAACAGTGTTTATCAAAAAAACATTGATTTTCTCAAAAACTGTTGATTAAATTCACATAAAAATGCTTTAAAACGATGTAAAGTACAGAACTACAATAGAACAAAGCAATTTTTCCAATGAAAAGCTGCTTGTTTTTCAGAAAAATCATATCATTTGCAATAATACTAACTTGGCCTAAAACAGTGTTTATCAAAAAAACATTGACTTTCTCAAAAACTATCGATTAAATTCACATAAAAATGCTTTAAAACGACGTAAAGTACAGAACTACAATAGAACCAAGCAATTTTTGCAATGAAAAACTGCTAGTTTTTCAGAAAAACAATATCATTTGCAATAATACTAACTTGGCCTAAAACAGCGTTTATCAAAAAAACATTGATTTTTTCAAAAACTGTCGATTAAATTCACATAAAATTGCTTTAAAACGATGTAAAGTACAGAACTACAATAGAACCAAGCAATTTTTCCAATGAAAAAATGCTAGTTTTTCAGAAATATAATATCATTCTCAATAATACTAACTTGGCTTAAAACAGTGTTTATCAAAAAAACATTGATTTTCTCAAAAACTGTCGATTAAACTCACATAAAAATGCTTTAAACCGATGTAAAGTACAGAACTACAATAGAACCAAGCAATTTTTGCAATGAAAAACTGCTAGTTTTTCAGAAAAACCATATCATTTGCAATAAAACTAACTTGGCCTAAAACAGCGTTTCTCAAAAAAACACTGATTTTCTCAAAAACTGTCCATTAAATTCACATAAAAATGCTTTAAAACGATGTAAAGTACAGAACTACAATAGAGCAAAGCACTTTTTCTAATGAAAAACTGCTAGTTTGTCAGAAAAACCATATCAATTGCAATAAAACTAACTTGGCCTAAAACAGTGTTTATCAAAAAAACATTGATTTTCTCAAAAACTGTCGATTAAATTCATATAAAAATGCTTTAAAACGATGTAAAGTACAGAACTACAATAGAACAAAGCAATTTTTCCAATGAAAAACTGCTAGTTTTTCAGAAAAACCATATCATTTGCAATAATACTAACTTGGCCTAAAACAATCTTTATCAAAAAAACATTGACTTTCTCAAAAACTATCGATTAAACTCACATAAAAATGCTTTAAACCGATGTAAAGTACAGAACTACAATAGAACCAAGCAATTTTTGCAATGAAAAACTGCTAGTTTTTCAGAAAAACCATATCATATTCAATAATACTAACTTGGCCTAATACAGTGTTTATCAAAAAGACATTGATTTTCTCAAAAACTGTCGATTAAATTCACATAAAATTGCTTTAAAACGATGTAAAGTACAGAACTACAATAGAACCAAGCAATTTTTCCAATGAAAAAATGCTAGTTTTTCAGAAAAATACTATCATTTTCAATAATACTAACTTGGCTTAAAACAGTGTTTATCAAAAAAACATTGATTTTCTCAAAAACTGTCGATTAAATTCACATAAAATTGCTTTAAAACGATGTAAAGTACAGAACTACAATAGAACCAAGCAATTTTTGCAATGAAAAACTGCTAGTTTTTCAGAAAAACCATATCATTTCCAATAAAACTAACTTGGCCTAAAACAGTATTTATCAAAAACACATTGATTTTCTCAAAAACTGTCGATTAAATTCACATAAAAATGCTTTAAAACGATGTAAAGTACAGAACTACAATAGAACAAATCAATTTTTCCAATGAAAAACTGCTAGTTTTTCAGAAAAACCATATCATTTGCAATAATACTAACTTGGCCTAAAACAATGTTTATCAAAAAAACATTGACTGTCTCAAAAACTATCGATTAAATTCACATAAAAATGCTTTAAAACGACGTAAAGTACAGAACTACAATAGAACCAAGCAATTTTTCCAATGAAAATATGCTAGTTTTTCAGAAAAACCAAATCATTTCCAATAAAACTAACTTGGCCTAAAACAGTGTTTATCAAAAAAACATTGATTTTCTCAAAAACTGTCGATTAAATTCACATAAAACTGCTTTCAAACGATGTAAAGTACAGAACTACAATAGAATCAAGCAATTTTTGCAATGAAAAACTGCTTGTTTTTCAAAAAAACCATATCATTTGCAATAATACTAACTTGGCCTAAAACAGTGTTTCTCAAAAAAAGCATTGATTTTCTCAAAAACTGTTGATTAAACTCACATAAAAATGCTTTAAAACGATGTAAAGTACAGAACTACAATAGAACAAAGCAATTTTTCCAATGAAAATATGCTAGTTTTTCAGAAAAACCATATCATTTGCAATAAAACTAACTTGGCCTAAAACAGTGTTTATCAAAAAAACATTGATTTTCTCAAAAACTGTCCATTAAATTCACATAAAAATGCTTTCAAACGATGTAAAGTACAGAACTACAATAGAACAAAGCACTTTTTCCAATGAAAAACTGCTAGTTTTTCAGAAAAACCAAATCATTTGCAATAATACTAACTTGGCCTAAAACAATGTGTATCAAAAAAACATTGACTTTCTCAAAAACTCTCTATTAAATTCATAAAAAAAAAAAGCTTTAAAACGATGTAAAGTACAGAACTACAATAGAACCAAGCAATTCTTCCAATGAAAAAATGCTAGTTTTTCAGAAAAATAATATCATTTGCAATAATACTAACTTGGCTTAAAACAGTGTTTATCAAAAAAACATTGATTTTCTCAAAAACTGTCGATTAAACTCACATACAAATGCTTTAAACCGATCTAAAGTACAGAACTACAATAGAACCAAGCAATTTTTGCAATGAAAAACTGCTTGTTTTTCAGAAAAACCATATCATTTGCAATAAAACTAACTTGGCCTAAAACAGTGTTTATCAAAAAAACATTGATTTTCTCAAAAACTGTCGATTAAATTCACATCAAAATGCTTTAAAACGATGTAAAGTACAGAACTACAATAGAACAAAGCAATTTTTGCAATGAAAAACTCCTAGTTTTTCAGAAAAGCCATATCATTTGCAATAATACTAACTTTGCCTAAAACAATGTTTATCAAAAAAACATTGACTGTCTCAAAAACTATCGATTAAATTCACATCAAAATGTTTTAAAACGACGTAAAATACAGAACTACAATAGAACAAAGCAATTTTTGCAATGAAAAACTGCTAGTTTTTCAGAAAAACCATATCATTTGCAATAATACTAACTTGGCCTAAAACAGTGTGTATCAAAAAAACATTGATTTTCTCAAAAACTGTCGATTAAACTCACATAAAAATGCTTTAAAACGATGTAAAGTACAGAACTACAATAGAACAAAGCAATTTTTCCAATGAAAAGCTGCTAGTTTTTCAGAAAAATCATATCATTTGCAATAATACTAACTTGGCCTAAAAGAGTGTTGATCAAAAAAACATTGACTTTCTCAAAAACTATCGATTAAATTCACATAAAAAGGCTTTAAAACGATGTAAAGTACAGAACTACAATAGAACAAAGCAATTTTTCCAATGAAAAACTCCTAGTTTTTCAGAAAAACCATATCATTTGCAATAAAACTAACTTGGCCTAAAACAGTGTGTATCAAAAAAACATTGATTTTCTCAAAAACCATCGATTAAATTCACATAAAAATGCTTTAAAACGATGTAAAGTACAGAACTACAATAGAACAAAGCAATTTTTCCAATGAAAAGCTGCTAGTTTTTCAGAAAAATCATATCATTTGCAATAATACTAACTTGGCCTAAAACAGTGTTTATCAAAAAAACATTGACTTTCTCAAAAACTATCGATTAAATTCACATAAAAAGGCTTTAAAACGACGTAAAGTACAGAACTACAATAGAACCAAGCACTTTTTCTAATGAAAATATGCTAGTTTTTCAGAAAAACCATATCATTTGCAATAATACTAACTTGGCCTAAAACAGTGTTTATCAAAAAAACATTGATTTTCTCAAAAACTGTTGATTCAACTCACATAAAAATGCTTTAAAACGATGTAAAGTACAGAACTACAATAGAACAAAGCAATTCTTCCAATGAAAAGCTGCTTGTTTTTCAGAAAAATCATATCATTTGCAATAATACTAACTTGGCCTAAAACAGTGTTTATCAAAAGAACATTGACTTTCTCAAAAACTATCGATTAAATTCACATAAAAAGGCTTTAAAACGACGTAAAGTACAGAACTACAATAGAACCAAGCAATTTTTCCAATGAAAATATGCTAGTTTTTCAGAAAAACCATATCATTTGCAATAATACTAACTTGGCCTAAAACAGTGTTTATAAAAAAAACATTGATTTTCTCAAAAACCATCGATTAAATTCACATCAAAATGCTTTAAAACGATATAAAGTAGAGAACTACAATAGAACAAAGCAATTTTTCCAATGAAAAGCTGCTAGTTTTTCAGAAAAATCATATCATTTGCAATAATACTAACTTGGCCTAAAACAGTGTTTATCAAAAAAACATTGACTTTCTCAAAAACTATCGATTAAATTCACATAAAAAGGCTTTAAAACGACGTAAAGTACAGAACTACAATAGAACCAAGCACTTTTTCTAATGAAAATATGCTAGTTTTTCAGAAAAACCATATCATTTGCAATAATACTAACTTGGCCTAAAACAGTGTTTATCAAAAAAACATTGATTTTCTCAAAAACTGTTGATTCAACTCACATAAAAATGCTTTAAAACGATGTAAAGTACAGAACTACAATAGAACAAAGCAATTCTTCCAATGAAAAGCTGCTTGTTTTTCAGAAAAATCATATCATTTGCAATAATACTAACTTGGCCTAAAACAGTGTTTATCAAAAGAACATTGACTTTCTCAAAAACTATCGATTAAATTCACATAAAAAGGCTTTAAAACGACGTAAAGTACAGAACTACAATAGAACCAAGCAATTTTTCCAATGAAAATATGCTAGTTTTTCAGAAAAACCATATCATTTGCAATAATACTAACTTGGCCTAAAACAGTGTTTATAAAAAAAACATTGATTTTCTCCAAAACCATCGATTAAATTCACATCAAAATGCTTTAAAACGATATAAAGTAGAGAACTACAATAGAACAAAGCAATTTTTCCAATGAAAAACTGCTAGTTTTTCAGAAAAACCATATCATTTGCAATAATACTAACTTGGCCTAAAACAATGTTTATCAAAAAAACATTGACTTTCTCAAAAACTATCGATTAAATTCACAAAAAAATGCTTTAAAACGACGTAAAGTACAGAACTACAATAGAACCAAGCAATTTCTGCATTGAAAATCTGCTAGTTTTTCAGAAAAACCATATAATTTGCAATAATACTAACTTGGCCTAAAACAGTGTTTATCAAAAAAATATTGATTTTCTCAAAAACTGACGATTAAATTCACATAAAAATGCTTTAAAACGATGCAAAGTACAGAACTACAATAGAATGAAGCAATTTTTCCAATGAAAATATGCTAGTTTTTCAGAAAAACCATATCATTTGCAATAATACTAGCTTGGCCTAAAACAGTGTTTATCAAAAAAATATTGATTTTCTCAAAAACTGACCATTAAATTCACATAAAAATGCTTTAAAACGATGCAAAGTACAGAACTACAATAGAATCAAGCAATTTCTCCAATGAAAATATGCTAGTTTTTCATAAAAACCATATCATTTGCAATAATACTAACTTGGCCTAAAACAGTGTTTATCAAAAAAAAATTGATTTTCTCAAAAGTGTCGATTAAATTCACTTAAAAAAGCTTCAAAACGATGTAAAGTACAGAACTATAATAGAACCAAGCAATTTTTCCAATGAAAAACTGCTAGTTTTTCAGAAAAACCATATCATTTGCAATAATACTAACTTGGCCTAAAACAGTGTTTATCAAAAAAACATTGATTTTCTCAAAAACTGACGATTAAATTCACATAAAAATGCTTTAAAACGATGTAAAGTACAGAACTACAATAGAACAAAGCAATTTTTCCAATGAAAAACTGCTAGTTTTTCAGAAAAACCATATCACTTGCAATAATACCAACTTGGCCTAAAACAGTATTTATCAAAAATACATTGACTTTCACAAAAACTATCGATTAAATTCACATAAAAATGCTTCAAAACGACGTAAAGTACAGAACTACAATAGAACAAAGAAATTTTTGCAATGAAAAACTGCTAGTTTTTTCAGAAAAACCATATCATTTGCAATAATACTAACTTGGCCTAAAACAGTGTTTATCAAAAAAGCATTGATTTTCGCAAAAACTGTCGATAAAACTCACATAAAAATGCTTTAAAACGATGTAAAGCACAGAACTACAATAGAACAAAGCAATTTTTCCAATGAAAAACTGCTAGTTTTTCAGAAAAACCATATCATTTGCAATAATACTAACTTGGCCTAAAACAGTGTTTATCAAAAAAATATTGATTTTCTCAAAAACTGACGATTAAATTCACATAAAAATACTTTAAAACGATGTAAAGTACAGAATAACAATAGAACCAAGCATTTTTTGCAATGAAAAACTGCTAGTATTTCAGAAAAACCATATCATTTGCAATAATACCAACTTGGCCTAAAACAATGTTTATCAAAAAAACATTGACTTTCTCAAAAACTATCGATTAAATTCACTTAAACATGCTTTAAAACGACGTAAAGTACAGAATTATAATAGAACCAAGCAATTTTTGCAATGAAAAACTGCTAGTTTTTCAGAAAAACCATATCATTTGCAATAATACTAACTTGGCCTAAAACAATGTTTATCAAAAAAACATTGATTTTCTAAAAAAACTGTCGATTAAATTCACATAAAATTGCTTTAAAACGATGTAAAGTACAGAACTACAATAGAACCAAGCAATTTTTCCAATGAAAAAATGCTAGTTTTTCAGAAAAACCATATCATTTGCAATAATACTAACTTGGCCTAAAACAATGTTTATCAAAAAAACATTGACTTTCTCAAAAACTATCCATTAAATTCACTAAGAAATGCTTTAAAACGACGTAAAGTACAGAATTATAATAGAACCAAGCAATTTTTGCAATGAAAAACTGCTAGTTTTTCAGAAAAACCATATCATTTGCAATAATACTAACTTGGCCTAAAACAGTGTTTATCAAAAAAACATTGATTTACAATAGAACGAAGCAAATTTTCCAATGAAAATATGCTAGTTTTTCAGAAAAACCATATCATTTGCAATAAAACTAACTTGGCCTAAAACAGTGTTTATCAAAAAAACATTGATTTTCTCAAAAAACATCGATTAAATTCACATCAAAATGCTTTAAAACGATGTAAAGTACAGAACTACAATAGAACAAAGCAATTATTCCAATGAAAAACTGCTAGTTTTTCAGAAAAACCATATCATTTGCAATAATACTAACTTGGCCTAAAACAATGTTTATCAAAAAAACATTGACTTTCTCAAAAACTATCGATTAAAATCACAAAACAATGCTTCAAAACGACGTAAAGTAGAGAACTACAATAGAACAAAGAAATTTTTGCAATGAAAAACTGCTAGTTTTTCAGAAAAACCATATCATTTGCAATAATACTAACTTGGCCTAAAACAGTGTTTATCAAAAAAACATTGATTTTCTCAAAAACTGTCGATTAAATTCACATAAAAATGCTTTAAGACGATGTAAAGTACAGAACTACAATAGAACAAAGCAATTTTTCCAATGAAAAACTGCTAGTTTTTCAGAAAAACCATATCATTTGCAATAATACTAACTTGGCCTAAAACATTGTTTATCAAAAAAATATTGATTTTCTCAAAAACTGACGATTAAATTCACATAAAAATACTTTAAAACGATGTAAAGTACAGAATTACAATAGAACCAAGCATTTTTTGCAATAAAAAACTGCTAGTTTTTCAGAAAAATCATATCATTTGCAATAATACTAACTTGGCCTAAAACAGTGTTTATCAAAAAAACATTGATTTTCTCAAAAATTGTCGTTTAAATTCACATAAACATGCTTTAAAACGATGTAAAGTACAGAACTACAATAGAATCAAGCAATTTTTCTAATGAAAAACTGCTAGTTTTTCAGAAAAACCATATCATTTGCAATAATAATAACTTGGCCTAAAACAATGTTTATCAAAAAAACATTGACTTTCTCAAAAACTATCGATTAAATTCACTTAAAAATGCTTTAAAACGACGTAAAGTACAGAATTATAATAGAACAAAGCAATTTTTCTAATGAAAAACTGCCAGTTTTTCAAAAATACCATATCATTTGCAATAATACTATCTTGGCCTAAAACAGTGTTTATCAAAAAAACATTGATTTTCTCAAAAACTATCGATTAAATTCACATAAAAATGCTTTAAAACGACGTAAAGTACAGAACTACAATAGAACAAAGCAATTTTTCCAATGAAAAACTGCTAGTTTTTCAGAAAAACCATATCATTTGCAATAATACTAACTTGGCCTAAAACAATGTTTATCAAAAAAATATTGATTTTTTCAAAAACTGACGATTAAATTCACATAAAAATGCTTTAAAACGATGTAAAGTACAGAACTACAATAGAACAAAGCAATTTTTCCTGTGAAAAACTGCTAGTTTTTCAAAGAAACTATATCATTTGCAATAATACCAACTTGGCCTAAAACAGTGTTTATCAAAAAAACATTGATTTTCTCAAAAACTGTTGATTCAACTCACATAAAATGCTTTAAAACGATGTAAAGTACAGAACTACAATAGAACAAAGCAATTCTTCCAATGGAAAGCTGCTTGTTTTTCAGAAAAATCATATCATTTGCAATAATACTATCTTGGCCTAAAACAGTGTTTATCAAGAAAACATTGACTTTCTCAAAAACTATCGATTAAATTCACTTAAAAAGGCCTTAAAACGACGTAAAGTACAGAACTACAATAGAACCAAGCAATTTTTCCAATGAAAATATGCTAGTTTTTCAGAAAAACCATATCATTTGCAATAAAACTAACTTGGCCTAAAACAGTGTTTATCAAAAAAACATTGATTTTCTCAAAAACCATCGATTAAATTCACATCAAAATGCTTTAAAACGATGTAAAGTACAGAACTACAATAGAACAAAGCAATTTTTCTAATGAAAAACTGCTAGTTTTTCAGAAAAACCATATCATTTGCAATAATACTAACTTGGCCTAAAACAATGTTTATCAACAAAACATTGACTTTCTCAAAAACTATCGATTAAAATCACAAAAAAATGCTTTAAAACGACGTGAAGTACAGAACTACAATAGAACCAAGCAATTTCTGCATTGAAAAACTGCTAGTTCTTCAGAAAAACCATATCATTTGCAATAATACTAACTTGACCTAAAACAGTGTTTATCAAAAAAATATTGATTTTCTCAAAAACTGACGATTAAATTCACATAAAAATGCTTTAAAACGATGCAAAGTACAGAACTACAATAGAATCAAGCAATTTTTCCAATGAAAATATGCTAGTTTTTCAGAAAAACCATATCATTTGCAATAATACTAACTTGGCCTAAAACAGTGTTTATCAAAAAAATATTGATTTTCTCAAAAACTGACCATTAAATTCACATAAAAATGCTTTAAAACGATGCAAAGTACAGAACAACAATAGAATCAAGCAATTTTTCCAATGAAAATATGCTAGTTTTTCAGAAAAACCATATCATTTGCAATAATACTAACTTGGCCTAAAACAGTGTTAATAAAAAAAAAATTGATTTTCTCAAAAACTGTCGATTAAATTCACATAAAAATGCTTCAAAACGATAAAAAGTACAGAACTACAATAGAACAAAGCAATTTTTCCAATGAAAAACTGCTAGTTTTTCAGAAAAACCATATCATTTGCATTAATACTAACTTGGCCTAAAACAGTGTTTATCAAAAAAACATTGATTTTCTCAAAAACTGACGATTAAATTCACATAAAAATGCTTTAAAACGATGTAAAGTACAGAACTACAATAGAACAAAGCAATTTTTCCAATGAAAAACTGCTAGTTTTTCAGAAAAACCATATCATTTGCAATAATACCAACTTGGCCTAAAACAGTGTTTATCAAAAAAAACATTGACTTTCACAAAAACTATTGATTAAATTCACATAAAAATGCTTCAAAACGACGTTAAGTACAGAACTACAATAGAAAAAAGAAATTTTTGCAATGAAAAACTGCTAGTTTTTCAGAAAAACCATATCATTTGCAATAATACTAACTTGGCCTAAAACAGTGTTTATCAAAAAAACATTGATTTTCTCAAAAACTGTCGATTAAATTCACATAAAAATGCTTTAAAACGATGTAAGGTACAGAACTACAATAGAACAAAGCAATTTTTCCAATGAAAAACTGCTAGTTTTTCAGAAAAACCATATCATTTGCAATAATACTAACTTGGTCTAAAACAATGTTTATCAACAAAACATTGACTTTCTCAAAAACTATCGATTAAAATCACAAAAAAATGCTTTAAAACGACGTAAAGTACAGAACTACAATAGAACCAAGCAATTTCTGCATTGAAATACTGCTAGTTTTTCAGAAAAACCATATCATTTGCAATAATACTAACTTGGCCTAAAACAGTGTTTATCAAAAAAACATTGATTTTCTCAAAAACTGTCGATTAAATTCACATAAACATGCTTTAAAACGATGTAAAGTACAGAACTACAATAGAATCAAGCAATTTTTCTAATGAAAAACTGCTAGTTTTTCAGAAAAACCATATCATTTGCAATAATAATAACTTGGCCTAAAACAATGTTTATCAAAAAAACATTGACTTTCTCAAAAACTATCGATTAAATTCACTTAAAAATGCTTTAAAACGACGTAAAGTACAGAATTATAATAGAACAAAGCAATTTTTCCAATGAAAAACTGCCAGTTTTTCAAAAATACCATATCATTTGCAATAATACTATCTTGGCCTAAAACAGTGTTTATCAAAAAAACATTGATTTTCTCAAAAACTATCGATTAAATTCACATAAAAATGCTTTAAAACGACGTAAAGTACAGAACTACAATAGAACAAAGCAATTTTTCCAATGAAAAACTGCTAGTTTTTCAGAAAAACCATATCATTTGCAATAATACTAACTTGGCCTAAAACAATGTTTATCAAAAAAATATTGATTTTTTCAAAAACTGACGATTAAATTCACATAAAAATGCTTTAAAACGATGTAAAGTACAGAACTACAATAGAACAAAGCAATTTTTCCTGTGAAAAACTGCTAGTTTTTCAAAGAAACTATATCATTTGCAATAATACCAACTTGGCCTAAAACAGTGTTTATCAAAAAAACATTGATTTTCTCAAAAACTGTTGATTCAACTCACATAAAATGCTTTAAAACGATGTAAAGTACAGAACTACAATAGAACAAAGCAATTTTTCCAATGAAAAACTGCTAGTTTTTCAGAAAAACCATATCATTTGCAATAATACTAACTTGGCCTAAAACAATGTTTATCAACAAAACATTGACTTTCTCAAAAACTATCGATTAAAATCACAAAAAAATGCTTTAAAACGACGTGAAGTACAGAACTACAAAAGAACCAAGCAATTTCTGCATTGAAAAACTGCTAGTTCTTCAGAAAAACCATATCATTTGCAATAATACTAACTTGACCTAAAACAGTGTTTATCAAAAAAATATTGATTTTCTCAAAAACTGACGATTAAATTCACATAAAAATGCTTTAAAACGATGCAAAGTACAGAACTACAATAGAATCAAGCAATTTTTCCAATGAAAATATGCTAGTTTTTCAGAAAAACCATATCATTTGCAATAATACTAACTTGGCCTAAAACAGTGTTTATCAAAAAAATATTGATTTTCTCAAAAACTGACCATTAAATTCACATAAAAATGCTTTAAAACGATGCAAAGTACAGAACAACAATAGAATCAAGCAATTTTTCCAATGAAAATATGCTAGTTTTTCAGAAAAACCATATCATTTGCAATAATACTAACTTGGCCTAAAACAGTGTTTATAAAAAAAAAATTGATTTTCTCAAAAACTGTCGATTAAATTCACATAAAAATGCTTCAAAACGATGTAAAGTACAGAACTACAATAGAACAAAGCAATTTTTCCAATGAAAAACTGCTAGTTTTTCAGAAAAACCATATCATTTGCATTAATACTAACTTGGCCTAAAACAGTGTTTATCAAAAAAACATTGATTTTCTCAAAAACTGACGATTAAATTCACATAAAAATGCTTTAAAACGATGTAAAGTACAGAACTACAATAGAACAAAGCAATTTTTCCAATGAAAAACTGCTAGTTTTTCAGAAAAACCATATCATTTGCAATAATACCAACTTGGCCTAAAACAGTGTTTATCAAAAAAAACATTGACTTTCACAAAAACTATTGATTAAATTCACATAAAAATGCTTTAAAACGACGTAAAGTACAGAACTACAATAGAACAAAGCAATTTTTCCAATGAAAAACTGCTAGTTTTTCAGAAAAACCATATCATTTGCAATAATACTAACTTGGCCTAAAACAATGTTTATCAAAAAAATATTGATTTTTTCAAAAACTGACGATTAAATTCACATAAAAATGCTTTAAAACGATGTAAAGTACAGAACTACAATAGAACAAAGCAATTTTTCCTGTGAAAAACTGCTAGTTTTTCAAAGAAACTATATCATTTGCAATAATACCAACTTGGCCTAAAACAGTGTTTATCAAAAAAACATTGATTTTCTCAAAAACTGTTGATTCAACTCACATAAAATGCTTTAAAACGATGTAAAGTACAGAACTACAATAGAACAAAGCAATTCTTCCAATGGAAAGCTGCTTGTTTTTCAGAAAAATCATATCATTTGCAATAATACTATCTTGGCCTAAAACAGTGTTTATCAAGAAAACATTGACTTTCTCAAAAACTATCGATTAAATTCACTTAAAAAGGCCTTAAAACGACGTAAAGTACAGAACTACAATAGAACCAAGCAATTTTTCCAATGAAAATATGCTAGTTTTTCAGAAAAACCATATCATTTGCAATAAAACTAACTTGGCCTAAAACAGTGTTTATCAAAAAAACATTGATTTTCTCAAAAACCATCGATTAAATTCACATCAAAATGCTTTAAAACGATGTAAAGTACAGAAATACAATAGAACAAAGCAATTTTTCCAATGAAAAACTGCTAGTTTTTCAGAAAAACCATATCATTTGCAATAATACTAACTTGGCCTAAAACAATGTTTATCAACAAAACATTGACTTTCTCAAAAACTATCGATTAAAATCACAAAAAAATGCTTTAAAACGACGTGAAGTACAGAACTACAATAGAACCAAGCAATTTCTGCATTGAAAAACTGCTAGTTCTTCAGAAAAACCATATCATTTGCAATAATACTAACTTGACCTAAAACAGTGTTTATCAAAAAAATATTGATTTTCTCAAAAACTGACGATTAAATTCACATAAAAATGCTTTAAAACGATGCAAAGTACAGAACTACAATAGAATCAAGCAATTTTTCCAATGAAAATATGCTAGTTTTTCAGAAAAACCATATCATTTGCAATAATACTAACTTGGCCTAAAACAGTGTTTATCAAAAAAATATTGATTTTCTCAAAAACTGACCATTAAATTCACATAAAAATGCTTTAAAACGATGCAAAGTACAGAACAACAATAGAATCAAGCAATTTTTCCAATGAAAATATGCTAGTTTTTCAGAAAAACCATATCATTTGCAATAATACTAACTTGGCCTAAAACAGTGTTTATAAAAAAAAAATTGATTTTCTCAAAAACTGTCGATTAAATTCACATAAAAATGCTTCAAAACGATGTAAAGTACAGAACTACAATAGAACAAAGCAATTTTTCCAATGAAAAACTGCTAGTTTTTCAGAAAAACCATATCATTTGCATTAATACTAACTTGGCCTAAAACAGTGTTTATCAAAAAAACATTGATTTTCTCAAAAACTGACGATTAAATTCACATAAAAATGCTTTAAAACGATGTAAAGTACAGAACTACAATAGAACAAAGCAATTTTTCCAATGAAAAACTGCTAGTTTTTCAGAAAAACCATATCATTTGCAATAATACCAACTTGGCCTAAAACAGTGTTTATCAAAAAAAACATTGACTTTCACAAAAACTATTGATTAAATTCACATAAAAATGCTTCAAAACGACGTTAAGTACAGAACTACAATAGAACAAAGAAATTTTTGCAATGAAAAACTGCTAGTTTTTCAGAAAAACCATATCATTTGCAATAATACTAACTTGGCCTAAAACAGTGTTTATCAAAAAAACATTGATTTTCTCAAAAACTGTCGATTAAATTCACATAAAAATGCTTTAAAACGATGTAAAGTACAGAACTACAATAGAACAAAGCAATTTTTCCAATGAAAAACTGCTAGTTTTTCAGAAAAACCATATCATTTGCAATAATACTAACTTGGTCTAAAACAATTTTTATCAACAAAACATTGACTTTCTCAAAAACTATCGATTAAAATCACAAAAAAATACTTTAAAACGACGTAAAGTACAGAACTACAATAGAACCAAGCAATTTCTGCATTGAAATACTGCTAGTTTTTCAGAAAAACCATATCATTTGCAATAATACTAACCTGGCCTAAAACAGTGTTTATCAAAAAAATATTGATTTTCTCAAAAACTGACGATTAAATTCACATAAAAATGCTTTAAAACGATGCAAAGTACAGAACTACAATAGAATCAAGCAATTTTTCCAATGAAAATATGCTAGTTTTTCAGAAAAACCATATCATTTGCAATAATACTAATTTGGCCTAAAACAGTGTTTATAAAAAAAACATTGACTTTCACAAAAACTATTGATTAAATTCACATAAAAATGCTTCAAAACGACGTTAAGTACAGAACTACAATAGAACAAAGAATTTTTTGCAATGAAAAACTGCTAGTTTTTCAGAAAAACCATATCATTTGCAATAATACTAACTTGGCCTAAAACAGTGTTTATCAAAAAAACATTGATTTTCTCAAAAACTGTCGATTAAATTCACATAAAAATGCTTTAAAACGATATAAAGTACAGAACTACAATAGAACAAAGCAATTTTTCCAATGAAAAAATGCTAGTTTTTCAGAAAAACCATATCATTTGCAATAATACTAACTTGGCCTAAAACAGTGTTTATCAAAAAAATATTGATTTTCTCAAAAACTGACCATTAAATTCACATAAAAATACTTTAAAACGATGTAAAGTACAGAATTACAATAGAACCAAGCATTTTTTGCAATGAAAAACTGCTAGTTTTTCAGAAAAACCATATCATTTGCAATAATACTAACTTGGCCTAAAACAGTGTTTATCAAAAAAACATTGATTTTCTCAAAAATTGTCGTTTAAATTCACATAAACATGCTTTAAAACGATGTAAAGTACAGAACTACAATAGAATCAAGCAATTTTTCTAATGAAAAACTGCTAGTTTTTCAGAAAAACCATATCATTTGCAATAATAATAACTTGGCCTAAAACAATGTTTATCAAAAAAACATTGATTTTCTCAAAAACTATCGATTAAATTCACATAAACATGCTTTAAAACGACGTAAAGTACAGAACTACAATAGAACAAAGCAATTTTTCCAATGAAAAACTGCTAGTTTTTCAGAAAAACCATATCATTTGCAATAATACTAACTTGGCCTAAAACAATGTTTATCAAAAAAATATTGATTTTCTCAAAAACTGACGATTAAATTCACATAAAAATGCTTTAAAACGATGTAAAGTACAGAAATACAATAGAACAAAGCAATTTTTCCAATGAAAAACTGCTAGTTTTTCAGAAAACCATATCATTTGCAATAATACCAACTTGGCCTAAAACAGTGTTTATCAAAAAAACATTGACTTTCACAAAAACTATCGATTAAATTCACATAAAAATGCTTCAAAACGACGTAAAGTACAGAACTACAATCGAACAAAGAAATTTTTGCAATGAAAAACTGCTAGTTTTTCAGAAAAGCCATATCATTTGCAATAATACTAACTTGGCCTAAAACAGGGTTTATCAAAAAAACATTGATTTTCTCAAAAACTGTCGATTAAATTCACATAAAAATGCTTTAAAACGATGTAAAGTACAGAACTACAATAGAACAAAGCAATTTTTCCAATGAAAAACTGCTAGTTTTTCAGAAAAACCATATCATTTGCAATAATACTAACTTGGCCTAAAACAGTGTTTATCAAAAAAATATTGATTTTCTCAAAAACTGACGATTAAATTCACATAAAAATACTTTAAAACGATGTAAAGTACAGAATTACAATAGAACCAAGCATTATTTGCAATGAAAAACTGCTAGTTTTTCAGAAAAACCATATCATTTGCAATAATACTAACTTGGCCTAAAACAGTGATTATCAAAAAAACACTGATTTTCTCAAAAACTGTCGTTTAAATTCACATAAACATGCTTTAAAACGATGTAAAGTACAGAACTACAATAGAATCAAGCAATTTTTCCAATGAAAAACTGCTAGTTTTTCAGAAAAACCATATAATTTGCAATAATACTAACTTGGCCTAAATCAATGTTTATCAAAAAAATATTGACTTTCTCAAAAACTATCGATTAAATTCACATAAAAATGCTTTAAAACGACGTGAAGTACAGAATTACAATAGAACCGAGACATTTTTGCAATGAAAAACTGCTAGTTTTTCAGAAAAACCATATCATTTGCAATAATACTAACTTGGCCTAAAACAGTGTTTATCAAAAAAACATTGATTTTCTCAAAAATTGTCGTTTAAATTCACATAAACATGCTTTAAAACGATGTAAAGTACAGAACTACAATAGAATCAAGCAATTTTTCTAATGAAAAACTGCTAGTTTTTCAGAAAAACCATATCATTTGCAATAATAATAACTTGGCCTAAAACAATGTTTATCAAAAAAACATTGATTTTCTCAAAAACTATCGATTAAATTCACATAAACATGCTTTAAAACGACGTAAAGTACAGAACTACAATAGAACAAAGCAATTTTTCCAATGAAAAACTGCTAGTTTTTCAGAAAAACCATATCATTTGCAATAATACTAACTTGGCCTAAAACAATGTTTATCAAAAAAATATTGATTTTCTCAAAAACTGACGATTGAATTCACATAAAAATGCTTTAAAACGATGTAAAGTACAGAAATACAATAGAACAAAGCAATTTTTCCAATGAAAAACTGCTAGTTTTTCAGAAAACCATATCATTTGCAATAATACCAACTTGGCCTAAAACAGTGTTTATCAAAAAAACATTGACTTTCACAAAAACTATCGATTAAATTCACATAAAAATGCTTCAAAACGACGTAAAGTACAGAACTACAATCGAACAAAGAAATTTTTGCAATGAAAAACTGCTAGTTTTTCAGAAAAACCATATCATTTGCAATAATACTAACTTGGCCTAAAACAGGGTTTATCAAAAAAACATTGATTTTCTCAAAAACTGTCGATTAAATTCACATAAAAATGCTTTAAAACGATGTAAAGTACAGAACTACAATAGAACAAAGCAATTTTTCCAATGAAAAACTGCTAGTTTTTCAGAAAAACCATATCATTTGCAATAATACTAACTTGGCCTAAAACAGTGTTTATCAAAAAAATATCGATTTTCTCAAAAACTGACGATTAAATTCACATAATAATACTTTAAAACGATGTAAAGTACAGAATTACAATAGAACCAAGCATTATTTGCAATGAAAAACTGCTAGTTTTTCAGAAAAACCATATCATTTGCAATAATACTAACTTGGCCTAAAACAGTGGTTATCAAAAAAACATTGATTTTCTCAAAAACTGTCGTTTAAATTCACATAAACATGCTTTAAAACGATGTAAAGTACAGAACTACAATAGAATCAAGCAATTTTTCCAATGAAAAACTGCTAGTTTTTCAGAAAAACCATATCATTTGTAATAATACTAACTTGGCCTAAATCAATGTTTATCAAAAAAACATTGACTTTCTCAAAAACTATCGATTAAATTCACTTAAAAATGCTTTAAAACGACGTAAAGTACAGAATTACAATAGAACCGAGCATTTTTTGCAATGAAAAACTGCTAGTTTTTCAGAAAAACCATATCATTTGCAATAATACTTACTTGGCCTAAAACAGTGTTTATCAAAAAAACATTGATTTTCTCAAAAACTGTCGATTAAATTCACATAAGAATGCTTTAAAACGATGTAAAGTACAGAACTACAATAGAACCAAGAAATTTTTGCAATGAAAAACTGCTAGTTTTTCAGAAAAATAATATCATTTGCAATAATACTAACTTGGTCTAAAACAGTGTTTATCAAAAAAACATTGATTTTCTCAAAAACTGTCGATTAAACTCACATAAAAATGCTTTAAAACGATGTATAGTACAGAACTACAATAGAACCAAGCAATTCTTGCAATGAAAAACTGCTAGTTTTTCAGAAAAACCATATCATTTGCAATAATACTTACTAGGCCTAAAACAGTGTTTATCAAAAAAACATTGATTTTCTCAAAAACTGTCTATTAAATTCACATAAAAATGCTTTAAAACGATGTAAAGTACAGAACTACAATAGAACAAAGCAATTTTTCCAATGAAAAGCTGCTAGTTTTTCAGAAAAATCATATCATTTGCAATAATACTAACTTGGCCTAAAACAGTGTTTATCAAAAAAACATTGACTTTCTCAAAAACTATCGATTAAATTCACATAAAATGGCTTTAAAACGATGTAAAGTACAGAACTACAATAGAACCAAGCAATTTTTCCAATGAAAATATGCTAGTTTTTCAGAAAAACCATATCATTTGCAATAAAACTAACTTGGCCTAAAACAGTGTTTATCAAAAAAACATTGATTTTCTCAAAAACTGTCGATTAAATTCACATAAAAATGCTTTAAAACGATGTAAAGTACAGAACTACAATAGAATCAAGCAATTTTTGCAATGAAAAACTGCTTGTTTTTCAGAAAAACCATATCATTTGCAATAATACTAACTTGGCCTAAGACAGTGTTTATCAAAAAAACATTGATTTTCTCAAAAACTTTTGATTAAACTCACATAAAAATGCTTTAAAACGATGTAAAGTACAGAATTACAATAGAACCAAGCATTATTTGCAATGAAAAACTGCTAGTTTTTCAGAAAAACCATATCATTTGCAATAATACTAACTTGGCCTAAAACAGTGGTTATCAAAAAAACACTGATTTTCTCAAAAACTGTCGTTTAAATTCACATAAACATGCTTTAAAACGATGTAAAGTACAGAACTACAATAGAATCAAGCAATTTTTCTAATGAAAAACTGCTAGTTTTTCAGAAAAACCATATCATTTGCAATAATAATAACTTGGCCTAAAACAATGTTTATCAAAAAAACATTGATTTTCTCAAAAACTATCGATTAAATTCACATAAACATGCTTTAAAACGACGTAAAGTACAGAACTACAATAGAACAAAGCAATTTTTCCAATGAAAAACTGCTAGTTTTTCAGAAAAACCATATCATTTGCAATAATACTAACTTGGCCTAAAACAATGTTTATCAAAAAAATATTGATTTTCTCAAAATCTGTCGATTAAATTCACATAAAAATGCTTTAAAACGATGTAAAGTACAGAACTACAATAGAATCAAGCAATTTTTCCAATGAAAAACTGCTTGTTTTTCAGAAAAACCATATCATTTGCAATAATACTAACTTGGCCTAAGACAGTGTTTATCAAAAAAACATTGATTTTCTCAAAAACTTTTGATTAAACTCACATAAAAATGCTTTAAAACGATGTAAAGTACAGAATTACAATAGAACCAAGCATTATTTGCAATGAAAAACTGCTAGTTTTTCAGAAAAACCATATCATTTGCAATAATACTAACTTGGCCTAAAACAGTGGTTATCAAAAAAACACTGATTTTCTCAAAAACTGTCGTTTAAATTCACATAAACATGCTTTAAAACGATGTAAAGTACAGAACTACAATAGAATCAAGCAATTTTTCTAATGAAAAACTGCTAGTTTTTCAGAAAAACCATATCATTTGCAATAATAATAACTTGGCCTAAAACAATGTTTATCAAAAAAACATTGATTTTCTCAAAAACTATCGATTAAATTCACATAAACATGCTTTAAAACGACGTAAAGTACAGAACTACAATAGAACAAAGCAATTTTTCCAATGAAAAACTGCTAGTTCTTCAGAAAAACCATATCATTTGCAATAATACTAACTTGGCCTAAAACAATGTTTATCAAAAAAATATTGATTTTCTCAAAAACTGACGATTAAATTCACATAAAAATGCTTTAAAACGATGTAAAGTACAGAAATACAATAGAACAAAGCAATTTTTCCAATGAAAAACTGCTAGTTTTTCAGAAAACCATATCATTTGCAATAATACCAACTTGGCCTAAAACAGTGTTTATCAAAAAAACATTGACTTTCACAAAAACTATCGATTAAATTCACATAAAAATGCTTTAAAACGACGTAAAGTACAGAACTACAATCGAACAAAGAAATTTTTGCAATGAAAAACTGCTAGTTTTTCAGAAAAACCATATCATTTGCAATAATACTAACTTGGCCTAAAACAGGGTTTATCAAAAAAACATTGATTTTCTCAAAAACTGTCGATTAAATTCACATAAAAATGCTTTAAAACGATGTAAAGTACAGAACTACAATAGAACAAAGCAATTTTTCCAATGAAAAACTGCTAGTTTTTCAGAAAAACCATATCATTTGCAATAATACTAACTTGGCCTAAAACAGTGTTTATCAAAAAAATATCGATTTTCTCAAAAACTGACGATTAAATTCACATAATAATACTTTAAAACGATGTAAAGTACAGAATTACAATAGAACCAAGCATTATTTGCAATGAAAAACTGCTAGTTTTTCAGAAAAACCATATCATTTGCAATAATACTAACTTGGCCTAAAACAGTGGTTATCAAAAAAACATTGATTTTCTCAAAAACTGTCGTTTAAATTCACATAAACATGCTTTAAAACGATGTAAAGTACAGAACTACAATAGAACCAAGAAATTTTTGCAATGAAAAACTGCTAGTTTTTCAGAAAAATAATATCATTTGCAATAATACTAACTTGGTCTAAAACAGTGTTTATCAAAAAAACATTGATTTTCTCAAAAACTGTCGATTAAACTCACATAAAAATGCTTTAAAACGATGTATAGTACAGAACTACAATAGAACCAAGCAATTCTTGCAATGAAAAACTGCTAGTTTTTCAGAAAAACCATATCATTTGCAATAATACTTACTAGGCCTAAAACAGTGTTTATCAAAAAAACATTGATTTTCTCAAAAACTGTCTATTAAATTCACATAAAAATGCTTTAAAACGATGTAAAGTACAGAACTACAATAGAACAAAGCAATTTTTCCAATGAAAAGCTGCTAGTTTTTCAGAAAAATCATATCATTTGCAATAATACTAACTTGGCCTAAAACAGTGTTTATCAAAAAAACATTGACTTTCTCAAAAACTATCGATTAAATTCACATAAAATGGCTTTAAAACGATGTAAAGTACAGAACTACAATAGAACCAAGCAATTTTTCCAATGAAAATATGCTAGTTTTTCAGAAAAACCATATCATTTGCAATAAAACTAACTTGGCCTAAAACAGTGTTTATCAAAAAAACATTGATTTTCTCAAAAACTGTCGATTAAATTCACATAAAAATGCTTTAAAACGATGTAAAGTACAGAACTACAATAGAATCAAGCAATTTTTGCAATGAAAAACTGCTTGTTTTTCAGAAAAACCATATCATTTGCAATAATACTAACTTGGCCTAAGACAGTGTTTATCAAAAAAACATTGATTTTCTCAAAAACTTTTGATTAAACTCACATAAAAATGCTTTAAAACGATGTAAAGTACAGAACTACAATAGAACAAAGCTATTTTTCCAATGAAAAGCTGCTTGTTTTTCAGAAAAATCATATCATTTGCAATAATACTAACTTGGCCTAAAACAATGTTTATCAAAAAAACATTGACTTTCACAAAAACTATCGATTAAATTCACATAAAAATGCTTCAAAACGACGTAAAGTACAAAACTACAATCGAACAAAGAAATTTTTGCAATGAAAAACTGCTAGTTTTTCAGAAAAACCATATCATTTGCAATAATACTAACTTGGCCTAAAACAGTGTTTATCAAAAAAACATTGATTTTCTCAAAAACTGTCGATTAAATTCACATAAAAATGCTTTAAAACGACGTAAAGTACAGAACTACAATTGAACAAAGCAATTTTTCCAATGAAAAACTGCTAGTTTTTCAGAAAAACCATATCATTTGCAATAATACTAACTTGGCCTAAAACAGGGTTTATCAAAAAAACATTGATTTTCTCAAAAACTGTCGATTAAATTCACATAAAAATGCTTTAAAACGATGTAAAGTACAGAACTACAATAGAACAAAGCAATTTTTCCAATGAAAAACTGCTAGTTTTTCAGAAAAACCATATCATTTGCAATAATACTAACTTGGCCTAAAACAGTGTTTATCAAAAAAATATTGATTTTCTCAAAAACTGACGATTAAATTCACATAAAAATACTTTAAAACGATGTAAAGTACAGAATTACAATAGAACCAAGCATTATTTGCAATGAAAAACTGCTAGTTTTTCAGAAAAACCATATCATTTGCAATAATACTAACTTGGCCTAAAACAGTGGTTATCAAAAAAACACTGATTTTCTCAAAAACTGTCGTTTAAATTCACATAAACATGCTTTAAAACGATGTAAAGTACAGAACTACAATAGAATCAAGCAATTTTTCTAATGAAAAACTGCTAGTTTTTCAGAAAAACCATATCATTTGCAATAATAATAACTTGGCCTAAAACAATGTTTATCAAAAAAACATTGATTTTCTCAAAAACTCTCGATTAAATTCACATAAACATGCTTTAAAACGACGTAAAGTACAGAACTACAATAGAACAAAGCAATTTTTCCAATGAAAAACTGCTAGTTTTTCAGAAAAACCATATCATTTGCAATAATACTAACTTGGCCTAAAACAATGTTTATCAAAAAAATATTGATTTTCTCAAAAACTGACGATTAAATTCACATAAAAATGCTTTAAAACGATGTAAAGTACAGAAATACAATAGAACAAAGCAATTTTTCCAATGAAAAACTGCTAGTTTTTCAGAAAACCATATCATTTGCAATAATACCAACTTGGCCTAAAACAGTGTTTATCAAAAAAACATTGACTTTCACAAAAACTATCGATTAAATTCACATAAAAATGCTTCAAAACGACGTAAAGTACAGAACTACAATCGAACAAAGAAATTTTTGCAATGAAAAACTGCTAGTTTTTCAGAAAAACCATATCATTTGCAATAATACTAACTTGGCCTAAAACAGGGTTTATCAAAAAAACATTGATTTTCTCAAAAACTGTCGATTAAATTCACATAAAAATGCTTTAAAACGATGTAAAGTACAGAACTACAATAGAACAAAGCAATTTTTCCAATGAAAAACTGCTAGTTTTTCAGAAAAACCATATCATTTGCAATAATACTAACTTGGCCTAAAACAGTGTTTATCAAAAAAATATCGATTTTCTCAAAAACTGACGATTAAATTCACATAATAATACTTTAAAACGATGTAAAGTACAGAATTACAATAGAACCAAGCATTATTTGCAATGAAAAACTGCTAGTTTTTCAGAAAAACCATATCATTTGCAATAATACTAACTTGGCCTAAAACAGTGGTTATCAAAAAAACATTGATTTTCTCAAAAACTGTCGTTTAAATTCACATAAACATGCTTTAAAACGATGTAAAGTACAGAACTACAATAGAATCAAGCAATTTTTCCAATGAAAAACTGCTAGTTTTTCAGAAAAACCATATCATTTGCAATAATACTAACTTGGCCTAAATCAATGTTTATCAAAAAAACATTGACTTTCTCAAAAACTATCGATTAAATTCACTTAAAAATGCTTTAAAACGACGTAAAGTACAGAATTACAATAGAACCGAGCATTTTTTGCAATGAAAAACTGCTAGTTTTTCAGAAAAACCATATCATTTGCAATAATACTTACTTGGCCTAAAACAGTGTTTATCAAAAAAACATTGATTTTCTCAAAAACTGTCGATTAAATTCACATAAGAATGCTTTAAAACGATGTAAAGTACAGAACTACAATAGAACCAAGAAATTTTTGCAATGAAAAACTGCTAGTTTTTCAGAAAAATAATATCATTTGCAATAATACTAACTTGGTCTAAAACAGTGTTTATCAAAAAAACATTGATTTTCTCAAAAACTGTCGATTAAACTCACATAAAAATGCTTTAAAACGATGTATAGTACAGAACTACAATAGAACAAAGCAATTTTTCCAATGAAAAGCTGCTAGTTTTTCAGAAAAATCATATCATTTGCAATAATACTAACTTGGCCTAAAACAGTGTTTATCAAAAAAACATTGACTTTCTCAAAAACTATCGATTAAATTCACATAAAATGGCTTTAAAACGATGTAAAGTACAGAACTACAATAGAACCAAGCAATTTTTCCAATGAAAATATGCTAGTTTTTCAGAAAAACCATATCATTTGCAATAAAACTAACTTGGCCTAAAACAGTGTTTATCAAAAAAACATTGATTTTCTCAAAAACTGTCGATTAAATTCACATAAAAATGCTTTAAAACGATGTAAAGTACAGAACTACAATAGAATCAAGCAATTTTTGCAATGAAAAACTGCTTGTTTTTCAGAAAAACCATATCATTTGCAATAATACTAACTTGGCCTAAGACAGTGTTTATCAAAAAAACATTGATTTTCTCAAAAACTTTTGATTAAACTCACATAAAAATGCTTTAAAACGATGTAAAGTACAGAACTACAATAGAACAAAGCAATTTTTCCAATGAAAAGCTGCTTGTTTTTCAGAAAAATCATATCATTTGCAATAATACTAACTTGGCCTAAAACAATGTTTATCAAAAACACATTGACTTTCTCAAAAACTATCGATTAAATTCACATAAAAATGCTTTAAAACGACGTAAAGTACAGAACTACAATAGAACAAAGCAATTTTTCCAATGAAAAACTGCTAGTTTTTCAGAAAAACCATATCATTTGCAATAATACTAACTTGGCCTAAAACAGTGTTTATCAAAAAAATATTGATTTTCTCAAAAACTATCGATTAAATTCACTTAAAAATGCTTTAAAACGACGTAAAGTACAGAATTATAATAGAACCAAGCAATTTTTGCAATGAAAAACTGCTAGTTTTTCAGAAAAACCATATCATTTGCAATAATACTAACTTGGCCTAAAACAGTGTTTATCAAAAAAACATTGATTTTCTAAAAAAACTGTCGATTAAATTCACATAAAATTGCTTTAAAACGATGTAAAGTACAGAACTACAATAGAACCAAGCAATTTTTCCAATGAAAAACTGCTAGTTTTTCAGAAAAACCATATCATTTGCAATAATAATAACTTGGCCTAAAACAATGTTTATCAAAAAAACATTGACTTTCTCAAAAACTATCGATTAACTTCACTTAAAAATGCTTCAAAACGACGTAAAGTACAGAATTATAATAGAACCAAGCAATTTTTGCAATGAAAAACCGCTAGTTTTTCAGAAAAACCATATCATTTGCAATAATACTAACTTGGCCTAAAACAGTGTTTATCAAAAAAACATTGATTTTCTAAAAAAACTGTCGATTAAATTCACAAAAAATTGCTTTAAAACGATGTAAAGTACAGAACTACAATAGAAACAAGCAATTTTTCCAATGAAAAAATGCTAGTTTTTCAGAAAAATAATATCATTTGCAATAATACTAACTTGGTCTAAAACAGTGTTTATCAAAAAAACATTGATTTATCAAAAACTGTCGATTAAATTCACATAAGAATGCTTTAAAACGATGTAAAGTGCAGAACTACAATAGAATAAATCAATTTTTCCAATGAAAAACTGCTAGTTTTTCAGAAAAACCATTTCATTTGCAATAATACTAACTTGGCTTAAAACAATGTTTATCAAATAAACATTGACTGTCTCAAAAACTATCGATTAAATTCACATAAAAATGCTTCAAAACGACGTAAAATACACAACTACAATAGAACAAAGCAATTTTTGCAATGAAAAACTGCTAGTTTTTCAGAAAAACCATTTCATTTGCAATAATACTAACTTGGCCTAAAACAATGTTTATCAAATAAACATTGACTGTCTCAAAAACTATCGATTAAATTCACATAAAAATGCTTCAAAACGACGTAAAATACAGAACTACAATAGAACAAAGCAATTTTTCGAATGAAAAACTGCTAGTTTTTCAGAAAAACCATATCATTTGCAATAATACTAACTTGGCCTAAAACAGTGTTTATCAAAAAAACATTGATTTTCTCAAAAACTGACGATTAAATTCACATAAAAATACTTTAAAACGATGTAAAGTACAGAATTACAATAGAACCAAGCATTATTTGCAATGAAAAACTGCTAGTTTTTCAGAAAAACCATATCATTTGCAATAATACTAACTTGGCCTAAAACAGTGGTTATCAAAAAAACATTGATTTTCTCAAAAACTGTCGTTTAAATTCACATAAACATGCTTTAAAACGATGTAAAGTACAGAACTACAATAGAATCAAGCAATTTTTCCAATGAAAAACTGCTAGTTTTTCAGAAAAACCATATCATTTGCAATAATACTAACTTGGCCTAAATCAATGTTTATCAAAAAAACATTGACTTTCTCAAAAACTATCGATTAAATTCACTTAAAAATGCTTTAAAACGACGTAAAGTACAGAATTACAATAGAACCGAGCATTTTTTGCAATGAAAAACTGCTAGTTTTTCAGAAAAACCATATCATTTGCAATAATACTTACTTGGCCTAAAACAGTGTTTATCAAAAAAACATTGATTTTCTCAAAAACTGTCGATTAAATTCACATAAAAATGCTTTAAAACGATGTAAAGTACAGAACTACAATAGAACCAAGAAATTTTTGCAATGAAAAACTGCTAGTTTTTCAGAAAAATAATATCATTTGCAATAATACTAACTTGGTCTAAAACAGTGTTTATCAAAAAAACATTGATTTTCTCAAAAACTGTCGATTAAACTCACATAAAAATGCTTTAAAACGATGTATAGTACAGAACTACAATAGAACCAAGCAATTCTTGCAATGAAAAACTGCTAGTTTTTCAGAAAAACCATATCATTTGCAATAATACTTACTAGGCCTAAAACAGTGTTTATCAAAAAAACATTGATTTTCTCAAAAACTGTCTATTAAATTCACATAAAAATGCTTTAAAACGATGTAAAGTACAGAACTACAATAGAACAAAGCAATTTTTCCAATGAAAAGCTGCTAGTTTTTCAGAAAAATCATATCATTTGCAATAATGCTAACTTGGCCTAAAACAGTGTTTATCAAAAAAACATTGACTTTCTCAAAAACTATCGATTAAATTCACATAAAATGGCTTTAAAACGATGTAAAGTACAGAACTACAATAGAACCAAGCAATTTTTCCAATGAAAATATGCTAGTTTTTCAGAAAAACCATATCATTTGCAATAAAACTAACTTGGCCTAAAACAGTGTTTATCAAAAAAACATTGATTTTCTCAAAAACTGTCGATTAAATTCACATAAAAATGCTTTAAAACGATGTAAAGTACAGAACTACAAAAGAATCAAGCAATTTTTGCAATGAAAAACTGCTAGTTTTTCTGAAAAATCATATCATTTGCAATAATACTAACTTGGCCTAAAAAAGTGTTTATCAAAAAAACACTGACTTTCTCAAAAACCATCGATTAAATTCACATCAAAATGCTTTAAAACGATGTAAAGTACAGAACTACAATAGAACAAAGCAATTTTTCCAATGAAAAACTGCTAGTTTTTCAGAAAAACCATATCATTTGCAATAATACTAACTTGGCCTTAAACAATGTTTATCAAAAAAACATTGACTTTCTCAAAAACTATCGATTAAAATCACAAAAAAATGCTTTAGAACGACGTAAAGTACAGAACTACAATAGAACCAAGCAATTTCTGCATTGAAAAACTGCTAGTTTTTCAGAAAAACCATATCATTTGCAATAATACTAACTTGGCCTAAAACAGTGTTTATCAAACAAATATTGATTTTCTCAAAAACTGACGATTAAATTCACATAAAAATGCTTTAAAACGATGCAAAGTAGAGAACTACAATAGAATCAAGCAATTTTTCCAATGAGAATATGCTAGTTTTTCAGAAAAACCATATCATTTGCAATAATACTAACTTGGCCTAGAACAGTGTTTATCAAAAGAATATTGATTTTCTCAAAAACTGACCATTAAATTCACATAAAAATGCTTTAAAACGATGTAAAGTACAGAACTACAATAGAACAAAGCAATTTTTCCAATGAAAAACTACTAGTTTTTCAGAAAAACCATATCATTTGCAATAATACCAACTTGGCCTAAAACAGTGTTTATCAAAAAAACATTGATTTTCTCAAAAACTGTCGATTAACTCAGTGCGGCGCACTGTGGAGCTGAAGGAGAACAACAATGAGTAAAACGAAGCATGTGGCAGTACTTGGGGTCGTATCTTATAATCAAGTAAACTGCTGAAACAACTAAACAAACCAGCATACCGGTGGCCCTAACGTTGCAACTGTTCTCAGTCACAGTGTGAGAGGGGTCGGTAGACTGTGCAAATGTACAAAGTGCAAAACAATTATAAATCCTTGAAGCTAAATAAGTGTATAACCTTGAGATCTGTTTACCGGTGGCCCTAACGTTGCAACACTTCAGGGCTGCAGTGTGAAAGGGGTCGGTAATTTGTATGAACGATAATGTATTGATTATGATACATAAATTATTAACATAACTTGTGCCTAATTGACGCTAAATTTAAACGTGGACCTGAGCAGGGGGTTATATATAGAACTGAACTATAGGCTTGTAAGTAATAATATCTGGAGCAAAATCAAATAAGTGCCACCTAAGTGGTGGCCATGACCGGAAAATGGGTAACTGTAGATACGACCCGGAAGGGGCCATGGGGGGAAGGGAGGGTGGGAAAGATTAACCACTTAAACGGAAGACGAAGTGACACGCTGAAAGTAGCCTAACTATTCACGATGGCACTAGGCAATGGTAGGCACGAGGCAAGAAGGTGTTGACGTAGACTAGTATGACGAAATGCGCCTTCGCGTTAACCACATTTACTGACGTAAATGCGCGATTAAATTCACATAAAAATGCTTTAAAACGATGTAAAGTACAGAACTACAATAGAACAAAGCAATTTTTCCAATGAAAAACTGCTAGTTTTTCAGAAAAACCATATCATTTGCAATAATACCAAGTTGGCCTAAAACAGTGTTTATCAAAAAAACATTGACTTTCACAAAAACTATCGATTAAATTCACATAAAAATGCTTCAAAACGACGTAAAGTACAGAACTACAATAGAACAAAAAGATTTTTGCAATGAAAAACTGCTAGTTTTTCAGAAAAACCATATCATTTGCAATAATACTAACTTGGCCTAAAACAGTGTTTATCAAAAAAACATTGATTTTCTCAAAAACTGTCGATTAAATTCACATAAAAATGCTTTAAAACGATGTAAAGTAGAGAACTACAATAGAACAAAGCAATTTTTCCAATGAAAAACTGCTAGTTTTTCAGAAAAACCATATCATTTGCAATAATACTAACTTGGCCAAAAACAGTGTTTATCAAAAAAATATTGATTTTCCCAAAAACTGACGATTAAATTCACATAAAAATACTTTAAAACGATGTAAAGTACAGAATTACAATAGAACCAAGCATTTTTTCCGATAAAAAACTGCTAGTTTTTCAGAAAAACCATATCATTTGCAATAATACTAACTTGGCCTAAAACAGTGTTTATCAAAAAAATATTGATTTTCTCAAAAACTGACGATTAAATTCACATAAAAATACTTTAAAACGATGTAAAGTACAGAATTACAATAGAACCAAGCATTATTTGCAATGAAAAACTGCTAGTTTTTCAGAAAAACCATATCATTTGCAATAATACTAACTTGGCCTAAAACAGTGTTTATCAAAAAAACATTGATTTTCTCAAAAACTGTTGATTAAACTCACATAAACATGCTTTAAAACGATGTAAAGTACAGAACTACAATAGAATCAAGCAATGTTTCTAATGAAAAACTGCTAATTTTTCAGAAAAACCATATCATTTGCAATAAAACTAACTTGGCCTAAAACAATGTTTATCAAAAAAACATTGACTTTCTCAAAAACTATCGATTAAATTCACTTAAAAATGCTTTAAAACGACGTAAAGTACAGAATTATAATAGAACCAAGCATTTTTTGCAATGAAAAACTGCTAGTTTTTCAGAAAAACCATATCATTTGCAATAATACTATCTAGGCCTAAAACAGTGTTTATCAAAAAAACATTGACTTTCACAAAAACTATCGATTAAATTCACATAAACATGCTTTAAAACGACGTAAAGTACAGAACTACAATAGAACAAAGCAATTTTTCCAATGAAAAACTGCTAGTTTTTCAGAAAAACCATATCATCTGCAATAATACTAACTTGGCCTAAAACAATGTTTATCAAAAAACATTGATTTTCACAAAAACTATCCATTAAATTCACATAAAAATGCTTCAAAACGACGTAAAATACAGAACTACAATAGAACAAATAAATTTTTGCAATGAAAAACTGCTAGTTTTTCAGAAAAACCATATCATTTGCAATAATACTAACTTGGCCTAAAACAGTGTTTATCAAAAAAACATTGATTTCCTCAAAAACTGTCGATTAAATTCACATAAAAATGCTTTAAAACGATGTAAAGTACAGAACTACAATAGAACAAAGCAATTTTTCCGATAAAAAACTGCTAGTTTTTCAGAAAAACCATATCATTTGCAATAATACTAACTTGGCCTAAAACAGTGTTTATCAAAAAAATATTGATTTTCTCAAAAACTGACGATTAAATTCACATAAAAATGCTTTAAAACGATGTAAAGTACAGAATTACAATAGAACCAAGCATTATTTGCAATGAAAAACTGCTAGTTTTTCAGAAAAACCATATCATTTGCAATAATACTAACTTGGCCTAAAACAGTGGTTATCAAAAAAACATTGATTTTCTCAAAAACTGTCGTTTAAATTCACATAAACATGCTTTAAAACGATGTAAAGTACAGAACTACAATAGAATCAAGCAATTTTTCCAATGAAAAACTGCTAGTTTTTCAGAAAAACCATATCATTTGCAATAATACTAACTTGGCCTAAATCAATGTTTATCAAAAAAACATTGACTTTCTCAAAAACTATCGATTAAATTCACTTAAAAATGCTTTAAAACGACGTAAAGTACAGAATTACAATAGAACCGAGCATTTTTTGCAATGAAAAACTGCTAGTTTTTCAGAAAAACCATATCATTTGCAATAATACTTACTTGGCCTAAAACAGTGTTTATCAAAAAAACATTGATTTTCTCAAAAACTGTCGATTAAATTCACATAAAAATGCTTTAAAACGATGTAAAGTACAGAACTACAATAGAACCAAGAAATTTTTGCAATGAAAAACTGCTAGTTTTTCAGAAAAATAATATCATTTGCAATAATACTAACTTGGTCTAAAACAGTGTTTATCAAAAAAACATTGATTTTCTCAAAAACTGTCGATTAAACTCACATAAAAATGCTTTAAAACGATGTATAGTACAGAACTACAATAGAACCAAGCAATTCTTGCAATGAAAAACTGCTAGTTTTTCAGAAAAACCATATCATTTGCAATAATACTTACTAGGCCTAAAACAGTGTTTATCAAAAAAACATTGATTTTCTCAAAAACTGTCTATTAAATTCACATAAAAATGCTTTAAAACGATGTAAAGTACAGAACTACAATAGAACAAAGCAATTTTTCCAATGAAAAGCTGCTAGTTTTTCAGAAAAATCATATCATTTGCAATAATGCTAACTTGGCCTAAAACAGTGTTTATCAAAAAAACATTGACTTTCTCAAAAACTATCGATTAAATTCACATAAAATGGCTTTAAAACGATGTAAAGTACAGAACTACAATAGAACCAAGCAATTTTTCCAATGAAAATATGCTAGTTTTTCAGAAAAACCATATCATTTGCAATAAAACTAACTTGGCCTAAAACAGTGTTTATCAAAAAAACATTGATTTTCTCAAAAACTGTCGATTAAATTCACATAAAAATGCTTTAAAACGATGTAAAGTACAGAACTACAAAAGAATCAAGCAATTTTTGCAATGAAAAACTGCTAGTTTTTCTGAAAAATCATATCATTTGCAATAATACTAACTTGGCCTAAAAAAGTGTTTATCAAAAAAACACTGACTTTCTCAAAAACCATCGATTAAATTCACATCAAAATGCTTTAAAACGATGTAAAGTACAGAACTACAATAGAACAAAGCAATTTTTCCAATGAAAAACTGCTAGTTTTTCAGAAAAACCATATCATTTGCAATAATACTAACTTGGCCTTAAACAATGTTTATCAAAAAAACATTGACTTTCTCAAAAACTATCGATTAAAATCACAAAAAAATGCTTTAGAACGACGTAAAGTACAGAACTACAATAGAACCAAGCAATTTCTGCATTGAAAAACTGCTAGTTTTTCAGAAAAACCATATCATTTGCAATAATACTAACTTGGCCTAAAACAGTGTTTATCAAACAAATATTGATTTTCTCAAAAACTGACGATTAAATTCACATAAAAATGCTTTAAAACGATGCAAAGTAGAGAACTACAATAGAATCAAGCAATTTTTCCAATGAGAATATGCTAGTTTTTCAGAAAAACCATATCATTTGCAATAATACTAACTTGGCCTAGAACAGTGTTTATCAAAAGAATATTGATTTTCTCAAAAACTGACCATTAAATTCACATAAAAATGCTTTAAAACGATGTAAAGTACAGAACTACAATAGAACAAAGCAATTTTTCCAATGAAAAACTACTAGTTTTTCAGAAAAACCATATCATTTGCAATAATACCAACTTGGCCTAAAACAGTGTTTATCAAAAAAACATTGATTTTCTCAAAAACTGTCGATTAACTCAGTGCGGCGCACTGTGGAGCTGAAGGAGAACAACAATGAGTAAAACGAAGCATGTGGCAGTACTTGGGGTCGTATCTTATAATCAAGTAAACTGCTGAAACAACTAAACAAACCAGCATACCGGTGGCCCTAACGTTGCAACTGTTCTCAGTCACAGTGTGAGAGGGGTCGGTAGACTGTGCAAATGTACAAAGTGCAAAACAATTATAAATCCTTGAAGCTAAATAAGTGTATAACCTTGAGATCTGTTTACCGGTGGCCCTAACGTTGCAACACTTCAGGGCTGCAGTGTGAAAGGGGTCGGTAATTTGTATGAACGATAATGTATTGATTATGATACATAAATTATTAACATAACTTGTGCCTAATTGACGCTAAATTTAAACGTGGACCTGAGCAGGGGGTTATATATAGAACTGAACTATAGGCTTGTAAGTAATAATATCTGGAGCAAAATCAAATAAGTGCCACCTAAGTGGTGGCCATGACCGGAAAATGGGTAACTGTAGATACGACCCGGAAGGGGCCATGGGGGGAAGGGAGGGTGGGAAAGATTAACCACTTAAACGGAAGACGAAGTGACACGCTGAAAGTAGCCTAACTATTCACGATGGCACTAGGCAATGGTAGGCACGAGGCAAGAAGGTGTTGACGTAGACTAGTATGACGAAATGCGCCTTCGCGTTAACCACATTTACTGACGTAAATGCGCGATTAACTCAGTGCGGCGCACTGTGGAGCTGAAGGAGAACAACAATGAGTAAAACGAAGCATGTGGCAGTACTTGGGGTCGTATCTTATAATCAAGTAAACTGCTGAAACAACTAAACAAACCAGCATACCGGTGGCCCTAACGTTGCAACTGTTCTCAGTCACAGTGTGAGAGGGGTCGGTAGACTGTGCAAATGTACAAAGTGCAAAACAATTATAAATCCTTGAAGCTAAATAAGTGTATAACCTTGAGATCTGTTTACCGGTGGCCCTAACGTTGCAACACTTCAGGGCTGCAGTGTGAAAGGGGTCGGTAATTTGTATGAACGATAATGTATTGATTATGATACATAAATTATTAACATAACTTGTGCCTAATTGACGCTAAATTTAAACGTGGACCTGAGCAGGGGGTTATATATAGAACTGAACTATAGGCTTGTAAGTAATAATATCTGGAGCAAAATCAAATAAGTGCCACCTAAATGGTGGCCATGACCGCCAAAGTTTCGCCCAAGTTGCCACATGCAAGGAGAACTTAGGGATGCCAGTCATTGGGCCGGACATACGAGGTACTAGCTAATTTGCAAGAAACATGATCGATAACGTTAGAAGGGGTTCTAATATACCTTTCATAACAGTTGCTAGACCAGCGGCCGAGGATCTTTATGAGCCAGTCTGGAATGTGAGCGGCAGCGGCAGTGGTGGCAGCTCCGATCCGAAAGCTATGAGAGGTGTAGTGTCCTGTGTGGGGAGTACCCTGTAATAACGATTGCACAGTGTGCGTTAACAATTCACGAGTGAGATACTTTCCGTCAGCAAACATGAATAACGGTTTTGATGCATCACGGCAATTTAGCAGGTGCTTTGACAAGGCTCGAACAGGACAGACTGATGTACCTGAGGGTGCTAAACGGATTGAGTGACCGCGACGAAATGGATCAACTTTTGAAACTTTGATATTCACGATGAATATTTCTGCCTCGGATGAAACATTGGAGACTAGGAGGGTGGAGCTGGGATTAAAAAATGTCGAAGATACGCAACAAAATTCGGCGGAGCGTAGAAATCCGAAAAAGGCTGTTGTGAAAGCAGCCCACAGCATTACTTTATCGTTCTCTGCGTAACTTTCCCGGCGAAGGCTTTCTTTCAACACTTTTAAGAGTGGAAGTGTGATGGGAAGACGGAGCGGACGAATATGTTCTCCTTTTGATCGTTTCACTCCTCTAAGAAGAAGATTTAGTAATTGCATATTTTGAAGATCGGCGGCGAAACCAAGTTCAATATTCTTATACCGGACTGCTGCCAGGTAAGTTTTAATTGACGCATAGCTAAGCGAGCGGGCAAGGAATGTTACGAAAAGCCTCAAAGTTGATTCTGATAAAGGGAATGGACAGAGGTTGAACGACTGACAAAATCGTGCATAGGACGCTTGACCAACCAGATAAGTGCGTAAGGTGGAAGGTGCAATAGCCGAGGACTGTAAAACGTTCAGTTCAACTTTCAAATGTTCCAAGCTTCTGTTGGGATCAGCGTGGGGTGTTGATCGGCTTGTGGCGCGAGAATGCGGAATTTGGACACCTGGAGACGAGATAGGGAGTCAGCAAGTGAGTTATCTAGACCTGGGATATGAGTAATATCAACAGTAAATTCATATTTTGCGGCAATAAAGAATAGTTTCCGAAGTAGGTTTGTGATGTGCGGGCACTTTGATGCGTGTGATGACCAAATATCGACAATAGAAGCATTGTCACAATTGAAGAGAACCCGTTTTCCAGCCAACGACGTGGCCCAGACAAAACATGCTATGTAAATAGGAAACAATTCTTTCCATTGAATTGAAAAACTTTTTAAAGACTGTGGCCAAGGAGACGAAACCCATTTGCCATTAAAATAGGCCCCGAAACCGAGTGACCCAGATGCATCGGTAAATAGATTTAAGTCGTGTGCAAAGGTGGATTGTGGGTCTAAGATCTTGTATTTGCCATTCCAGGAGGGTAAAAACTCTTTCCACCATTCAATATCTTTTCTAGCATCTAAGTTTAAGTAAACGCGATGATTAAGAGAAGTGACCGACTTTGAAAGGTCAATTAAACGCCGTAGGAAGGTCCTCCCAGACGGAATAATCTTGGACGCAAACGATAATTTCCCGATGAGGGAGAGCAACTCCCTCTTTGTGCATTTCCTTTTAATCTGCCAAGCACTCAGGAGATCTACTAGGGCACTTAATTTGTCTTCTGGCAGCCGGAGCTCCATAAGATTGGTATCAATGACAATCCCTAAATATGTCAGTACGTTTGTAGGGCCCTCAACTTTGTCTGGGGCTAATGGTACACCAAGACGCGCAAAAAGGAAAATAATGGTTTGCATGCTATTTTTACATATATCTGACTGGTTGGGACCTGCCAGAAAGAAATCGTCCAAATAATGACTAATGAATTTAATGTTATAATTGTTACGTAAAATCCAGGATAATGTATCAGATAACTGGGTAAACCTGTTGACGGAAGACCGAAGACCAAATGGCAGGCATAAATCGACAAAATAATAATCCAGGAACGAAAAACCAAGAAGGTTCCAATCAGAAGGGTGTACGGGGCAAATACGAAAGGCACTTTGTACGTCAAGCTTAGCAAGCAATGCCCCTTGACCTAACTGGGCGACAATGTTAACTGCGGTATCAAAGCTGTTGAAGCATACAGAAGATTCATTGTCGGATATAAAGTCATTTATTGATAAGCCTGGAGGCGAAGAAAGATCAGTTATCGTGCGAAATTTGAGGGAGTTCTTTTTTGGTACAACTCCAATCGGTGATGTCCGAAAGTGTTGCAGAGGGGGATGACGAAAGGGGCCGGCCACGCGCTTTGCTTTGAGTTCAGTTATAATGTTATCGGTAATGATATTTGGGTGCTCTGCAGCAGACTTTAAGTTATAAGCTTTGTTTGTGAATTCAGGACCATTATAGCCAATTTTAAAACCAAATTGTATACTCTTTAAAAGTTCGTTTCTGAAGGAGGTAGAAGGGTAATATTTTAGTTCTTCCAATAAAGCCCCCACGTTAAGCGGTGTTGGGCTTTTGAGTGGTAAAGGATTGAAATGTTGCTCGAGAGCTGCGGCAAGTTGACCCTGGGTGTTCTCCTCCGCATCTGTTGCAACGGTGAGGAAAGGAGCACTGGGGGTTCTTGCAGAAGTTGTTGTTATTGTAGTGGCGGCAAGGGATGGTAAACATGTGGTTGATGGGACGAAAGGGCTGATCTGGCAAAAGGGACCTTTGCTGCTGCTGTATGTTGGAGGGGCGAAAGTTCATGCTTGGGCAGTTATTAGCATAATGGCCTTCTTGAAAACATTTGAAGCACTGTTGCTTTGGAGAGGCGGTGTTTTGATGGGGAGAACAACGAATAAATTGATTGAATGCATAGTCATTTATCTTTGACCATGTTACAGTTGGGTCATTTTTGTTTTGCGACATTGATAAGCGGAATGCGGCATCATAGCGCAACCAGGATGTTAACGGGTAATTGCGTTGGAGCCCACAAATATATTCTTGATACATGAGCAGTTCTGGAGCCAATTTTGGGTGATAAAATACCATGGCACGGATAAACAGGTTCCAGGCTTGCAACCAAGATGCAACACTGTTGATTTTGACCTTCTTTTGCCCCATGGACGTAAGAGCAAGGGTGTTATTACCCATTTCATATGGATTGAATTGCAGATTAAGGGTGGCCTGATTAGCGCTGTAGTCATACAGAGATGCGGGTAGGAGATTGTTAAAATCGATATATTCCTTATTCTGGATAGATTTTAGGATATTTGAGGAGAGAGGCGGCAATTGAATTGAAGAAAGGCTCATACCTGTTGTTGCAGTAATTGAAACACTTGTTGCAGGGAAATTTTCACAATTGGGTATCGGAGGTTGAGATGTGGGAATTGTGGGCTGCTGAAATAACGCATGCCCTGAAGACGGTACTTGGACTTCCGGATTGCGAGAATGACATGATGCCGGAGAAAGTTGGCCAACAGGTCTGGGGGCACTGCTCTGACCGGTAGGCTGCGTTTCAAAAGTGGAAGGACGGTGCAGGGTCTGCTGAAGACGAACCTCTTCCCTAATCAGAATGCGCAGTTGTTCCATTGGCATTTCGAAGACAGGTTGATTGGTTGTAATTGCAGGGGTAACTGGTTCTTGCACTGGAGAGGCAGGATTAGTAATAATAAAACTTTCTGGTGGGTTACCAGGTTCATTCACATCGCTGTTGTTGTCAGAACCAGCGTCTGAAGCTATCGAAGAGTAGTTAGAGGGTTGATTCTCATCTTGGAGATATGCTGTTAAACGGTCAATCAGAATATCTTTCTTGCCAATAATCGATAGGCCATATAGAGCGCAACGTTGACGTAGCGTAGGTTTCCTCTCCCTGAGCCAGTCCTCGCGAGTAAGACGACCATCACGATTTTTATTCCTTGCAAGTGCTGAAACAGCTTTCTTTGGAGGCATCTCGAAATTCAAACGGCTCAAAACAAAGATTAACCACTTAAACGGAAGACGAAGTGACACGCTGAAAGTAGCCTAACTATTCACGATGGCACTAGGCAATGGTAGGCACGAGGCAAGAAGGTGTTGACGTAGACTAGTATGACGAAATGCGCCTTCGCGTTAACCACATTTACTGACGTAAATGCGCGATTAAATTCACATAAAAATGCTTTAAAACGATGTAAAGTACAGAACTACAATAGAACAAAGCAATTTTTCCAATGAAAAACTGCTAGTTTTTCAGAAAAACCATATCATTTGCAATAATACCAAGTTGGCCTAAAACAGTGTTTATCAAAAAAACATTGACTTTCACAAAAACTATCGATTAAATTCACATAAAAATGCTTCAAAACGACGTAAAGTACAGAACTACAATAGAACAAAAAGATTTTTGCAATGAAAAACTGCTAGTTTTTCAGAAAAACCATATCATTTGCAATAATACTAACTTGGCCTAAAACAGTGTTTATCAAAAAAACATTGATTTTCTCAAAAACTGTCGATTAAATTCACATAAAAATGCTTTAAAACGATGTAAAGTAGAGAACTACAATAGAACAAAGCAATTTTTCCAATGAAAAACTGCTAGTTTTTCAGAAAAACCATATCATTTGCAATAATACTAACTTGGCCAAAAACAGTGTTTATCAAAAAAATATTGATTTTCCCAAAAACTGACGATTAAATTCACATAAAAATACTTTAAAACGATGTAAAGTACAGAATTACAATAGAACCAAGCATTTTTTCCGATAAAAAACTGCTAGTTTTTCAGAAAAACCATATCATTTGCAATAATACTAACTTGGCCTAAAACAGTGTTTATCAAAAAAATATTGATTTTCTCAAAAACTGACGATTAAATTCACATAAAAATACTTTAAAACGATGTAAAGTACAGAATTACAATAGAACCAAGCATTATTTGCAATGAAAAACTGCTAGTTTTTCAGAAAAACCATATCATTTGCAATAATACTAACTTGGCCTAAAACAGTGTTTATCAAAAAAACATTGATTTTCTCAAAAACTGTTGATTAAACTCACATAAACATGCTTTAAAACGATGTAAAGTACAGAACTACAATAGAATCAAGCAATGTTTCTAATGAAAAACTGCTAATTTTTCAGAAAAACCATATCATTTGCAATAAAACTAACTTGGCCTAAAACAATGTTTATCAAAAAAACATTGACTTTCTCAAAAACTATCGATTAAATTCACTTAAAAATGCTTTAAAACGACGTAAAGTACAGAATTATAATAGAACCAAGCATTTTTTGCAATGAAAAACTGCTAGTTTTTCAGAAAAACCATATCATTTGCAATAATACTATCTAGGCCTAAAACAGTGTTTATCAAAAAAACATTGACTTTCACAAAAACTATCGATTAAATTCACATAAACATGCTTTAAAACGACGTAAAGTACAGAACTACAATAGAACAAAGCAATTTTTCCAATGAAAAACTGCTAGTTTTTCAGAAAAACCATATCATCTGCAATAATACTAACTTGGCCTAAAACAATGTTTATCAAAAAACATTGATTTTCACAAAAACTATCCATTAAATTCACATAAAAATGCTTCAAAACGACGTAAAATACAGAACTACAATAGAACAAATAAATTTTTGCAATGAAAAACTGCTAGTTTTTCAGAAAAACCATATCATTTGCAATAATACTAACTTGGCCTAAAACAGTGTTTATCAAAAAAACATTGATTTCCTCAAAAACTGTCGATTAAATTCACATAAAAATGCTTTAAAACGATGTAAAGTACAGAACTACAATAGAACAAAGCAATTTTTCCGATAAAAAACTGCTAGTTTTTCAGAAAAACCATATCATTTGCAATAATACTAACTTGGCCTAAAACAGTGTTTATCAAAAAAATATTGATTTTCTCAAAAACTGACGATTAAATTCACATAAAAATGCTTTAAAACGATGTAAAGTACAGAATTACAATAGAACCAAGCATTATTTGCAATGAAAAACTGCTAGTTTTTCAGAAAAACCATATCATTTGCAATAATACTAACTTGGCCTAAAACAGTGTTTATCAAAAAAACATTGATTTTCTCAAAAACTATTGATTAAACTCACATAAACATGCTTTAAAACGATGTAAAGTACAGAACTACAATAGAATCAAGCAATTTTTCTAATGAAAAACTGCTAATTTTTCAGAAAAACCATATCATTTGCAATAATACTAACTTGGCATAAAACAATGTTTATCAAAAAACATTGACTTTCTCAAAAACTATCGATTAAATTCACTTAAAAATGCTTTAAAACGACGTAAAGTACAGAATTATAATAGAACCAAGCATTTTTTGCAATGAAAAACTGCTAGTTTTTCAGAAAAACCATATCATTTGCAATAATACTAACTTGGCCTAAAACAGTGTTTATCAAAAAAACATTGATTTCCTCAAAAACTGTTGATTAAACTCACATAAACATGCTTTAAAACGATGTAAAGTACAGAACTACAATAGAATCAAGCAATGTTTCTAATGAAAAACTGCTAATTTTTCAGAAAAACCATATCATTTGCAATAATACTAACTTGGCCTAAAACAATGTTTATCAAAAAAACATTGACTTTCTCAAAAACTATCGATTAAATTCACTTAAAAATGCTTTAAAACGACGTAAAGTACAGAATTATAATAGAACCAAGCATTTTTTGCAATGAAAAACTGCTAGTTTTTCAGAAAAACCATATCATTTGCAATAATACTATCTAGGCCTAAAACAGTGTTTATCAAAAAAACATTGACTTTCACAAAAACTATCGATTAAATTCACATAAACATGCTTTAAAACGACGTAAAGTACAGAACTACAATAGAACAAAGCAATTTTTCCAATGAAAAACTGCTAGTTTTTCAGAAAAACCATATCATCTGCAATAATACTAACTTGGCCTAAAACAATGTTTATCAAAAAACATTGATTTTCACAAAAACTATCCATTAAATTCACATAAAAATGCTTCAAAACGACGTAAAATACAGAACTACAATAGAACAAATAAATTTTTGCAATGAAAAACTGCTAGTTTTTCAGAAAAACCATATCATTTGCAATAATACTAACTTGGCCTAAAACAGTGTTTATCAAAAAAACATTGATTTCCTCAAAAACTGTCGATTAAATTCACATAAAAATGCTTTAAAACGATGTAAAGTACAGAACTACAATAGAACAAAGCAATTTTTCCGATAAAAAACTGCTAGTTTTTCAGAAAAACCATATCATTTGCAATAATACTAACTTGGCCTAAAACAGTGTTTATCAAAAAAATATTGATTTTCTCAAAAACTGACGATTAAATTCACATAAAAATGCTTTAAAACGATGTAAAGTACAGAATTACAATAGAACCAAGCATTATTTGCAATGAAAAACTGCTAGTTTTTCAGAAAAACCATATCATTTGCAATAATACTAACTTGGCCTAAAACAGTGTTTATCAAAAAAACATTGATTTTCTCAAAAACTATTGATTAAACTCACATAAACATGCTTTAAAACGATGTAAAGTACAGAACTACAATAGAATCAAGCAATTTTTCTAATGAAAAACTGCTAATTTTTCAGAAAAACCATATCATTTGCAATAATACTAACTTGGCATAAAACAATGTTTATCAAAAAACATTGACTTTCTCAAAAACTATCGATTAAATTCACTTAAAAATGCTTTAAAACGACGTAAAGTACAGAATTATAATAGAACCAAGCATTTTTTGCAATGAAAAACTGCTAGTTTTTCAGAAAAACCATATCATTTGCAATAATACTAACTTGGCCTAAAACAGTGTTTATCAAAAAAACATTGATTTCCTCAAAAACTGTCGATTAAATTCACATAAAAATGCTTTAAAACGATGTAAAGTACAGAACTACAATAGAACAAAGCAATTTTTCCGATAAAAAACTGCTAGTTTTTCAGAAAAACCATATCATTTGCAATAATACTAACTTGGCCTAAAACAGTGTTTATCAAAAAAATATTGATTTTCTCAAAAACTGACGATTAAATTCACATAAAAATGCTTTAAAACGATGTAAAGTACAGAATTACAATAGAACCAAGCATTATTTGCAATGAAAAACTGCTAGTTTTTCAGAAAAACCATATCATTTGCAATAATACTAACTTGGCCTAAAACAGTGTTTATCAAAAAAACATTGATTTTCTCAAAAACTATTGATTAAACTCACATAAACATGCTTTAAAACGATGTAAAGTACAGAACTACAATAGAATCAAGCAATTTTTCTAATGAAAAACTGCTAGTTTCTCAAAGAAACTATATCATTTGCAATAATACCAACTTGGCCTAAAACAGTGTTTATCAAAAAAACATTGATTTTCCCAAAAACTGTTGTTTAAATTCACATAAACATGCTTTAAAACGATGTAACGTACAGAACTACAATAGAATCAAGCAATTTTTGCAATGAAAAACTGCTAGTTTTTCAGAAAAACCATATCATTTGCAATAATACTAACTTGGCCTAAATCAATGTTTATCAAAAAAACATTGACTTTCTCAAAAACTATCGATTAAATTCACTTAAAAATGCTTTAAAACGACGTAAAGTACAGAATAACAATAGAACCGAGCATTTCTTGCAATGAAAAACTGCTAGTTTTTCAGAAAAACCATATCATTTGCAATAATACTAACTTGGCCTAAAACAGTGTTTATCAAAAAAAGCATTGATTTTCTCAAAAACTGTCGATTAAATTCACATAAAAATGCTTTAAAACGATGTAAAGTACAGAACTACAATAGAACCAAGCAATTTTTGCAATGAAAAACTGCTAGTTTTTCAGAAAAACCATATCATTTGGAATAATACTAACTTGGTCTGAAACAGTGTTTATCAAAAAAACATTGATTTTCTCAAAAACTGTCGATTAAACTCACATAAAAATGCTTTAAAACGATGTAAAGTACAGAACTACAATAGAACAAAGCAATTTTTCCAATGAAAAGCTGCTAGTTTTTCAGAAAAATCATATCATTTGCAATAATACTAACTTGGCCTAAAACAGTGTTTATCAAAAAAGCATTGACTTTCTCAAAAATTATCGATTAAATTCACATAAAAAGGCTTTAAAACGACGTAAAGTACAGAACTACAATAGAACCAAGCAATTTTTCCAATGAAAATATGCTAGTTTTTCAGAAAAACTATATCATTTGCAATAAAACTAACTTGGCCTAAAACAGTGTTTATCAAAAAAACATTGATTTTCTCAAAAACTGTCGATTAAACTCACATAAAAATGCTTTAAAACGATGTAAAGTACAGAACTACAATAGAACCAAGCAATTTTTCCAATGAAAAGCTGCTAGTTTTTCAGAAAAATCATATCATTTGCAATAATACTAACTTGGCCTAAAACAGTGTTTATCAAAAAAACATTGACTTTCTCAAAAACTGTTGATTAAACTCACATAAAAATGCTTTAAAACGATGTAAAGTACAGAACTACAATAGAACAAAGCAATTTTTCCAATGAAAAGCTGCTTGTTTTTCAGAAAAATCATATCATTTGCAATAATACTAACTTGGCCTAAAACAATGTTTATCAAAAACACATTGACTTTCTCAAAAACTATCGATTAAATTCACATAAAAAGGCTTTAAAACGACGTAAAGTACAGAACTACAATAGAACCAAGCAATTTTTCCAATAAAAATATGCTAGTTTTTCAGAAAAACTATATCATTTGCAATAAAACTAACTTGGCCTAAAACAGTGTTTATCAAAAAAACATTGATTTTCTCAAAAACTGTCGATTAAACTCACATAAAAATGCTTTAAAACGATGTAAAGTACAGAACTACAATAGAACAAAGCAATTTTTCCAATGAAAAACTGCTAGTTTTTCAGAAAAACCATATCATTTGCAATAATACTAACTTGGCCTAAAACAGTGTTTATCAAAAAAATATTGATTTTCTCAAAAACTGACGATTAAATTCACTTAAAAATGCTTTAAAACGACGTAAAGTACAGAATAACAATAGAACCGAGCATTTTTTGCAATGAAAAACTGCTAGTTTTTCAGAAAAACCATATCATTTGCAATAATACTAACTTGGCCTAAAACAGTGTTTATCAAAAAAAGCATTGATTTTCTCAAAAACTGTCGATTAAATTCACATAAAAATGCTTTAAAACGATGTAAAGTACAGAACTACAATAGAATCAAGCAATTTTTCTAATGAAAAACTGCCAGTTTTTCAGAAAAACTATATCATTTGCAATTATACTAACTTGGCCTAAAACAATGTTTATCAAAAAAACATTGACTTTCTCAAAAACTATCGATTAAATTCACTTAAAAATGCTTTAAAACGACGTAAAGTACAGAATTACAATAGAACCAAGCATTTTTTGCAATGAAAAACTGCTAGTTCTTCAGAAAAACCATATCATTTGCAATAATACTAACTTGGCCTAAATCAATGTTTATCAAAAAAACATTGACTTTCTCAAAAACTATCGATTAAATTCACTTAAAAATGCTTTAAAACGACGTAAAGTACAGAATTACAATAGAAACGAGCATGTTTTGCAATGAAAAACTGCTAGTTTTTCAGAAAAACCATATCATTTGCAATAATACTAACTTGGCCTAAAACAGTGTTTATCAAAAAAAAATGATTTTCTCAAAAACTGTCTATTAAATTCACATAAAAATGCTTTAAAACGATGTAAAGTAAAGAACTACAATAGAACCAAGCAATTTTTGCAATGAAGAACTGCTAGTTTTTCAGAAAAATAATATCATTTGCAATAATACTATCTTGGCTTAAAACAGTGTTTATCAAAAAAATATTGATTTTCTCAAAAACTGTCGATTAAACTTACATAAAAATGCTTTAAAACGATGTATAGTACAGAACTACAACAGAACCAAGCAATTTTTCCAATGAAAATATGCTAGTTTTTTAGAAAAACCATATCATTTGCAATAAAACTAACTTGGCCTAAAACAGTGTTTATCAAAAAACATTGATTTTCTCAAAAACTGTCGATTAAATTCACATAAAAATGCTTTAAAACGATGTAAAGTACAGAACTACAATAGAATCAAGCAATTTTTGCAATGAAAATATGCTTGTTTTTCAGAAAAACCATATCATTTGCAATAATACTAACTTGGCCTAAGACAGTGTTTATCAAAAAAACATTGATTTTCTCAAAAACTGACGATTAAATTCACATAAAAATGCTTTAAAACGATGTAAAGTACAGAACTACAATAGAACCAAGCAATTTTTCCAGTGAAAAACTGCTAGTTTCTCAAAGAAACTATATCATTTGCAATAATACCAACTTGGCCTAAAACAGTGTTTATCAAAAAAACATTGATTTTCCCAAAAACTGTTGTTTAAATTCACATAAACATGCTTTAAAACGATGTAACGTACAGAACTACAATAGAATCAAGCAATTTTTGCAATGAAAAACTGCTAGTTTTTCAGAAAAGCCATATCATTTGCAATAATATTAACTTGGCCTAAATCAATGTTTATCAAAAAAACATTGACTTTCTCAAAAACTATCGATTAAATTCACTTAAAAATGCTTTAAAACGACGTAAAGTACAGAATAACAATAGAACCGAGCATTTTTTGCAATGAAAAACTGCTAGTTTTTCAGAAAAACCATATCATTTGCAATAATACTAACTTGGCCTAAAACAGTGTTTATCAAAAAAAGCATTGATTTTCTCAAAAACTGTCGATTAAATTCACATAAAAATGCTTTAAAACGATGTAAAGTACAGAACTACAATAGAACCAAGCAATTTTTGCAATGAAAAACTGCTAGTTTTTCAGAAAAACCATATCATTTGCAATAATACTAACTTGGTCTGAAACAGTGTTTATCAAAAAAACATTGATTTTCTCAAAAACTGTCGATTAAACTCACATAAAAATGCTTTAAAACGATGTAAAGTACAGAACTACAATAGAACAAAGCAATTTTTCCAATGAAAAGCTGCTAGTTTTTCAGAAAAATCATATCATTTGCAATAATACTAACTTGGCCTAAAACAGTGTTTATCAAAAAAGCATTGACTTTCTCAAAAATTATCGATTAAATTCACATAAAAAGGCTTTAAAACGACGTAAAGTACAGAACTACAATAGAACCAAGCAATTTTTCCAATGAAAATATGCTAGTTTTTCAGAAAAACTATATCATTTGCAATAAAACTAACTTGGCCTAAAACAGTGTTTATCAAAAAAACATTGATTTTCTCAAAAACTGTCGATTAAACTCACATAAAAATGCTTTAAAACGATGTAAAGTACAGAACTACAATAGAACCAAGCAATTTTTCCAATGAAAAGCTGCTAGTTTTTCAGAAAAATCATATCATTTGCAATAATACTAACTTGGCCTAAAACAGTGTTTATCAAAAAAACATTGACTTTCTCAAAAACTGTTGATTAAACTCACATAAAAATGCTTTAAAACGATGTAAAGTACAGAACTACAATAGAACAAAGCAATTTTTCCAATGAAAAGCTGCTTGTTTTTCAGAAAAATCATATCATTTGCAATAATACTAACTTGGCCTAAAACAATGTTTATCAAAAACACATTGACTTTCTCAAAAACTATTGATTAAATTCACATAAAAAGGCTTTAAAACGACGTAAAGTACAGAACTACAATAGAACCAAGCAATTTTTCCAATGAAAATATGCTAGTTTTTCAGAAAAACTATATCATTTGCAATAAAACTAACTTGGCCTAAAACAGTGTTTATCAAAAAAACATTGATTTTCTCAAAAACTGTCGATTAAACTCACATAAAAATGCTTTAAAACGATGTAAAGTACAGAACTACAATAGAACAAAGCAATTTTTCCAATGAAAAACTGCTAGTTTTTCAGAAAAACCATATCATTTGCAATAATACTAACTTGGCCTAAAACAGTGTTTATCAAAAAAATATTGATTTTCTCAAAAACTGACGATTAAATTCACATAAAAATACTTTAAAACGATGTAAAGTACAGAATTACAATAGAACCAAGCATTTTTTGCAATGAAAAACTGCTAGTTTTTCAGAAAAACCATATCATTTGCAATAATACTAACTTGGCCTAAAACAGTGTTTATCAAAAAAACATTGATTTTCTCAAAAACTGTCGTTTAAATTCACATAAACATGCTTTAAAACGATGTAAAGTAAAGAACTACAATAGAATCAAGCAATTTTTCTAATGAAAAACTGCCAGTTTTTCAGAAAAACTATATCATTTGCAATTATACTAACTTGGCCTAAAACAATGTTTATCAAAAAAACATTGACTTTCTCAAAAACTATCGATTAAATTCACTTAAAAATGCTTTAAAACGACGTAAAGTACAGAATTACAATAGAACCAAGCATTTTTTGCAATGAAAAACTGCTAGTTCTTCAGAAAAACCATATCATTTGCAATAATACTAACTTGGCCTAAATCAATGTTTATCAAAAAAACATTGACTTTCTCAAAAACTATCGATTAAATTCACTTAAAAATGCTTTAAAACGACGTAAAGTACAGAATTACAATAGAAACGAGCATGTTTTGCAATGAAAAACTGCTAGTTTTTCAGAAAAACCATATCATTTGCAATAATACTAACTTGGCCTAAAACAGTGTTTATCAAAAAAAAATGATTTTCTCAAAAACTGTCGATTAAATTCACATAAAAATGCTTTAAAACGATGTAAAGTAAAAAACTACAATAGAACCAAGCAATTTTTGCAATGAAAAACTGCTAGTTTTTCAGAAAAATAATATCATTTGCAATAATACTATCTTGGCTTAAAACAGTGTTTATCAAAAAAACATTGATTTTCTCAAAAACTGTCGATTAAACTTACATAAAAATGCTTTAAAACGATGTATAGTACAGAACTACAACAGAACCAAGCAATTTTTCCAATGAAAATATGCTAGTTTTTTAGAAAAACCATATCATTTGCAATAAAACTAACTTGGCCTAAAACAGTGTTTATCAAAAAACATTGATTTTCTCAAAAACTGTCGATTAAATTCACATAAAAATGCTTTCAAACGATGTAAAGTACAGAACTACAATAGAATCAAGCAATTTTTGCAATGAAAAACTGCTTGTTTTTCAGAAAAACCATATCATTTGCAATAATACTAACTTGGCCTAAGACAGTGTTTATCAAAAAAACATTGATTTTCTCAAAAACTGTTGATTAAACTCACATAAAAATGCTTTAAAACGATGTAAAGTACAGAACTACAATAGAACAAAGCATTTTTTCCAATGAAAAGCTGCTTGTTTTTCAGAAAAATCATATCATTTGCAATAATACTAACTTGGCCTAAAACAATGTTTATCAAAAACACATTGACTTTCTCAAAAACTATCGATTAAATTCACATAAAAAGGCTTTAAAACGACGTAAAGTACAGAACTACAATAGAACCAAGCATTTTTTGCAATGAAAAACTGCTAGTTTTTCAGAAAAACCATATCATTTGCAATAATACTAACTTGGCCTAAAACAGTGTTTATCAAAAAAACATTGATTTTCTCAAAAACTGTCGTTTAAATTCACATAAACATGCTTTAAAACGATGTAAAGTAAAGAACTACAATAGAATCAAGCAATTTTTCTAATGAAAAACTGCCAGTTTTTCAGAAAAACTATATCATTTGCAATAATACTAACTTGGCCTCGAACAGTGTTTATCAAAAAAACATTGATTTTTTCAAAAACTGTCGATTAAACTCACATAAAAATGCTTTAAAACGATATAAAGTACAGAACTACAATAGAAGCAAGCAATTTTTGCAATGAAAAACTGCTAGTTTTTCAGAAAAATCATATCATTTGCAATAATACTAACTTGGCCTAAAACAATGTTTATCAAAAAAACATTGACTTTCACAAAAGCTGTCGATTAAATTCACATAAAAATGCTTTAAAACAATGTAAAGTACAAAACTACAATAGAACAAAGCAATTTTTCCAATGGAAAGCTGCTAGTTTTTCAGAAAAATCAAATCATTTGCAATAATACTAACTAGGCCTAAAACAGTGTTTATCAAAAAAACATTGACTTTCTCAAAAACTATCGATTAACTTCACATAAAAATGCTTTAAAACGATGTAAAGTACAGAACTACAATAGAACAAAGCAATTTTTGCAATGAAGAACTGCTAGTTTTTCAGAAAAACCATATCATTTGCAATAAAACTAACTTGGCCTAAAACAGTGTTTATCAAAAAAACATTGATTTTCTCAAAAACTGTCGATTAAACTCACATAAAAATGCTTTAAAACGATATAAAGTACAGAACTACAATAGAACCTAGCAATTTTTGCAATGAAAAACTGCTAGTTTTTCAGAAAAATCATATCATTTGCAATAATACTAACTTGGCCTAAAACAATCTTTATCAAAACAATATTAATTTTCTCAAAAACTGACGATTAAATTCACATAAAAATGCTTTAAAACGATGTAAAGTACAGATCTACAATAGAACAAAGCAATTTTTCCAATGAAAAACTGCTAGTTTTTCAAAGAAACTATATCATTTGCAATAATACCAACTTGGCCTAAAAACGGTGTTTATCAAAAAAACATTGATTTTCTCAAAAACTGTCGTTTAAATTCACATAAACATGCTTTAAAACAATGTAACGTACAGAAGTACAATAGAATCAAGCAGTTTTTCCAATGAAAAACTGCTAGTTTTTAAGAAAAGCCATATCATTTGCAATAATACTAACTTGGCCTAAATCAATGTTTATCAAAAAAACATTGACTTTCTCAAAAGCTATCGATTAAATTCACTTAAAAATGCTTTAAAACGACGTAAAGTACAGAATTACAATAGAAAAGAGCATGTTTTGCAATAAAAAACTGCTAGTTTCTCAGAAAAGCCATATCATTTGCAATAATACTAACTAGGCCTAAAACAGTGTTTATCAAAAAAAAATGATTTTCTCAAAAACTGTCGATTAAATTCACATAAAAATGCTTTAAAACGATGTAAAGTAAAGAACTACAATAGAAACAAGCAATTTTTCCAATGAAAAACTGCTAGTTTTTCAGAAAAATAATATCATTTGCAATAATACTATCTTGGCTTAAAACAGTGTTTATCAAAAAAACATTGATTTTCTCAAAAACTGTCGATTAAACTCACATAAAAATGCTTTAAAACGATGTATAGTACAGAACTACAATAGAACCAAGCAATTTTTGCAATGAAAAACTGCTAGTTTTTCAGAAAAACCATATCATTTGCAATAATACTAACTTGGCCTAAAACAGTGTTTATCAAAAAAACATTGATTTTCTCAAAAACTGTCGATTAAACTCACATAAAAATGCTCGCAATTTTTCCAATGAAAATATGCTAGTTTTTTAGAAAAACCATATCATTTGGAATAAAACTAACTTGGCCTAAAACAGTGTTTATCAAAAAAACATTGATTTTCTCAAAAACTGTCCATTAAATTCACATAAAAATGCTTTAAAACGATGTAAAGTACAGATCTACAATAGAACAAAGCAATTTTTCCAATGAAAAACTGCTAGTTTTTCAAAGAAACTATATCATTTGCAATAATACTAACTTGGCCTAAAAACGGTGTTTATCAAAAAAACATTGATTTTCTCAAAAACTGTCGTTTAAATTCACATAAACATGCTTTAAAACGACGTAAAGTACAGAATTACAATAGAAACGAGCATGTTTTGCAATGAAAAACTGCTAGTTTTTCAGAAAAACCATATCATTTGCAATAATACTAACTAGGCCTAAAACAATGTTTATCAAAAAAAAATGATTTTCTCAAAAACTGTCGATTAAATTCACATAAAAATGCTTTAAAACGATGTAAAGTAAAGTACTACAATAGAAACAAGCAATTTTTGCAATGAAAAACTGCTAGTTTTTCAGAAAAATAATATCATTTGCAATAATACTATTTTGGCTTAAAACAGTGTTTATCAAAAAAACATTGATTTTCTCAAAAACTGTCGATTAAACTCACATAAAAATGCTTTAAAACGATGTATAGTACAGAACTTCAATAGAACCAAGCAATTTTTGCAATGAAAAACTGCTGGTTTTTCAGAAAAACCATATCATTTGCAATAATACTAACTAGGCCTAAAACAGTGTTTATCAAAAAAATATTGATTTTCTCAAAAACTGACGATTAAATTCACATAAAAATACTTTAAAACGATGTAAAGTACAGAATTACAATAGAACCAAGCATTATTTCCAATGAAAATATGCTAGTTTTTTAGAAAAACCATATCATTTGCAATAAAACTAACTTGGCCTAAAACAGTGTTTATCAAAAAAACATTGATTTTCTCAAAAACTGTCGATTAAATTCACATAAAAATGCTTTAAAACGATGTAAAGTACAGATCTACAATAGAACAAAGCAATTTTTCCAATGAAAAACTGCTAGTTTTTCAAAGAAACTATATCATTTGCAATAATACTAACTTGGCCTAAAAACGGTGTTTATCAAAAAAACATTGATTTTCTCAAAAACTGTCGTTTAAATTCACATAAACATGCTTTAAAACGACGTAAAGTACAGAATTACAATAGAAACGAGCATGTTTTGCAATGAAAAACTGCTAGTTTTTCAGAAAAACCATATCATTTGCAATAATACTAACTAGGCCTAAAACAATGTTTATCAAAAAAAAATGATTTTCTCAAAAACTGTCGATTAAATTCACATAAAAATGCTTTAAAACGATGTAAAGTAAACTACTACAATAGAAACAAGCAATTTTTGCAATGAAAAACTGCTAGTTTTTCAGAAAAATAATATCATTTGCAATAATACTATTGTGGCTTAAAACAGTGTTTATCAAAAAAACATTGATTTTCTCAAAAACTGTCGATTAAACTCACATAAAAATGCTTTAAAACGATGTATAGTACAGAACTTCAATAGAACCAAGCAATTTTTGCAATGAAAAACTGCTGGTTTTTCAGAAAAACCATATCATTTGCAATAATACTAACTAGGCCTAAAACAGTGTTTATCAAAAAAATATTGATTTTCTCAAAAACTGACGATTAAATTCACATAAAAATACTTTAAAACGATGTAAAGTACAGAATTACAATAGAACCAAGCATTATTTGCAATGAAAAACTGCTAGTTTTTCAGAAAAACCATATCATTTGCAATAATACTAACTTGGCCTAAAACAGTGTTTATCAAAAAAACATTGATTTTCTCAAAAACTGTTGATTAAACTCACATAAACATGCTTTAAAACGATGTAAAGTACAGAACTACAATAGAATCAAGCAATGTTTCTAATGAAAAACTGCTAATTTTCCAGAAAAACCATATCATTTGCAATAATACTAACTTGGCCTAAAACAATGTTTATCAAAAAAACATTGACTTTCTCAAAAACTATCGATTAAATTCACTTAAAAATGCTTTAAAACGACGTAAAGTACAGAATTATAATAGAACCAAGCATTTTTTGCAATGAAAAACTGCTAGTTTTTCAGAAAAACCATATCATTTGCAATAATACTATCTAGGCCTAAAACAGTGTTTATCAAAAAAACATTGACTTTCACAAAAACTATCGATTAAATTCACATAAACATGCTTTAAAACGACGTAAAGTACAGAACTACAATAGAACAAAGCAATTTTTCCAATGAAAAACTGCTAGTTTTTCAGAAAAACCATATCATCTGCAATAATACTAACTTGGCCTAAAACAATGTTTATCAAAAAACATTGATTTTCACAAAAACTATCGATTAAATTCACATAAAAATGCTTCAAAACGACGTAAAATACAGAACTACAATAGAACAAATAAATTTTTGCAATGAAAAACTGCTAGTTTTTCAGAAAAACCATATCATTTGCAATAATACTAACTTGGCCTAAAACAGTGTTTATCAAAAAAACATTGATTTCCTCAAAAACTGTCGATTAAATTCACATAAAAATGCTTTAAAACGATGTAGAGTACAGAACTACAATAGAACAAAGCAATTTTTCCGATAAAAAACTGCTAGTTTTTCAGAAAAACCATATCATTTGCAATAATACTAACTTGGCCTAAAACAGTGTTTATCAAAAAAATATTGATTTTCTCAAAAACTGACGATTAAATTCACATAAAAATGCTTTAAAACGATGTAAAGTACAGAATTACAATAGAACCAAGCAATTTTTGCAATGAAAAACTGCTGGTTTTTCAGAAAAACCATATCATTTGCAATAATACTAACTAGGCCTAAAACAGTGTTTATCAAAAAAATATTGATTTTCTCAAAAACTGACGATTAAATTCACATAAAAATACTTTAAAACGATGTAAAGTACAGAATTACAATAGAACCAAGCATTATTTGCAATGAAAAACTGCTAGTTTTTCAGAAAAACCATATCATTTGCAATAATACTAACTTGGCCTAAAACAGTGTTTATCAAAAAAACATTGATTTTCTCAAAAACTGTTGATTAAACTCACATAAACATGCTTTAAAACGATGTAAAGTACAGAACTACAATAGAATCAAGCAATGTTTCTAATGAAAAACTGCTAATTTTTCAGAAAAACCATATCATTTGCAATAATACTAACTTGGCCTAAAACAATGTTTATAAAAAAAACATTGACTTTCTCAAAAACTATCGATTAAATTCACTTAAAAATGCTTTAAAACGACGTAAAGTACAGAATTATAATAGAACCAAGCATTTTTTGCAATGAAAAACTGCTAGTTTCTCAGAAAAACCATATCATTTGCAATAATACTATCTAGGCCTAAAACAGTGTTTATCAAAAAAACATTGACTTTCACAAAAACTATCGATTAAATTCACATAAACATGCTTTAAAACGACGTAAAGTACAGAACTACAATAGAACAAAGCAATTTTTCCAATGAAAAACTGCTAGTTTTTCAGAAAAACCATATCATCTGCAATAATACTAACTTGGCCTAAAACAATGTTTATCAAAAAACATTGATTTTCACAAAAACTATCGATTAAATTCACATAAAAATGCTTCAAAACGACGTAAAATACAGAACTACAATAGAACAAATAAATTTTTGCAATGAAAAACTGCTAGTTTTTCAGAAAAACCATATCATTTGCAATAATACTAACTTGGCCTAAAACAGTCTTTATCAAAAAAACATTGATTTCCTCAAAAACTGTCGATTAAATTCACATAAAAATGCTTTAAAACGATGTAAAGTACAGAACTACAATAGAACAAAGCAATTTTTCCGATAAAAAACTGCTAGTTTTTCAGAAAAACCATATCATTTGCAATAATACTAACTTGGCCTAAAACAGTGTTTATCAAAAAAATATTGATTTTCTCAAAAACTGACGATTAAATTCACATAAAAATGCTTTAAAACGATGTAAAGTACAGAATTACAATAGAACCAAGCATTATTTGCAATGAAAAACTGCTAGTTTTTCAGAAAAACCATATCATTTGCAATAATACTAACTTGGCCTAAAACAGTGTTTATCAAAAAAACATTGATTTTCTCAAAAACTATTGATTAAACTCACATAAACATGCTTTAAAACGATGTAAAGTACAGAACTACAATAGAATCAAGCAATTTTTCTAATGAAAAACTGCTAATTTTTCAGAAAAACCATATCATTTGCAATAATACTAACTTGGCATAAAACAATGTTTATCAAAAAACATTGACTTTCTCAAAAACTATCGATTAAATTCACTTAAAAATGCTTTAAAACGACGTAAAGTACAGAATTATAATAGAACCAAGCATTTTTTGCAATGAAAAACTGCTAGTTTTTCAGAAAAACCATATCATTTGCAATAATACTATCTAGGCCTAAAACAGTGTTTATCAAAAAAACATTGACTTTCACAAAAACTATCGATTAAATTCACATAAACATGCTTTAAAACGACGTAAAGTACAGAACTACAATAGAACAAAGCAATTTTTCCAATGAAAAACTGCTAGTTTTTCAGAAAAACCATATCATCTGCAATAATACTAACTTGGCCTAAAACAATGTTTATCAAAAAACATTGATTTTCTCAAAAACTGACGATTAAATTCACATAAAAATGCTTTAAAACGATGTAAAGTACAGAACTACAATAGAACCAAGCAATTTTTCCAGTGAAAAACTGCTAGTTTCTCAAAGAAACTATATCATTTGCAATAATACCAACTTGGCCTAAAACAGTGTTTATCAAAAAAACATTGATTTTCCCAAAAACTGTTGTTTAAATTCACATAAACATGCTTTAAAACGATGTAACGTACAGAACTACAATAGAATCAAGCAATTTTTGCAATGAAAAACTGCTAGTTTTTCAGAAAAACCATATCATTTGCAATAATACTAACTTGGCCTGAATCAATGTTTATCAAAAAAACATTGACTTTCTCAAAAACTATCGATTAAATTCACTTAAAAATGCTTTAAAACGACGTAAAGTACAGAATAACAATAGAACCGAGCATTTTTTGCAATGAAAAACTGCTAGTTTTTCAGAAAAACCATATCATTTGCAATAATACTAACTTGGCCTAAAACAGTGTTTATCAAAAAAAGCATTGATTTTCTCAAAAACTGTCGATTAAATTCACATAAAAATGCTTTAAAACGATGTAAAGTACAGAACTACAATAGAACCAAGCAATTTTTGCAATGAAAAACTGCTAGTTTTTCAGAAAAACCATATCATTTGCAATAATAGTAACTTGGTCTGAAACAGTGTTTATCAAAAAAACATTGATTTTCTCAAAAACTGTCGATTAAACTCACATAAAAATGCTTTAAAACGATGTAAAGTACAGAACTACAATAGAACAAAGCAATTTTTCCAATGAAAAGCTGCTAGTTTTTCAGAAAAATCATATCATTTGCAATAATACTAACTTGGCCTAAAACAGTGTTTATCAAAAAAGCATTGACTTTCTCAAAAATTATCGATTAAATTCACATAAAAAGGCTTTAAAACGACGTAAAGTACAGAACTACAATAGAACCAAGCAATTTTTCCAATGAAAATATGCTAGTTTTTCAGAAAAACTATATCATTTGCAATAAAACTAACTTGGCCTAAAACAGTGTTTATCAAAAAAACATTGATTTTCTCAAAAACTGTCGATTAAACTCACATAAAAATGCTTTAAAACGATGTAAAGTACAGAACTACAATAGAACCAAGCAATTTTTCCAATGAAAAGCTGCTAGTTTTTCAGAAAAATCATATCATTTGCAATAATACTAACTTGGCCTAAAACAGTGCTTATCAAAAAAACATTGACTTTCTCAAAAACTGTTGATTAAACTCACATAAAAATGCTTTAAAACGATGTAAAGTACAGAACTACAATAGAACAAAGCAATTTTTCCAATGAAAAGCTGCTTGTTTTTCAGAAAAATCATATCATTTGCAATAATACTAACTTGGCCTAAAACAATGTTTATCAAAAACACATTGACTTTCTCAAAAACTATCGATTAAATTCACATAAAAAGGCTTTAAAACGACGTAAAGTACAGAACTACAATAGAACCAAGCAATTTTTCCAATGAAAATATGCTAGTTTTTCAGAAAAACTATATCATTTGCAATAAAACTAACTTGGCCTAAAACAGTGTTTATCAAAAAAACATTGATTTTCTCAAAAACTGTCGTTTAATCTCACATAAAAATGCTTTAAAACGATGTAAAGTACAGAACTACAATAGAACAAAGCAATTTTTCCAATGAAAAACTGCTAGTTTTTCAGAAAAACCATATCATTTGCAATAATACTAACTTGGCCTAAAACAGTGTTTATCAAAAAAATATTGATTTTCTCAAAAACTGACGATTAAATTCACATAAAAATACTTTAAAACGATGTAAAGTACAGAATTACAATAGAACCAAGCATTTTTTGCAATGAAAAACTGCTAGTTTTTCAGAAAAACCATATCATTTGCAATAATACTAACTTGGCCTAAAACAGTGTTTATCAAAAAAACATTGATTTTCTCAAAAACTGTCGTTTAAATTCACATAAACATGCTTTAAAACGATGTAAAGTAAAGAACTACAATAGAATCAAGCAATTTTTCTAATGAAAAACTGCCAGTTTTTCAGAAAAACTATATCATTTGCAATTATACTAACTTGGCCTAAAACAATGTTTATCAAAAAAACATTGACTTTCTCAAAAACTATCGATTAAATTCACTTAAAAATGCTTTAAAACGACGTAAAGTACAGAATTACAATAGAACCAAGCATTTTTTGCAATGAAAAACTGCTAGTTCTTCAGAAAAACCATATCATTTGCAATAATACTAACTTGGCCTAAATCAATGTTTATCAAAAAAACATTGACTTTCTCAAAAACTATCGATTAAATTCACTTAAAAATGCTTTAAAACGACGTAAAGTACAGAATTACAATAGAAACGAGCATGTTTTGCAATGAAAAACTGCTAGTTTTTCAGAAAAACCATATCATTTGCAATAATACTAACTTGGCCTAAAACAGTGTTTATCAAAAAAAAATGATTTTCTCAAAAACTGTCGATTAAATTCACATAAAAATGCTTTAAAACGATGTAAAGTAAAGAACTACAATAGAACCAAGCAATTTTTGCAATGAAAAACTGCTAGTTTTTCAGAAAAATAATATCATTTGCAATAATACTATCTTGGCTTAAAACAGTGTTTATCAAAAAAACATTGATTTTCTCAAAAACTGTCGATTAAACTTACATAAAAATGCTTTAAAACGATGTATAGTACAGAACTACAATAGAACCAAGCAATTTTTCCAATGAAAATATGCTAGTTTTTTAGAAAAACCATATCATTTGCAATAAAACTAACTTGGCCTAAAACAGTGTTTATCAAAAAACATTGATTTTCTCAAAAACTGTCGATTAAATTCACATAAAAATGCTTTCAAACGATGTAAAGTACAGAACTACAATAGAATCAAGCAATTTTTGCAATGAAAAACTGCTTGTTTTTCAGAAAAACCATATCATTTGCAATAATACTAACTTGGCCTAAGACAGTGTTTATCAAAAAAACATTGATTTTCTCAAAAACTGTTGATTAAACTCACATAAAAATGCTTTAAAACGATGTAAAGTACAGAACTACAATAGAACAAAGCATTTTTTCCAATGAAAAGCTGCTTGTTTTTCAGAAAAATCATATCATTTGCAATAATACTAACTTGGCCTAAAACAATGTTTATCAAAAACACATTGACTTTCTCAAAAACTATCGATTAAATTCACATAAAAAGGCTTTAAAACGACGTAAAGTACAGAACTACAATAGAACCAAGCAATTTTTCCAATGAAAATATGCTAGTTTCTCAGAAAAACAATTTCATTTGCAATAAAACTAACTTGGCCTAAAACAGTGTTTATCAAAAAAACATTGATTTTCTCAAAAACCATCGATTAAATTCACATGAAAATGCTTTAAAACGATGTAAAGTACAGAACTACAATAGAACAAAGCAATTTTTGCAATGAAAAACTGCTAGTTTTTCAGAAAAACCATATCATTTGCAATAATACTAATTTGGCCTCAAACAGTGTTTATCAAAAAAACATTGATTTTTTCAAAAACTGTCGATTAAACTCACATAAAAATGCTTTAAAACGATATAAAGTACAGAACTACAATAGAACCAAGCAATTTTTGCAATGAAAAACTGCTAGTTCTTCAGAAAAACCATATCATTTGCAATAATACTAACTTGGCCTAAATCAATGTTTATCAAAAAAACATTGACTTTCTCAAAAACTATCGATTAAATTCACTTAAAAATGCTTTAAAACGACGTAAAGTACAGAATTACAATAGAAACGAGCATGTTTTGCAATGAAAAACTGCTAGTTTTTCAGAAAAACCATATCATTTGCAATAATACTAACTTGGCCTAAAACAGTGTTTATCAAAAAAAAATGATTTTCTCAAAAACTGTCGATTAAATTCACATAAAAATGCTTTAAAACGATGTAAAGTAAAGAACTACAATAGAACCAAGCAATTTTTGCAATGAAAAACTGCTAGTTTTTCAGAAAAATAATATCATTTGCAATAATACTATTTTGGCTTAAAACAGTGTTTATCAAAAAAACATTGATTTTCTCAAAAACTGTCGATTAAACTTACATAAAAATGCTTTAAAACGATGTATAGTACAGAACTACAATAGAACCAAGCAATTTTTCCAATGAAAATATGCTAGTTTTTTAGAAAAACCATATCATTTGCAATAAAACTAACTTGGCCTAAAACAGTGTTTATCAAAAAACATTGATTTTCTCAAAAACTGTCGATTAAATTCACATAAAAATGCTTTCAAACGATGTAAAGTACAGAACTACAATAGAATCAAGCAATTTTTGCAATGAAAAACTGCTTGTTTTTCAGAAAAACCATATCATTTGCAATAATACTAACTTGGCCTAAGACAGTGTTTATCAAAAAAACATTGATTTTCTCAAAAACTGTTGATTAAACTCACATAAAAATGCTTTAAAACGATGTAAAGTACAGAACTACAATAGAACAAAGCATTTTTTCCAATGAAAAGCTGCTTGTTTTTCAGAAAAATCATATCATTTGCAATAATACTAACTTGGCCTAAAACAATGTTTATCAAAAACACATTGACTTTCTCAAAAACTATCGATTAAATTCACATAAAAAGGCTTTAAAACGACGTAAAGTACAGAACTACAATAGAACCAAGCAATTTTTCCAATGAAAATATGCTAGTTTCTCAGAAAAACCATTTCATTTGCAATAAAACTAACTTGGCCTAAAACAGTGTTTATCAAAAAAACATTGATTTTCTCAAAAACCATCGATTAAATTCACATGAAAATGCTTTAAAACGATGTAAAGTACAGAACTACAATAGAACAAAGCAATTTTTGCAATGAAAAACTGCTAGTTTTTCAGAAAAACCATATCATTTGCAATAATACTAACTTGGCCTCAAACAGTGTTTATCAAAAAAACATTGATTTTTTCAAAAACTGTCGATTAAACTCACATAAAAATGCTTTAAAACGATATAAAGTACAGAACTACAATAGAACCAAGCAATTTTTGCAATGAAAAACTGCTAGTTTTTCAGAAAAATCATATCATTTGCAATAATACTAACTTGGCCTAAAACAATGTTTATCAAAAAAACATTGACTTTCACAAAAGCTGTCGATTAAATTCACATAAAAATGCTTTAAAACAATGTAAAGTACAAAACTACAATAGAACAAAGCAATTTTTCCAATGGAAAGCTGCTAGTTTTTCAGAAAAATCAAATCATTTGCAATAATACTAACTAGGCCTAAAACAGTGTTTATCAAAAAAACATTGACTTTCTCAAAAACTATCGATTAACTTCACATAAAAATGCTTTAAAACGATGTAAAGTACAGAACTACAATAGAACAAAGCAATTTTTGCAATGAAGAACTGCTAGTTTTTCAGAAAAACCATATCATTTGCAATAAAACTAACTTGGCCTAAAACAGTGTTTATCAAAAAAACATTGATTTTCTCAAAAACTGTCGATTAAACTCACATAAAAATGCTTTAAAACGATATAAAGTACAGAACTACAATAGAACCAAGCAATTTTTGCAATGAAAAACTGCTAGTTTTTCAGAAAAATCATATCATTTGCAATAATACTAACTCGGCCTAAAACAATCTTTATCAAAACAATATTGATTTTCTCAAAAACTGACGATTAAATTCACATAAAAATGCTTTAAAACGATGTAAAGTACAGATCTACAATAGAACAAAGCAATTTTTCCAATGAAAAACTGCTAGTTTTTCAAAGAAACTATATCATTTGCAATAATACCAACTTGGCCTAAAAACGGTGTTTATCAAAAAAACATTGATTTTCTCAAAAACTGTCGTTTAAATTCACATAAACATGCTTTAAAACAATGTAACGTACAGAACTACAATAGAATCAAGCAGTTTTTCCAATGAAAAACTGCTAGTTTTTAAGAAAAGCCATATCATTTGCAATAATACTAACTTGGCCTAAATCAATGTTTATCAAAAAAACATTGACTTTCTCAAAAGCTATCGATTAAATTCACTTAAAAATGCTTTAAAACGACGTAAAGTACAGAATTACAATAGAAACGAGCAAGTTTTGCAATAAAAAACTGCTAGTTTCTCAGAAAAGCCATATCATTTGCAATAATACTAACTAGGCCTAAAACAGTGTTTATCAAAAAAAAATGATTTTCTCAAAAACTGTCGATTAAATTCACATAAAAATGCTTTAAAACGATGTAAAGTAAAGAACTACAATAGAAACAAGCAATTTTTCCAATGAAAAACTGCTAGTTTTTCAGAAAAATAATATCATTTGCAATAATACTATCTTGGCTTAAAACAGTGTTTATCAAAAAAACATTGATTTTCTCAAAAACTGTCGATTAAACTCACATAAAAATGCTTTAAAACGATGTATAGTACAGAACTACAATAGAACCAAGCAATTTTTGCAATGAAAAACTGCTAGTTTTTCAGAAAAACCATATCATTTGCAATAATACTAACTTGGCCTAAAACAGTGTTTATCAAAAAAACATTGATTTTCTCAAAAACTGTCGATTAAACTCACATAAAAATGCTTTAAAACGATGTAAAGTACAGAACTACAATAGAACAAAGCAATTTTTGCAATGAAGAACTGCTAGTTTTTCAGAAAAACCATATCATTTGCAATAAAACTAACTTGGCCTAAAACAGTGTTTATCAAAAAAACATTGATTTTCTCAAAAACTGTCGATTAAACTCACATAAAAATGCTTTAAAACGATATAAAGTACAGAACTACAATAGAACCAAGCAATTTTTGCAATGAAAAACTGCTAGTTTTTCAGAAAAATCATATCATTTGCAATAATACTAACTCGGCCTAAAACAATCTTTATCAAAACAATATTGATTTTCTCAAAAACTGACGATTAAATTCACATAAAAATGCTTTAAAACGATGTAAAGTACAGATCTACAATAGAACAAAGCAATTTTTCCAATGAAAAACTGCTAGTTTTTCAAAGAAACTATATCATTTGCAATAATACCAACTTGGCCTAAAAACGGTGTTTATCAAAAAAACATTGATTTTCTCAAAAACTGTCGTTTAAATTCACATAAACATGCTTTAAAACAATGTAACGTACAGAACTACAATAGAATCAAGCAGTTTTTCCAATGAAAAACTGCTAGTTTTTAAGAAAAGCCATATCATTTGCAATAATACTAACTTGGCCTAAATCAATGTTTATCAAAAAAACATTGACTTTCTCAAAAGCTATCGATTAAATTCACTTAAAAATGCTTTAAAACGACGTAAAGTACAGAATTACAATAGAAACGAGCAAGTTTTGCAATAAAAAACTGCTAGTTTCTCAGAAAAGCCATATCATTTGCAATAATACTAACTAGGCCTAAAACAGTGTTTATCAAAAAAAAATGATTTTCTCAAAAACTGTCGATTAAATTCACATAAAAATGCTTTAAAACGATGTAAAGTAAAGAACTACAATAGAAACAAGCAATTTTTCCAATGAAAAACTGCTAGTTTTTCAGAAAAATAATATCATTTGCAATAATACTATCTTGGCTTAAAACAGTGTTTATCAAAAAAACATTGATTTTCTCAAAAACTGTCGATTAAACTCACATAAAAATGCTTTAAAACGATGTATAGTACAGAACTACAATAGAACCAAGCAATTTTTGCAATGAAAAACTGCTAGTTTTTCAGAAAAACCATATCATTTGCAATAATACTAACTTGGCCTAAAACAGTGTTTATCAAAAAAACATTGATTTTCTCAAAAACTGTCGATTAAACTCACATAAAAATGCTTTAAAACGATGTAAAGTACAGAACTACAATAGAACAAAGCAATTTTTCCAATGAAAAGCTTCTAGTTTTTCAGAAAAATCAGATCATTTGCAATAATACCAACTTGGCTTAAAACAGTGTTTATCAAAAAAACATTGACTTTCTCAAAAACTATCGATTAAATTCGCATAAAAAGGCTTTAAAACGACGTATAGTACAGAACTACAATAGAACCAAGCAATTTTTCCAATGAAAATATGCTAGTTTTTTAGAAAAACCATATCATTTGCAATAAAACTAACTTGGCCTAAAACAGTGTTTATCAAAAAAACATTGATTTTCTCAAAAACTGTCGATTAAATTCACATAAAAATGCTTTAAAACGATGTAAAGTACAGATCTACAATAGAACGAAGCAATTTTTCCAATGAAAAACTGCTAGTTTTTCAAAGAAACTATATCATTTGCAATAATACTAACTTGGCCTAAAAACGGTGTTTATCAAAAAAACATTGATTTTCTCAAAAACTGTCGTTTAAATTCACATAAACATGCTTTAAAACGACGTAAAGTACAGAATTACAATAGAAACGAGCATGTTTTGCAATGAAAAACTGCTAGTTTTTCAGAAAAACCATATCATTTGCAATAATACTAACTAGGCCTAAAACAATGTTTATCAAAAAAAAATGATTTTCTCAAAAACTGTCGATTAAATTCACATAAAAATGCTTTAAAACGATGTAAAGTAAAGTACTACAATAGAAACAAGCAATTTTTGCAATGAAAAACTGCTAGTTTTTCAGAAAAATAATATCATTTGCAATAATACTATTTTGGCTTAAAACAGTGTTTATCAAAAAAACATTGATTTTCTCAAAAACTGTCGATTAAACTCACATAAAAATGCTTTAAAACGATGTATAGTACATAACTTCAATAGAACCAAGCAATTTTTGCAATGAAAAACTGCTGGTTTTTCAGAAAAACCATATCATTTGCAATAATACTAACTAGGCCTAAAACAGTGTTTATCAAAAAAACATTGATTTTCTCAAAAACTGTCGATTAAACTCACATAAAAATGCTTTAAAACGATGTAAAGTACAGAACTACAATAGAACAAAGCAATTTTTCCAATGAAAAGCTGCTAGTTTTTCAGAAAAATCAGATCATTTGCAATCATACCAACTTGGCTTAAAACAGTGTTTATCAAAAAAACATTGACTTTCTCAAAAACTATCGATTAAATTCGCATAAAAGGGCTTTAAAACGACGTAAAGTACAGAACTACAATAGAATCAAGCAATTTTTCCAATGAAAATATGCTAGTTTTTTAGAAAAACCATATCATTTGCAATAAAACTAACTTGGCCTAAAACAGTGTTTATCAAAAAAACATTGACTTTCTCAAAAACTATCGATTAACTTCACATAAAAATGCTTTAAAACGATGTAAAGTACAGAACTACAATAGAACAAAGCAATTTCTGCAATGAAAAACTGCCAGTTTTTCAGAAAAACCATATCATTTGCAATAATACTAACTTGTCCTAAAACAAGGTTTATCAAAAAAACATTGACTTTCTCAAAAACCATCAATTAAATTCATAAAAAAAGGCTTTAAAACGACGTAAAGTACAGAACTACAATAGAATCAAGCAATTTTTGCAATGAAAAACTGCTAGTTTTTCAGAAAAACCATATCATTTGCAATAATACTAACTTGGCCTAAAACAGTGTTCATCAAAAAGACCTTGATTTTCTCAAAAACTGTCTATTAAACTCACATAAAAATGCTTTAAAACGATATAAAGTACAGAACTACAATAGAACCAAGCAATTTTTGCAATGAAAAACTGCTAGTTTTTCAGAAAAATCATATCATTTGCAATAATACTAACTTGGCCTAAAACAATGTTTATCAAAAAAACATTGACTTTCACAAAAGCTGTCGATTAAATTCACATAAAAATGCTTTAAAACGATGTAAAGTACAGAACTTCAATAGAACCAAGCAATCTTTGCAATGAAAAACTGCTAGTTTTTCAGAAAAATAATATCATTTGCAATAATACTAACTTGGCCTAAAACAGTGTTTATCAAAAAAACATTGATTTTCTCAAAAACTGTCGATTAAACTCACATAAAAATGCTTTAAAACGATGTAAAGTACAGAACTACAATAGAACAAAGCAATTTCTGCAATGAAAAACTGCCAGTTTTTCAGAAAAACCATATCATTCGCAATAATACTAACTTTTCCTAAAACAAGGTTTATCAAAAAAACATTGACTTTCTCAAAAACCATCAATTAAATTCATAAAAAAAGGCTTTTAAACGACGTAAAGTACAGAACTACAATAGAATCAAGCAATTTTTGCAATGAAAAACTGCTAGTTTTTCAGAAAAACCATATCATTTGCAATAATACTAACTTGGCCTAAAACAGTGTTTATCAAAAAGACCTTGATTTTCTCAAAAACTGTCTATTAAACTCACATAAAAATGCTTTAAAACGATATAAAGTACAGAACTACAATAGAACCAATCAATTTTTGCAATGAAAAACTGCTAGTTTTTCAGAAAAATCATATCATTTGCAATAATACTAACTTGGCCTAAAACAATGTTTATCAAAAAAACATTGACTTTCACAAAAGCTGTCGATTAAATTCACATAAAAATGCTTTAAAACAATGTAAAGTACAAAACTACAATAGAACAAAGCAATTTTTCCAATGGAAAGCTGCTAGTTTTTCAGAAAAATCAAATCATTTGCAATAATACAAAATTGGCCTAAAACAGTGTTTATCAAAAAAACATTGACTTTCTCAAAAACTATCGATTAAATTCACATAAAAATGCTTTAAAACGACGTAAAGTACAGAACTACAATAGAATCAAGCAATTTTTCTAATGAAAATATGCTAGTTTTTCAGAAAAACCATATCATTTGCAATAATACTAACTAGGCCTAAAACAGTGTTTATCAAAAAAACATTGACTTTCACAAAAACTGTCGATTAAATTCACATAAAAATGCTTTAAAACGACGTAAAGTACAGAACTACAATAGAACAATGCAAGTGTTGCAATGAAAAACTGCTAGTTTTTCAGAAAAACCATATCATTTGCAATAATACTAACTTGGCCTAAAACAGTGTTTATCAAAAAAATATTGATTTTCTCAAAAACTGACGATTAAATTCACATAAAAATGCTTTAAAACGACGTAAAGTACAGAACTACAATAGAATCAAGCAATTTTTCCAATGAAAATATGCTAGTTTTTCAAAGAAACCATATCATTTGCAATAATACCAACTTGGCCTAAAACAGTGTTTATCAAGAAAACATTGATTTTCTCAAAAACTGTCGTTTAAATTCACAAAAACATGCTTTAAAACGATGTAAAGTACAGAATTACAATAGAACCAAGCATTTTTTGCAATGAAAAACTGCTAGTTTTTCAGAAAAACCATATCATTTGCAATAATACTAACTTGGCCTAAAATAGTGTTTATCAAAAAAACATTGATTTTCTCAAAAACTGTCGTTTAAATTCACATAAACATGCTTTAAAACGATGTAAAGTACAGAACTACAATAGAATCAAGCAATTTTTCCAATGAAAATATGCTAGTTCTTCAAAGAAACCATATCATTTGCAATAATACCAACTTGGCCTAAAACAGTGTTTATCAAGAAAACATTGATTTTCTCAAAAACTGTCGTTTAAATTCACAAAAACATGCTTTAAAACGATGTAAAGTACAGAATTACAATAGAACCAAGCATTTTTTGCAATGAAAAACTACTAGTTTTTCAGAAAAACCATATCATTTGCAATAATACTAACTTGGCCTAAAATAGTGTTTATCAAAAAAACATTGATTTTCTCAAAAACTGTCGTTTAAATTCACATAAACATGCTTTAAAACGATGTAAAGTACAGAACCACAATAGAATCAAGCAATTTTTCCAATGAAAAACCATATCATTTGCAATAATACTAACTTGGCCTAAAACAATGTTTATCAAAAAAATATTGATTTTCTCAAAAACTGACGATTAAATTCACATAAAAATGCTTTAAAACGATGTAAAGTACGGAACTACAATAGAACAAAGCAATTTTTCCAATGAAAAACTGCTAGTTTTTCAAAGAAACTATATCATTTGCAATAATACCAACTTGGCCTAAAACAGTGTTTATCAAAAAAACATTGATTTTCTCAAAAACTGTCGTTTAACTTCACATAAACATGCTTTAAAACGATGTAAAGTACAGAACTACAATAGAATCAAGCAATTTTTCCAATGAAAAACTGCTAGCTTTTCAGAAAGACCATATCATTTGCAATAATACTAACTTGGCCTGAAACAATGTTTATCAAAAAAACATTGATTTTCTCAAAAACTGTCAATTAAATTCACATAAAAATGCTTTAAAACGATGTAAAGTACAGAACTACAATAGAACCAAGCAATTTTTGCAATGAAAAACTGCTAGTTTTTCAGAAAAATGATATCATTTGCAATAATACTAACTTGGCCTAAAACAGTGTTTATCAAAAAAACATTGATTTTCTCAAAAACTGTCGATTAAATTCACATAAACATGCTTTAAACCGATGTAAAGTACAGAACTACAATAGAATCAAGCAACTTTTCCAATGAAAAACTGCTAGTTTTTCAGAAAAACCATATCATTTGCAATAATACTAACTTGGCCTAAAATAGTGTTTATCAAAAAAACATTGATTTTCTCAAAAACTGTCATTTAAATTCACATAAACATGCTTTAAAACGATGTAAAGTACAGAACTACAATAGAATCAAGCAATTTTTCCAATGAAAAACTGCTAGCTTTTCAGAAAGACCATATCATTTGCAATAATACTAACTTGGCCTGAAACAATGTTTATCAAAAAAACATTGACTTTCTCAAAAACTATAGATTAAATTCGCTTAAAAATGTTTTTAAAAGACGTAAAGTACAGAATTACAATAGATCCGAGCATTTTTTGCAATGAGAAACTGCTAGTTTTTCAGAAAAACCATACCATTTGCAATAATACTAACTTGGCCTAAAACAGTGTTTATGAATAAAACATTGATTTTCTCAAAAACTGTCACTTAAATTCACATAAAAATGCTTTAAAACGATGTAAAGTACAGAACTTCAATAGAACCAAGCAATCTTTGCAATGAAAAACTGCTAGTTTTTCAGAAAAATAATATCATTTGCAATAATACTAACTTGGCCTAAAACAGTGTTTATCAAAAAAACATTGATTTTCTCAAAAACTGTCGATTAAACTCACATAAAAATGCTTTAAAACGATGTAAAGTACAGAACTACAATAGAACAAAGCAATTTCTGCAATGAAAAACTGCCAGTTTTTCAGAAAAACCATATCATTTGCAATAATACTAACTTGTCCTAAAACAAGGTTTATCAAAAAAACATTGACTTTCTCAAAAACCATCAATTAAATTCATAAAAAAAGGCTTTAAAACGACGTAAAGTACAGAACTACAATAGAATCAAGCAATTTTTGCAATGAAAAACTGCTAGTTTTTCAGAAAAACCATATCATTTGCAATAATACTAACTTGGCCTAAAACAGTGTTTATCAAAAAGACCTTGATTTTCTCAAAAACTGTCTATTAAACTCACATAAAAATGCTTTAAAACGATATAAAGTACAGAACTACAAAAGAACCAAGCAATTTTTGCAATGAAAAACTGCTAGTTTTTCAGAAAAATCATATCATTTGCAATAATACTAACTTGGCCTAAAACAATGTTTATCAAAAAAACATTGACTTTCACAAAAGCTGTCGATTAAATTCACATAAAAATGCTTTAAAACAATGTAAAGTACAAAACTACAATAGAACAAAGCAATTTTTCCAATGGAAAGCTGCAGGTTTTTCAGAAAAATCAAATCATTTGCAATAATACTAACTTGGCCTAAAGCAGTGTTTATCAAAAAAACATTGACTTTCTCAAAAACTATCGATTAAATTCACATAAAAATGCTTTAAAACGACGTAAAGTACAGAACTACAATAGAATCAAGCAATTTTTCTAATGAAAATATGCTAGTTTTTCAGAAAAACCATATCATTTGCAATAATACTAACTTGGCCTAAAACAGTGTTTATCAAAAAAACATTGATTTTCTCAAAAACTGTCGATTAAATTCATATAAAAATGCTTCAAAACGACGTAAAGTACAGAATAACAATAGAACAAAGCAATTTTTGCAATGAAAAACTGCTAGTTTTTCAGAAAAACCATATCATTTGCAATAATACTAACTTGGCCTAAAACAGTGTTTATCAAAAAAACATTGATTTTCTCAAAAACTGACGATTAAATTCACATAAAAATGCTTTCAAACGATGTAAAGTACAGAACTACAATAGAACCAAGCAATTTCTGCAATGAAAAACTGCTAGTTTTTCAGAAAAACCATATCATTTGCAATAATACTAACTAGGCCTAAAACAGTGTTTATCAAAAAAACATTGACTTTCACAAAAACTGTCGATTAAATTCACATAAAAATGCTTTAAAACGACGTAAAGTACAGAACTACAATAGAGCAATGCAAGTGTTGCAATGAAAAACTGCTAGTTTTTCAGAAAAACCATATCATTTGCAATAATACTAACTTGGCCTAAAACAGTGTTTATCAAAAAAACATTGATTTTCTCAAAAACTGACGATTAAATTCACATAAAAATGCTTTAAAACGATGTAAAGTACAGAACTACAATAGAACCAAGCAATTTCTGCAATTAAAAACTGCTAGTTTTTCAGAAAAACCATATCATTTGCAATAATACTAACTAGGCCTAAAACAGTGTTTATCAAAAAAACATTGACTTTCACAAAAACTGTCGATTAAATTCACATAAAATGCTTTAAAACGACGTAAAGTACAGAACTACAATAGAACAATGCAAGTTTTGCAATGAAAAACTGCTAGTTTTTCAGAAAAACCATATCATTTGCAATAATAATAACTTGGCCTAAAACAATGTTTATCAAAAAAATATTGATTTTCTCAAAAACTGACGATTAAATTCACATAAAAATGCTTTAAAACGACGTAAAGTACAGAACTACAATAGAATCAAGCAATTTTTCCAATGAAAATATGCTAGTTTTTCAAAGAAACCATATCATTTGCAATAATACCAACTTGGCCTAAAACAGTGTTTATCAAGAAAACATTGATTTTCTCAAAAACTGTCGTTTAAATTCACAAAAACATGCTTTAAAACGATGTAAAGTACAGAATTACAATAGAACCAAGCATTTTTTGCAATGAAAAACTGCTAGTTTTTCAGAAAAACCATATCATTTGCAATAATAGTAACTTTGCCTAAAATAGTGTTTATCAAAAAAACATTGATTTTCTCAAAAACTGTCGTTTAAATTCACATAAACATGCTTTAAAACGATGTAGAGTACAGAACTACAATAGAATCAAGCAATTTTTCCAATGAAAAACCATATCATTTGCAATAATACTAACTTGGCCTAAAACAATGTTTATCAAAAAAATGTTGATTTTCTCAAAAACTGACGATTAAATTCACATAAAAATGCTTTAAAACGATGTAAAGTACGGAACTACAATAGAACAAAGCAATTTTTCCAATGAAAAACTGCTAGTTTTTCAAAGAAACTATATCATTTGCAATAATACCAACTTGGCCTAAAACAGTGTTTATCAAAAAAACATTGATTTTCTCAAAAACTGTCGTTTAACTTCACATAAACATGCTTTAAAACGATGTAAAGTACAGAACTGCAATAGTATCAAGCTATTTTTCCAATGAAAAACTGCTAGCTTTTCCGAAAGACCATATCATTTGCATTAATACTAACTTGGCCTGAAACAATGTTTATCAAAAAAACATTGACTTTGTCAAACACTATCGATTAAATTCGCTTAAAAATGTTTTAAAACGACGTAAAGTACAGAATTACAATAGAACCGAGCATTTTTTGCAATGAAAAACTGCTAGTTTTTCAGAAAAACCATATCATTTGCAATAATACTAACTTGGCCTAAAACAGTGTTTATGAATAAAACATTGATTTTCTCAAAAACTGTCAATTAAATTCACATAAAAATGCTTTAAAACGATGTAAAGTACAGAACTACAATAGAACCAAGCAATTTTTGCAATGAAAAACTGCTAGTTTTTCAGAAAAATAATATCATTTGCAATAATACTAACTTGGCCTAAAACAGTGTTTATCAAAAAAACATTGATTTTCTCAAAAACTGTCGATTAAATTCACATAAAGATGCTTTAAACCGATGTAAAGTACAGAACTACAATAGAATCAAGCAACTTTTCCAATGAAAAACTGCTAGTTTTTCAGAAAAACCATATCATTTGCAATAATACTAACTTGGCCTAAAATAGTGTTTATCAAAAAAACATTGATTTTCTCAAAAACTGTCATTTAAATTCACATAAACATGCTTTAAAACGATGTAAAGTACAGAACTACAATAGAATCAAGCAATTTTTCCAATGAAAAACTGCTAGCTTTTCAGAAAGACCATATCATTTGCAATAATACTAACTTGGCCTGAAACAGTGTTTATCAAAAAAACATTGATTTTCTCAAAAACTGTCGATTAAACTCACATAAAAATGCTTTAAAACGACGTAAAGTACAGAACTACAATAGAACAAAGCAATTTTTCCAATGAAAAACTGCTAGTTTTTCAGAAAAACCATATCATTTGCAATAATACTAACTTGGCCTAAAACAATGTTTATCAAAAAAATATTGATTTTCTCAAAAACTGTCTATTAAATTGACATAAAAATGCTTTAAAACGATGTAAAGTACAGAAATACAATAGAACCAAGCATTTTTTGCAATAAAAAACTGCTAGTTTTTCAGAAAAACCATATCATTTGCAATAATACTAACTTGGCCTAAAACAGTGTTTATCAAAAAAACATTGACTTTCTCAAAAACTATCGATTAAATTCACTTAAAAATACTTTAAAACGACGTAAAGTACAGAATTACAATAGAACCAAGCATTTTTTGCAATGAAAAACTGCTAGTTTTTCAGAAAAACCATATCATTTGCAATAATACTAACTTGGCCTGAAACAGTGTTTATCAAAAAAACATTGACTTTCTCCAAAACCATCGATTCAATTCACATCAAAATGCTTTAAAACGATGTAAAGTATAGAACTACAATAGAACAAAGCAATTTTTGCAATGAAAAACTGCTTGTTTTTCAGAAAAACCATATCATTTGCAATAATACTAGCATGGCCTAAAACAATGTTTATCAAAAAAACATTGACTTTCTCAAAAACCATCGATTAAATTCACAAAAAAATGCTTTAAAACGACGTAAAGTACAGAACTACAATAGAACCAAGCAATTCTTGCAATGAAAAACTGCTAGTTTTTCAGAAAAACCATATCATTTGCAATAATACTAACTTGGCCTAAAACAGTGTTTATCAAAAAAATATTGATTTTCTCAAAAACTGACGATTAAATTCACATAAAAATGCTTTAAAACGACGTAAAGTACAGAACTACAATAGAATCAAGTAATTTTTCCAATGAAAATATGCTAGTTTTTCAAAGAAACCATATTATTTGCAATAATACCAACTTGGCCTAAAACAGTGTTTATCAAAAAAACATGGTTTTTCTCAAAAACTGTCGTTTAACTTCACATAAACATGCTTTAAAACGATGTAAAGTACAGAACTGCAATAGAATCAAGCAATTTTTCCAATGAAAAACTGCTAGCTTTTCAGAAAGACCATATCATTTGCAATAATACTAACTTGGCCTGAAACAATGTTTATCAAAAAAACATTGACTTTGTCAAACACTATCGATTAAATTCGCATAAAAATGCTTTAAAACGATGTAAAGTACAGAACTACAATAGAACCAAGCAATTTTTGCAATGAAAAACTGCTAGTTTTTAAGAAAAATAATATCATTTGCAATAATACTAGCTTGGCCTAAAACAGTGTTTATCAAAAAAACATTGATTTTCTCAAAAACTGTCGATTAAATTCACATAAACATGCTTTAAACCGATGTAAAGTACAGAACTACAATAGAATCAAGCAACTTTTCCAATGAAAAACTGCTAGTTTTTCAGAAAAACCATATCACTTGCAATAATACTAACTTGGCCTAAAATAGTGTTTATCAAAAAAACATTGATTTTCTCAAAAACTGTCATTTAAATTCACATAAACATGCTTTAAAACGATGTAAAGTACAGAACTACAATAGAATCAAGCAATTTTTCCAATGAAAAACTGCTAGCTTTTCAGAAAGACCATATCATTTGCAATAATACTAACTAGGCCTAAAACAGTGTTTATCAAAAAAACATTGACTTTCACAAAAACTGTCGATTAAATTCACATAAAAATGCTTTAAAACGACGTAAAGTACAGAACTACAATAGAGCAATGCAAGTGTTGCAATGAAAAACTGCTAGTTTTTCAGAAAAACCATATCATTTGCAATAATACTAACTTGGCCTAAAACAGTGTTTATCAAAAAAACATTGATTTTCTCAAAAACTGACGATTAATTTCACACAAAAATGCTTTAAAACGATGTAAAGTACAGAACTACAATAGAACCAAGCAATTTCTGCAATTAAAAACTGCTAGTTTTTCAGAAAAACCATATCATTTGCAATAATACTAACTAGGCCTAAAACAGTGTTTATCAAAAAAACATTGACTTTCACAAAAACTGTCGATTAAATTCACATAAAATGCTTTAAAACGACGTAAAGTACAGAACTACAATAGAACAATGCAAGTTTTGCAATGAAAAACTGCTAGTTTTTCAGAAAAACCATATCATTTGCAATAATAATAACTTGGCCTAAAACAATGTTTATCAAAAAAATATTGATTTTCTCAAAAACTGACGATTAAATTCACATAAAAATGCTTTAAAACGACGTAAAGTACAGAACTACAATAGAATCAAGCAATTTTTCGAATGAAAATATGCTAGTTTTTCAAAGAAACCATATCATTTGCAATAATACCAACTTGGCCTAAAACAGTGTTTATCAAGAAAACATTGATTTTCTCAAAAACTGTCGTTTAAATTCACAAAAACATGCTTTAAAACGATGTAAAGTACAGAATTACAATAGAACCAAGCATTTTTTGCAATGAAAAACTGCTAGTTTTTCAGAAAAACCATATCATTTGCAATAATAGTAACTTTGCCTAAAATAGTGTTTATCAAAAAAACATTGATTTTCTCAAAAACTGTCGTTTAAATTCACATAAACATGCTTTAAAACGATGTAGAGTACAGAACTACAATAGAATCAAGCAATTTTTCCAATGAAAAACCATATCATTTGCAATAATACTAACTTGGCCTAAAACAATGTTTATCAAAAAAATGTTGATTTTCTCAAAAACTGACGATTAAATTCACATAAAAATGCTTTAAAACGATGTAAAGTACGGAACTACAATAGAACAAAGCAATTTTTCCAATGAAAAACTGCTAGTTTTTCAAAGAAACTATATCATTTGCAATAATACCAACTTGGCCTAAAACAGTGTTTATCAAAAAAACATTGATTTTCTCAAAAACTGTCGTTTAACTTCACATAAACATGCTTTAAAACGATGTAAAGTACAGAACTGCAATAGTATCAAGCTATTTTTCCAATGAAAAACTGCTAGCTTTTCCGAAAGACCATATCATTTGCATTAATACTAACTTGGCCTGAAACAATGTTTATCAAAAAAACATTGACTTTGTCAAACACTATCGATTAAATTCGCTTAAAAATGTTTTAAAACGACGTAAAGTACAGAATTACAATAGAACCGAGCATTTTTTGCAATGAAAAACTGCTAGTTTTTCAGAAAAACCATATCATTTGCAATAATACTAACTTGGCCTAAAACAGTGTTTATGAATAAAACATTGATTTTCTCAAAAACTGTCAATTAAATTCACATAAAAATGCTTTAAAACGATGTAAAGTACAGAACTACAATAGAACCAAGCAATTTTTGCAATGAAAAACTGCTAGTTTTTCAGAAAAATAATATCATTTGCAATAATACTAACTTGGCCTAAAACAGTGTTTATCAAAAAAACATTGATTTTCTCAAAAACTGTCGATTAAATTCACATAAAGATGCTTTAAACCGATGTAAAGTACAGAACTACAATAGAATCAAGCAACTTTTCCAATGAAAAACTGCTAGTTTTTCAGAAAAACCATATCATTTGCAATAATACTAACTTGGCCTAAAATAGTGTTTATCAAAAAAACATTGATTTTCTCAAAAACTGTCATTTAAATTCACATAAACATGCTTTAAAACGATGTAAAGTACAGAACTACAATAGAATCAAGCAATTTTTCCAATGAAAAACTGCTAGCTTTTCAGAAAGACCATATCATTTGCAATAATACTAACTTGGCCTGAAACAGTGTTTATCAAAAAAACATTGATTTTCTCAAAAACTGTCGATTAAACTCACATAAAAATGCTTTAAAACGACGTAAAGTACAGAACTACAATAGAACAAAGCAATTTTTCCAATGAAAAACTGCTAGTTTTTCAGAAAAACCATATCATTTGCAATAATACTAACTTGGCCTAAAACAATGTTTATCAAAAAAATATTGATTTTCTCAAAAACTGTCTATTAAATTGACATAAAAATGCTTTAAAACGATGTAAAGTACAGAAATACAATAGAACCAAGCATTTTTTGCAATAAAAAACTGCTAGTTTTTCAGAAAAACCATATCATTTGCAATAATACTAACTTGGCCTAAAACAGTGTTTATCAAAAAAACATTGACTTTCTCAAAAACTATCGATTAAATTCACTTAAAAATACTTTAAAACGACGTAAAGTACAGAATTACAATAGAACCAAGCATTTTTTGCAATGAAAAACTGCTAGTTTTTCAGAAAAACCATATCATTTGCAATAATACTAACTTGGCCTGAAACAGTGTTTATCAAAAAAACATTGACTTTCTCCAAAACCATCATTTCAATTCACATCAAAATGCTTTAAAACGATGTAAAGTATAGAACTACAATAGAACAAAGCAATTTTTGCAATGAAAAACTGCTTGTTTTTCAGAAAAACCATATCATTTGCAATAATACTAGCATGGCCTAAAACAATGTTTATCAAAAAAACATTGACTTTCTCAAAAACCATCGATTAAATTCACAAAAAAATGCTTTAAAACGACGTAAAGTACAGAACTACAATAGAACCAAGCAATTCTTGCAATGAAAAACTGCTAGTTTTTCAGAAAAACCATATCATTTGCAATAATACTAACTTGGCCTAAAACAGTGTTTATCAAAAAAATATTGATTTTCTCAAAAACTGACGATTAAATTCACATAAAAATGCTTTAAAACGACGTAAAGTACAGAACTACAATAGAATCAAGCAATTTTTCCAATGAAAATATGCTAGTTTTTCAAAGAAACCATATCATTTGCAATAATACCAACTTGGCCTAAAACAGTGTTTATCAAAAAAACATTGATTATCTCAAAAACTGTCGTTTAACTTCACATAAACATGCTTTAAAACGATGTAAAGTACAGAACTGCAATAGAATCAAGCAATTTTTCCAATGAAAAACTGCTAGCTTTTCAGAAAGACCATATCATTTGCAATAATACTAACTTGGCCTGAAACAATGTTTATCAAAAAAACATTGACTTTGTCAAACACTATCGATTAAATTCGCATAAAAATGCTTTAAAACGATGTAAAGTACAGAACTACAATAGAACCAAGCAATTTTTGCAATGAAAAACTGCTAGTTTTTAAGAAAAATAATATCATTTGCAATAATACTAGCTTGGCCTAAAACAGTGTTTATCAAAAAAACATTGATTTTCTCAAAAACTGTCGATTAAATTCACATAAACATGCTTTAAACCGATGTAAAGTACAGAACTACAATAGAATCAAGCAACTTTTCCAATGAAAAACTGCTAGTTTTTCAGAAAAACCATATCACTTGCAATAATACTAACTTGGCCTAAAATAGTGTTTATCAAAAAAACATTGATTTTCTCAAAAACTGTCATTTAAATTCACATAAACATGCTTTAAAACGATGTAAAGTACAGAACTACAATAGAATCAAGCAATTTTTCCAATGAAAAACTGCTAGCTTTTCAGAAAGACCATATCATTTGCAATAATACTAACTTGGCCTGAAACAATGTTTATCAAAAAAACATTGACTTTCTCAAAAACTATCGATTAAATTCGCTTAAAAATGTTTTTAAACGACGTAAAGTACAGAATTACAATAGAACCGAGCATTTTTTGCAATAAAAAACTGCTAGTTTTTCAGAAAAACCATATCATTTGCAATAATACTAACTTGGCCTAAAACAGTGTTTATCAAAAAAACATTGACTTTCTCAAAAACTATCGATTAAATTCACTTAAAAATACTTTAAAACGACGTAAAGTACAGAATTACAATAGAACCAAGCATTTTTTGCAATGAAAAACTGCTAGTTTTTCAGAAAAACCATATCATTTGCAATAATACTAACTTGGCCTAAAACAGTGTTTATCAAAAAAACATTGACTTTCTCAAAAACCATCGATTCAATTCACATCAAAATGCTTTAAAACGATGTAAAGTATAGAACTACAATAGAACAAAGCAATTTTTGCAATGAAAAACTGCTTGTTTTTCAGAAAAACCATATCATTTGCAATAATACTAGCATGGCCTAAAACAATGTTTATCAAAAAAACATTGACTTTCTCAAAAACCATCGATTAAATTCACAAAAAAATGCTTTAAAACGACGTAAAGTACAGAACTACAATAGAACCAATGAATTCTTGCAATGAAAAACTGCTAGTTTCTCAGAAAAACCATATCATTTGCAATAATACTAACTTGGCCTAAAACAGTGTTTATCAAAAAAACATTGATTTTCTCAAAAACTGTCGATTAAACTCACATAAAAATGCTTTAAAACGATGTAAAGTACGGAACTACAATAGAACAAAGCAATTTTTCCAATGAAAACTGCTAGTTTTTCAGAAAAACCATATCATTTGCAATAATACTAACTTGGCCTAAAACAGTGTTTATCAAAAAAATATTGATTTTCTCAAAAACTGACGATTAAATTCACATCAAAATACTTTAAAACGATGTAAAGTACAAAATTACAATAGAACCAAGCATTTGTTGCAATGAAAAACTGCAAGTTTTTCAGAAAAACCATATCATTTGCAATAATACTAACTTGGCCTAAAACAGTGTTTATCAAAAAAACATTGATTTTCTCCAAAACTGTCGATTAAATTCACATAAACATGCTTTAAAACGATGTAAAGTACAGAACTACCATAGAATCAAGCAACTTTTCCAATTAAAAACTGCTTGTTTTTCAGAAAAACCATATCATTTGCAATAATACTAACTTGGCCTAAAACAGTGTTTATCAAAAAAACATTGACTTTCTCAAAAACCATCGATTCAATTCACATCAAAATGCTTTAAAACGATGTAAAGTATAGAACTACAATAGAACAAAGCAATTTTTGCAATGAAAAACTGCTTGTTTTTCAGAAAAACCATATCATTTGCAATAATACTAGCATGGCCTAAAACAATGTTTATCAAAAAAACATTGACTTTCTCAAAAACCATCGATTAAATTCACAAAAAAATGCTTTAAAACGACGTAAAGTACAGAACTACAATAGAACCAAGCAATTCTTGCAATGAAAAACTGCTAGTTTCTCAGAAAAACCATATCATTTGCAATAATACTAACTTGGCCTAAAACAGTGTTTATCAAAAAAACATTGATTTTCTCAAAAACTGTCGATTAAACTCACATAAAAATGCTTTAAAACGATGTAAAGTACGGAACTACAATAGAACAAAGCAATTTTTCCAATGAAAACTGCTAGTTTTTCAGAAAAACCATATCATTTGCAATAATACTAACTTGGCCTAAAACAGTGTTTATCAAAAAAATATTGATTTTCTCAAAAACTGACGATTAAATTCACATCAAAATACTTTAAAACGATGTAAAGTACAAAATTACAATAGAACCAAGCATTTGTTGCAATGAAAAACTGCAAGTTTTTCAGAAAAACCATATCATTTGCAATAATACTAACTTGGCCTAAAACAGTGTTTATCAAAAAAACATTGATTTTCTCCAAAACTGTCGATTAAATTCACATAAACATGCTTTAAAACGATGTAAAGTACAGAACTACCATAGAATCAAGCAACTTTTCCAATTAAAAACTGCTTGTTTTTCAGAAAAACCATATCATTTGCAATAATACTAACTTGGCCTAAAACAGTGTTTATCAAAAAAACATTGACTTTCTCAAAAACCATCGATTCAATTCACATCAAAATGCTTTTAAACGATGTAAAGTATAGAACTACAATAGAACAAAGCAATTTTTGCAATGAAAAACTGCTTGTTTTTCAGAAAAACCATATCATTTGCAATAATACTAGCATGGCCTAAAACAATGTTTATCAAAAAAACATTGACTTTCTCAAAAACCATCGATTAAATTCACAAAAAAATGCTTTAAAACGACGTAAAGTACAGAACTACAATAGAACCAAGCAATTCTTGCAATGAAAAACTGCTAGTTTTTCAGAAAAACCATATCATTTGCAATAATACTAACTTGGCCTAAAACAGTGTTTATCAAAAAAACATTGATTTTCTCAAAAACCATCGATTAAACTCACATAAAAATGCTTTAAAACGATGTAAAGTACGGAACTACAATAGAACAAAGCAATTTTTCCAATGAAAACTGCTAGTTTTTCAGAAAAACCATATCATTTGCAATAATACTAACTTGGCCTAAAACAGTGTTTATCAAAAAAATATTGATTTTCTCAAAAACTGACGATTAAATTCACATCAAAATACTTTAAAACGATGTAAAGTACAGAATTACAATAGAACCAAGCATTTGTTGCAATGAAAAACTGCAAGTTTTTCAGAAAAACCATATCATTTGCAATAATACTAACTTGGCCTAAAACAGTGTTTATCAAAAAAACATTGATTTTCTCCAAAACTGTCGATTAAATTCACATAAACATGCTTTAAAACGATGTAAAGTACAGAACTACAATAGAATCAAGCAACTTTTCCAATTAAAAACTGCTAGTTTTTCAGAAAAACCATATCATTTGCAATAATACTAACTTGGCCTAAAACAGTGTTTATCAAAAAAATATTGATTTTCTCAAAAACTGACGATTAAATTCAAATAAAAATACTTTAAAACGATGTAAAGTACAGAATTACAATAGATCCAAGCATTTTTTGCAATAAAAAACTGCTAGTTTTTCAGAAAAACCATATCATTTGCAATAATACTAACTTGGCCTAAAACAGTGTTTATCAAAAAAATATTGATTTTCTCAAAAACTGACGATTAAAGTCACATCAAAATACTTTAAAACGATGTAAAGTACAGAATTACAATAGAACCAAGCATTTGTTGCAATGAAAAACTGCAAGTTTTTCAGAAAAACCATATCATTTGCAATAATACTAACTTGGCCTAAAACAGTGTTTATCAAAAAAACATTGATTTTCTCCAAAACTGTCGATTAAATTCACATAAACATGCTTTAAAACGATGTAAAGTACAGAACTACAATAGAATCAAGCATCTTTTCCAATTAAAAACTGCTAGTTTTTCAGAAAAACCATATCATTTGCAATAATACTAACTTGGCCTAAAACAGTGTTTATCAAAAAAATATTGATTTTCTCAAAAACTGACGATTAAATTCACATAAAAATACTTTAAAACGATGTAAAGTACAGAATTACAATAGATCCAAGCATTTTTTGCAATAAAAAACTGCTAGTTTTTCAGAAAAACCATATCATTTGCAATAATACTAACTTGGCCTAAAACAGTGTTTATCAAAAAAACATTGATTTTCTCCAAAACTGTCGATTAAATTCACATAAACATGCTTTAAAACGATGTAAAGTACAGAACTACAATAGAATCAAGCAACTTTTCCAATTAAAAACTGCTAGTTTTTCAGAAAAACCATATCATTTGCAATAATACTAACTTGGCCTAAAACAGTGTTTATCAAAAAAATATTGATTTTCTCAAAAACTGACGATTAAATTCACATAAAAATACTTTAAAACGATGTAAAGTACAGAATTACAATAGATCCAAGCATTTTTTGCGATAAAAAACTGCTAGTTTTTCAGAAAAACCATATCATTTGCAATAATACTAACTTGGCCTAAAACAGTGTTTATCAAAAAAATATTGATTTTCTCAAAAACTGACGATTAAATTCACATCAAAATACTTTAAAACGATGTAAAGTACAGAATTACAATAGAACCAAGCATTTGTTGCAATGAAAAACTGCAAGTTTTTCAGAAAAACCATATCATTTGCAATAATACTAACTTGGCCTAAAACAGTGTTTATCAAAAAAACATTGATTTTCTCCAAAACTGTCGATTAAATTCACATAAACATGCTTTAAAACGATGTAAAGTACAGAACTACAATAGAATCAAGCAACTTTTCCAATTAAAAACTGCTAGTTTTTCAGAAAAACCATATCATTTGCAATAATACTAACTTGGCCTAAAACAGTGTTTATCAAAAAAATATTGATTTTCTCAAAAACTGACGATTAAATTCACATAAAAATACTTTAAAACGATGTAAAGTACAGAATTACAATAGATCCAAGCATTTTTTGCAATAAAAAACTGCTAGTTTTTCAGAAAAACCATATCATTTGCAATAATACTAACTTGGCCTAAAACAGTGTTTATCAAAAAAACATTGACTTTCTCAAAAACTATCGATTAAATTCACATAAACATTCTTTAAAACGATGTAAAGTACAGAACTACAATAGAATCAAGCAATTTTTCTAATGAAAAACTGCTAGTTTTTCAGAAAAACCATATAATTTGCAATAATACTAACTTGGCCTAAAACAATGTTTATCAAAAAAACATTGACTTTCTCAAAAACGATCGATTAAATTCACTTAAAAATGCTTTAAAACGACGTAAAGTACAGAATTACAATAGAACCAAGCATTTTTTGGAATGAAAAACTGCTAGTTTTTCAAAGAAACTATATCATCTGCAATAATACCAACTTGGCCTAATACAGTGTTTATGAAAAAAACATTGATTTTCTCAAAAACTGTCGTTTAAATTCACATTAACATGCTTTAGAACGATGTAAGGTACAGAACTACAATAGAACCAAGCAATTTTTCCCATGAAAAACTGCTTGTTTTTCAGAAAAATAATATCATTTGCAATAATACTAACTTGGTCTAAAACAGTGTTTATCAAAAAAACATTGATTTTCTCAAAAACTGTCGATTAAACTCACATAAAAATGCATTAAAACGATGTATAGTACAGAACTACAATAGAACAAAGCAATTTTTGCAATGAAAAACTGCTACTTTTTAAGAAAAACCATATCATTTGCAATAATACTAACTTGGCCTAAAAGAGTGTTTATCAAGAAAACATTGATTCTCTCAAAAACTATCGATTAAACTCACATAAAAATGCTTTAAAACGATGTAAAGTACAGAACTACAATAGAACAAAGCAATTTTTCTAATGAAAAGCTGCTAGTTTTTCAGAAAAATCATATCATTTGCAATAATACTAACTTGGCCTAAAAAAGTGTTTATCAAAAAAACATTGACTTTCTCAAAAACTATCGATTAAATTCACATAAAAAGGCTTTAAAACGACGTAAAGTACAGAACTACAATAGAACCAAGCCTTTTTTCCAATGAAAAACTGCTTGTTTTTCAGAAAAACCATATCATTTGCAATAATACTAGCATGGCCTAAAACAGTGTTTATCAAAAAAACACTGATTTTCTCAAAAACTGTCGATTAAATTCACATAAAAATGCTTTCAAACGATGTAAAGTACAGAACTACCATAGAATCAAGCAATTTTTGCAATGAAAAACTGCTTGTTTTTCAGAAAAACCATATCATTTGCAATAAAACTAACTTGGCCTAAAACAGTGTTTATCAAAAAAACATTGATTTTCTCAAAAACCATCGATTAAATTCACATCAAAATGCTTTAAAACGATGTAAAGTACAGAACTACAATAGAACAAAGCAATTTTTGCAATGGAAAGCTGCTAGTTTTTCAGAAAAATCAAATCATTTGCAATAATACTAACTTGGCCTAAAACAGTGTTTATCAAAAAAACATTGACTTTCTCAAAAACTATCGATTAAATTCACATAAAAATGCTTTAAAACGACGTAAAGTACAGAACTACAATAAAATCAAGCAATTTTTCTAACGAAAAACTGCTAGTTTTTCAGAAAAACCATATCATTTGCAATAATACTAACTTGGCCTAAAACAGTGTTTATCAAAAAAACATTGATTTTCTCAAAAAATGTCGATTAAATTCATATAAAAATGCTTCAAAACGATGTAAAGTACAGAACTACAATAGAACCAAGCAATTTTTCCAATGAAAAACTGCTAGTTTTTCAGAAAAACCATATCATTTGCAATAATATTAACTTGGCCTAAAACAGTGTTTATCAAAAAAACATTGACTTTCTCAAAAACTGTCGATTAAATTCACATAAAAATGCTTTCAAACGACGTAAAGTACAGAACTACAATAGAATCAAGCAATTTTTCCAATGAAAATATGCTAGTTTTTCAGAAAAACCATATCATTTGCAATAATACTAACTTGGCCTAAAACAGTGTTTATCAAAAAAACATTGATTTTCTCAAAAACTGTCGATTAAATTCATATAAAAATGCTTCAAAACGATGTAAAGTACAGAACTACAATAGAACCAAGCAATTTTTGCAATGAAAAACTGCTAGTTTTTCAGAAAAACCATATCATTTGCAATAATACTAACTTGGCCTAAAACAGTGTTAATCAAAAAAACATTGACTTTCACAAAAACTATCGATTAAATTCACATAAAAAGGCTTTAAAACGAAGTAAAGTACAGAACTACAATAGAACCAAGCAATTTTTCCAATGAAAATATGCTAGTTTTTCAGAAAAACCGTATCATTTGCAATAAAACTAACTTGGCCTAAAACAGTGTTTATCAAAAAAACATTGATTTTCTCAAAAACCATCGATTAAATTCACATCAAAATCCTTTAAAACGATGTAAAGTACAGAACTACAATAGAACAAAGCAATTTTTGCAATGAAAAACTGCTAGTTTTTCAGAAAAACCATATCATTTGCAATAATACTAACTTGGCCTAAAACAATGTTTATCAAAAAAACATTGACTTTCTCAAAAATTATTGATTAAATTCACATAAAAATGCTTTAAAACGATGTATAGTACAGAACTACAATAAAACCAAGCAATTTTTGCAATGAAAAACTGCTAGTTTTTCAGAAAAACCATATCATTTGAAATAATTCTAACTTGGCCTAAGACATTGTTTATCAAAAAAACATTGATTTTCTCAAAAACTGTCGATTAAACTCACATAAAAATGCTTTAAAACGATGTAAAGTACAAAACTACAATAGAAGAAAGCAATTTTTCCAATGAAAAACTGCTAGTTTTTCAAAGAAACCATATCATTTGCAATAATACCAACTTGGCCTAAAACAGTGTTTATCAAAAAAACATTGATTTTCTCAAAAACTGTCGTTTAAATTCACATAAACATGCTTTAAAACGATGTAAAGTACAGAACTACAATAGAACAAAGCAATTTTTCCAATGACAAAATGTTAGTTTTTCAGAAAAATAATATCATTTGCAATAATACTAACTTGGCCTAAAAAAGTGTTTATCAAAAAAATATTGATTTTCTCAAAAACTGTCGATTAAATTCACATAAAAATGCTTTAAAACGATGTAAAGTACAGAACTACAATAGAACAAAGCAATTTTTCCAATGAAAAACTGCTAGTTTTTCAAAGAAACCATATCATTTGCAATAATACCAACTTGGCCTAAAACAGTGTTTATCAAAAAAACATTGATTTTCTCAAAAACTGTCGTTTAAATTCACAGAAACATGCTTTAAAACGATGTAAAGTACAGAACTACAATAGAACAAAGCAATTTTTCCAATGACAAAATGCTAGTTTTTCAGAAAAATAATATCATTTGCAATGATACTAACTTGGCCTAAAACAGTGTTTATCCAAAAAACATTGATTTTCTCAAAAACTGTCGATTAAACTCACATAAAAATGCTTTAAAACGATGTATAGTACAGAACTACAATAGAACCAAGCAATTTTTGCAATGAAAAACTGCCAGTTTTTCAGAAAAATCATATCATTTGCAATAATACTACTTTGGCCTAAAACAGTGTTTATCAAAAAAACATTGATTTTCTCAAAAACTGTCGATTAAATTCACATAAAAATGCTTTAAAACGATGTAAAGTACAGAACTACAATAGAACAAAGCAATTTTTCCAATGAAAAACTGGTAGTTTTTCAGAAAAACCATATCACTTGCAATAATACTAACTTGGCCTAAAACAGTGTTTATCAAAAAAATATTGATTTTCTCAAAAACTGTCGATTAAATTCACATTAAAATGCTTTAAAACGATGTAAAGTACAGAACTACAATAGAACAAAGCAATTTTTCCAATGAAAAACTGCTAGTTTTTCAAAGAAACCATATCATTTGCAATAATACCAACTTGGCCTAAAACAGTGTTTATCAAAAAAACATTGATTTTCTCAAAAACTGTCGTTTAAATTCACATAAACATGCTTTAAAACGATGTAAAGTACAGAACTACAATAGAATCAAGCAATTTTTCCAATGAAAAACTGCTAGTTTTTCAGAAAAACCATATCATTTGCAATAATACTAACTTGGCCTAAAACAGTGTTTATCAAAAAAACATTGATTTTCTCAAAAACTGTCGATTAAATTCACATAAAAATGCTTTAAAACGATGTAAAGTACAGAACTACGATAGAACCAAGCAATTTTTGCAATGAAAAACTGCCAGTTTTTCGGAAAAATCATATCATTTGCAATAATACTACTTTGGCCTAAACAGTGTTTATCAAAAAAACATTGACTTTCTCAAAAACTATTTATTATATTCACATTAAAATGCTTTAAAACGATGAAAAGTACAGAGCTACAATAGAATCAAGCAATTTTTCCAATGAAAAACTGCTAGTTTTTCAAAGAAACCATATCATTTGCAATAATACCAACTTGGCCTAAAACAGTGTTTATCAAAAAAACATTGATTTTCTCAAAAACTGTCGTTTAAATTCACATAAACATGCTTTAAAACAAAGTAAAGTACAGAACTACAATAGAATCAAGCAATTTTTCCAACGAAAAACTGCTAGTTTTTCAGAAAAACCATATCATTTGCAATAATACTAACTGGGCCTAAAACAATGTTTATCAAAAAAACATTGACTTTCTCAAAAACTATCGATTTTATTCACTTAAAAATGCTTTAAAACGAGGTAAAGTACAGAATTACAATAGAACCAAGCATTTTTTGCAATGAAAAACTGCTAGTTTTTCAGAAAAACCATATCATTTGCAATAATACTAACTTGGCCTAAAACAGTGTTTATCAAAAAAACATTGATTTTCTCAAAAACTGTCTATTAAATTCACATCAAAAAGCTTTAAAACGATGTAAAGTACAGAACTACAATAGAACCAAGCAATTTTTGCAATGAAAAACTGCTAGTTTCTTCAGAAAAATAATATCAATTGCAATAATACTAACTTGGCCTAGAAAAATGTTTATCAAAAAAACATTGATTTTCTCAAAAACTGTCGATTAAACTCACATAAAAATGCTTTAAAACGATGTATAGTACAGAACTACAATAGAACCAAGCAATTTTTGCAATGAAAAACTGCTAGATTTTCAGAAAAACTATATAATTTGCAATAATACTAACTTGGCCTAAAACAGTGTTCATCAAAAAAACATTGATTTTCTCAAAAACTGTCTATTAAACTCAAATAAAAATGCTTTAAAACGATGTAAAGTACAGAACTACAATAGAACCAAGAAATTTTTCCAATGAGAAACTGCTAGTGTTTCAAAGAAACCATATCATTTGCAATAATACCAACTGGGCCTAAAACAGTGTTTATCAAAAAGACATTGATTTTCTCAAAAACTGTCGATTAAATTCACATAAAAATGCTTTAAAACGATGTAAAGTACAGAACTACAATAGAATCAAGCAATTTTTGCAATGAAAAACTGCTAGTTTTTCAGAAAAACCATATCATTTGCAATAATCCTAACTTGGCCTAAAACAGTGTTTATCAAAAAAACATTGATTTTCTCAAAAACTGTCGATTAAACTCACATAAAAATGCTTTAAAACGATGTATAGTACAGAACTACAATAGAACCAACCAATTTTTGCAATGAAAAACTGCTAGTTTTTCAGAAAAACCATATCATTTGCAATAATACTAACTTGGCCTAAAACAGTGTTTATCAAAAAAACATTGATTTTCTCAAAAACTGTCTATTAAACTCAAATAAAAATGCTTTAAAACGATGTAAAGTACAGAACTACAATAGAAACAAGAAATTTTTCCAATGAGAAACTGCTAGTTTTTCAAAGAAACCATATCATTTGCAATAATACCAACTGGACCTAAAACAGTGTTTATCAAAAAAACATTGATTTTCTCAAAAACTGTCGATTAAATTCACATAAAAATGCTTTAAAACCATGTAAAGTACAGAACTACAATAGAACCAAGCAATTTTTCCAATGAAAAACTGCTAGTTTTTCAGAAAAACCATATCACTTGCAATAATACTAACTTGGCCTAAAACAGTGTTTATCAAAAAAACATTGATTTTCTCAAAAACTGTCGTTTAAATTCACATAAACATGCTTTAAAACGATGTAAAGTACAGAACTACAATAGAATCAAGCAATTTTTGCAATGAAAAACTGCTAGTTTTTCAGAAAAATCATATCATTTGCAATAAGACTAACTTGGCCTAAAACAGTGTTTATCAAAAAAACATTGATTTTCTCAAAAACTGTCGATTAAACTCACATAAAAATGCTTTAAACGCTGTATAGTACAGAACTACAATAGAACCAAGCAATTTTTGCAATGAAAAACTGCTAGTTTTTCAGAAAAACCATATCATTTGCAATAATACTAACTTGGCCTAAAACAGTGTTTATCAAAAAAACATTGATTTTCTCAAAAACTATTTAATAAATTCACTTTAAAATGCTTTAAAACGATGAAAAGTACAGAGCTACAATAGAATCAAGCAATTTTTCCAATGAAAAACTGCTAGTTTTTCAAAGAAACCATATCATTTGGAATAATACCAAATTGGCCTAAAACAGTGTTTATCAAAAAAACATTGATTTTCTCAAAAACTGTCGTTTAAATTCACATAAACATGCTTTAAAACAAAGTAAAGTACAGAACTACAATAGAATCAAGCAATTTTTATAACGAAAAACAGCTAGCTTTTCAGAAATACCATATCATTTGCAATAATACTAACTGGGCCTAAAACAATGTTTATCAAAAAAACATTGATTTTCTCAAAAACTATCGATTAAATTCACTTAAAAATGCTTTAAAACGACGTAAAGTACAGAATTACAATAGAAACAAGCATTTTTTGCAATGAAAAACTGCTAGTTTTTCAGAAAAACCATATCATTTGCAATAATACTAACTTGGCCTAAAACAGTGCTTATCAAAAAAACATTGATTTTCTCAAAAACTGTCGATTAAATTCACATCAAAATGCTTTAAAACGATGTAAAGTACAGAACTACAATAGAACCAAGCAATTTTTGCAATGAAAAACTGCTAGTTTTTCAGAAAAATAATATCATTTGCAATAATACTAACTTGGCCTAAAACAGTGTTTATCAAAAAAACATTGATTTTCTCAAAAACTGTCGATTAAACTCACATAAAAATGCTTTAAAACGATGTAAAGTACAGAACTACAATAGAACGAAGAAATTTTTCCAATGAGAAACTGCTAGTTTTTCAAGGAAACCATATCATTTGCAATAATACCAACTGGTCCTAAAACAGTGTTTATCAAAAAAACATTGATTTTCTCAAAAACTGTCGATTAAATTCACATAAAAATGCTTTAAAGCGATGTAAAGTACAGAACTACAATAGAACCAAGCAATTTTTCCAATGAAAAACTGCTAGTTTTTCAGAAAAACCATATCATTTGCAATAATACCAACTTGGCCTAAAACAGTGTTTATCAAAAAAACATTGATTTTCTCAAAAACTGTCGTTTAAATTCACATAAACATGCTTTAAAACAATGTAAAGTACAGAACTACAATAGAATCAAGCAATTTTTGCAATGAAAAACTGCTAGTTTTTCAGAAAAATCATATCATTTGCAATAATACTACTTTGGCCTAAAACAGTGTTTATCAAAAAAACATTGACTTTCTCAAAAACTATTTAATAAATTCACATTAAAATGCTTTAAAACGATGAAAAGTACAGAGCTACAATAGAATCAAGCAATTTTTCCAATGAAAAACTCCTAGTTTTTCAAAGAAACCATATCATTTGCAATAATACCAACTTGGCCTAAAACAGTGTTTATCAAAAAAACATTGATTTTCTCAAAAACTGTCGTTTAAATTCACATAAACATGCTTTAAAACAAAGTAAAGTACAGAACTACAATAGAATCAAGCAATTTTTATAACGAAAAACTGCTAGTTTTTCAGAAAAACCATATCATTTGCAATAATACTAACTGGGCCTAAAACAATGTTTATCAAAAAAACATTGACTTTCTCAAAAACTATCGATTAAATTCACTTAAAAATGCTTTAAAACGACGTAAAGTACAGAATTACAATAGAACCAAGCATTTTTTGCAATGAAAAACTGCTAGTTTTTCAGAAAAACCATATCATTTGCAATAATACTAACTTGGCCTAAAACAGTGTTTATCAAAAAAACATTGATTTTCTCAAAAACTGTCGATTAAATTCACATCAAAATGCTTTAAAACGATGTAACGTACAGAACTACAATAGAACCAAGCAATTTTTGCAATGAAAAACTGCTAGTTTTTCAGAAAAACCATATCATTTGCAATAATACTAACTTGGCCTAAAACAGTGTTTATCAAAAAAACATTGATTTTCTCAAAAACTGTCGATTAAAGTCACATAAAAATACTTTAAAACGATGTATAGTACAGAACTACAATAGAACCAAGCAATTTTTGCAATGAAAAACTTCCAGTTTTTCAGAAAAATCATATCATTTGCAATAATACTACTTTGGCCTGAAACAGTGTTTATCAAAAAAACATTGACTTTCTCAAAAACTATTTAATAAATTCACATTAAAATGCTTTAAAACGATGAAAAGTACAGAGCTACAATAGAATCAAGCAATTTTTCCAATGAAAAACTGCTAGTTTTTTAAAGAAACCATATCATTTGCAATAATACCAACTTGGCCTAAAACAGTGTTTATCAAAAAAACATTGATTTTCTCAAAAACTGTCGTTTAAATTCACATAAACATGCTTTAAAACAAAGTAAAGTACAGAACTACAATAGAATCAAGCAATTTTTCCAACGAAAAACTGCTAGTTTTTCAGAAAAATCATATCATTTGCAATAATACTAACTGGCCCTAAAACAATGTTTCTCAAAAAAACATTGACTTTCTGAAAAGCTATCGATTAAATTCACTTAAAAATGCTTTAAAACGACGTAAAGTACAGAATTACAATAGAACCAAGCAATTTTTGCAATGAAAAACTGCTAGTTTTTCAGAAAAACCATATCATTTGCAATAATACTAACTTGGCCTAAAACAGTGTTTATCAAAAAAACATTGATTTTCTCAAAAACTGTCGTTTAAATTCACATCAAAATGCTTTAAAACGATGTAACGTACAGAACTACAATAGAACCAAGCAATTTTTGCAATGAAAAACTGCTAGTTTTTCAGAAAAACCATATCATTTGCAATAATACTAACTTGGCCTAAAACAGTGTTTATCAAAAAAACATTGATTTTCTCAAAAACTGTCGATTAAAGTCACATAAAAATACTTTAAAACGATGTATAGTACAGAACTACAATAGAACCAAGCAATTTTTGCAATGAAAAACTTCCAGTTTTTCAGAAAAATCATATCATTTGCAATAATACTACTTTGGCCTGAAACAGTGTTTATCAAAAAAACATTGACTTTCTCAAAAACTATTTAATAAATTCACATTAAAATGCTTTAAAACGATGAAAAGTACAGAGCTACAATAGAATCAAGCAATTTTTCCAATGAAAAACTGCTAGTTTTTTAAAGAAACCATATCATTTGCAATAATACCAACTTGGCCTAAAACAGTGTTTATCAAAAAAACATTGATTTTCTCAAAAACTGTCGTTTAAATTCACATAAACATGCTTTAAAACAAAGTAAAGTACAGAACTACAATAGAATCAAGCAATTTTTCCAACGAAAAACTGCTAGTTTTTCAGAAAAATCATATCATTTGCAATAATACTAACTGGCCCTAAAACAATGTTTCTCAAAAAAACATTGACTTTCTGAAAAGCTATCGATTAAATTCACTTAAAAATGCTTTAAAACGACGTAAAGTACAGAATTACAATAGAACCAAGCAATTTTTGCAATGAAAAACTGCTAGTTCTTCAGAAAAACCATATCACTTGCAATAATACTAACTTGGCCTAAAACAGTGTTTATCAAAAAAACATTGATTTTCTCAAAAACTGTCGATTAAATTCACATCAAAATGCTTTAAAACGATGTAAAGTACAGAACTACAATAGAACCAAGCAATTTTTGCAATGAAAAACTGCTAGTTTTTCAGAAAAATAATATCATTTGCAATAATACTAACTTGGCCTAAAACAGTGTTTATCAAAAAAACATTGATTTTCTCAAAAACTGTCGATTAAACTCACATAAAGAGGCTTTACAACGATGTTTAGTACAGAACTACAATAGAACCAAGCAATTTTTGCAATGAATAACTGCTAGTTTTTCAGAAAAACTATATCATTTGCAATAATACTAACTTGGCCTAAAACAGTGTTTATCAAAAAAACATTGATTTTCTCAAAAACTGTCTATTAAACTCAAATAAAAATGCTTTAAAACGATGTAAAGAACAGAACTACAATAGAACCAAGAAATTTTTCCAATGAGAAACTGCTAGTGTTTCAAAGAAACCATATCATTTGCAATAATACCAACTGGGCCTAAAACAGTGTTTATCAAAAAAACATTGATTTTCTCAAAAACTGTCGATTAAATTCACATAAAAATGCTTTAAAACGATGTAAAGTACAGAACTACAATAGAATCAAGCAATTTTTATAACGAAAAACTGCTAGTTTTTCAGAAAAACCATATCATTTGCAATAATACTAACTGGGCCTAAAACAATGTTTATCAAAAAAACATTGACTTACTAAAAAACTATCGATTAAATCCACTTAAAAATGCTTTAAAACGATGTAAAGTACAGAACTACAATAGAACCAAGCAATTTTTCCAATAAAAAACTGCTAGTTTTTCAGAAAAACCATATCATTTGCAATAATACCAACTTGGCCTAAAACAGTGTTTATCAAAAAAACATTGATTTTCTCAAAAACTGTCGTTTAAATTCACATAAACATGCTTTAAAACGATGTAAAGTACAGAACTACAATAGAATCAAGCAATTTTTGCAATGAAAAACTGCTAGTTTTTCAGAAAAACCATATCATTTGCATTAATACTAACTTGGCCTAAAACAGTCTTTATCAAAAAAACATTGATTTTCTCAAGAACTGTCTATTAAACTCACATAAAAATGCTTTAAAACGATGTATAGTACAGAACTACAATAGAACCAAGAAATTTTTGCAATGAAAAACTGTTAGTTTTTCAGAAAAACCATATCATTTGCAATAATACTAACTTGGCCTAAAACAGTGTTTATCAAAAAAACATTGATTTTCTCAAAAACTGTCGATTAAACTCACATAAAAATGCTTTAAAACGATGTATAGTACAGAACTACAATAGAACCAAGCAATTTTTGCAATGAAAAACTGCTAGTTTTTCAGAAAAACTATATCAGTTGCAATAATACTAACTTGGCCTAAAACAGTGTTTATCAAAAAAACATTGATTTTCTCAAAAACTGTCTATTAAACTCAAATAAAAATGCTTTAAAACGATGTAAAGTACAGAACTACAATAGAACCAAGAAATTTTTCCAATGAGAAACTGCTAGTTTTTCAAGGAAACCATATCATTTGCAATAATACCAACTGGTCCTAAAACAGTGTTTATCAAAAAAACATTGATTTTCTCAAAAACTGTCGATTAAATTCACATAAAAATGCTTTAAAACGATGTAAAGTACAGAACTACAATAGAACCAAGCAATTTTTCCAATGAAAAACTGCTAGTTTTTCAGAAAAACCATATCATTTGCAATAATACCAACTTGGCCTAAAACAGTGTTTATCAAAAAAACATTGATTTTCTCAAAAACTGTCGTTTAAATTCACATAAACATGCTTTAAAACAATGTAAAGTACTGAACTACAATAGTATCAAGCAATTTTTGCAATGAAAAACTGCTAGTTTTTCAGAAAAATCATATCATTTGCAATAATACTACTTTGGCCTAAAACAGTGTTTATCAAAAAAACATTGATTTTCTCAAAAACTGTCGTTTAAATTCACATGAACATGCTTTAAAACAAAGTAAAGTACAGAACTACAATAGAATCAAGCAATTTTTATAACGAAAAACTGCTAGTTTTTCAGAAAAACCATATCATTTGCAATAATACTAACTGGGCCTAAAACAATGTTTATCAAAAAAACATTGACTTTCTCAAAAACTATCGATTAAATTCACTTAAAAATGCTTTAAAACGACGTAAAGTACAGAATTACAATAGAACCAAGCATTTTTTGCAATGAAAAACTGCTAGTTTTTCAGAAAAACCATATCATTTGCAATAATACTAACTTGGCCTAAAACAGTGTTTATCAAAAAAACATTGATTTTCTCAAAAACTGTCGATTAAATTCACATCAAAATGCTTTAAAACGATGTAAAGTACAGAACTACAATAGAACCAAGCAATTTTTGCAATGAAAAACTGCTAGTTTTTCAGAAAAATAATATCATTTGCAATAATACTAACTTGGCCTAAAACAGTGTTTATCAAAAAAACATTGATTTTCTCAAAAACTGTCGATTAAACTCACATAAAGAGGCTTTACAACGATGTTTAGTACAGAACTACAATAGAACCAAGCAATTTTTGCAATGAATAACTGCTAGTTTTTCAGAAAAACTATATCATTTGCAATAATACTAACTTGGCCTAAAACAGTGTTTATCAAAAAAACATTGATTTTCTCAAAAACTGTCTATTAAACTCAAATAAAAATGCTTTAAAACGATGTAAAGAACAGAACTACAATAGAACCAAGAAATTTTTCCAATGAGAAACTGCTAGTGTTTCAAAGAAACCATATCATTTGCAATAATACCAACTGGGCCTAAAACAGTGTTTATCAAAAAAACATTGATTTTCTCAAAAACTGTCGATTAAATTCACATAAAAATGCTTTAAAACGATGTAAAGTACAGAACTACAATAGAATCAAGCAATTTTTATAACGACAAACTGCTAGTTTTTCAGAAAAACCATATCATTTGCAATAATACTAACTGGGCCTAAAACAATGTTTATCAAAAAAACATTGACTTACTAAAAAACTATCGATTAAATCCACTTAAAAATGCTTTAAAACGATGTAAAGTACAGAACTACAATAGAACCAAGCAATTTTTCCAATAAAAAACTGCTAGTTTTTCAGAAAAACCATATCATTTGCAATAATACCAACTTGGCCTAAAACAGTGTTTATCAAAAAAACATTGATTTTCTCAAAAACTGTCGTTTAAATTCACATAAACATGCTTTAAAACGATGTAAAGTACAGAACTACAATAGAATCAAGCAATTTTTGCAATGAAAAACTGCTAGTTTTTCAGAAAAACCATATCATTTGCATTAATACTAACTTGGCCTAAAACAGTCTTTATCAAAAAAACATTGATTTTCTCAAGAACTGTCGATTAAATTCACATAAAAATGCTTTAAAACGATGTAAAGTACAGAACTACAATAGAATCAAGAAATTTTTGCAATGAAAAACTGTTAGTTTTTCAGAAAAATAATATCATTTGCAATAATACTAACTTGGCCTAAAACAGTGTTTATCAAAAAAACATTGATTTTCTCAAAAACTGTCGATTAAATTCACATAAAAATGCTTTAAAACGATGTAAAGTACAGAACTACAATAGAATCAAGCAATTTTTGCAATGAAAAACTGCTAGTTTTTCAGAAAAATAATATCATTTGCAATAATACTAACTTGGCCTAAAACAGTGTTTATCAAAAAAACATTGATTTTCTCAAAAACTGTCGTTTAAATTCACATGAACATGCTTTAAAACAAAGTAAAGTACAGAACTACAATAGAATCAAGCAATTTTTATAACGAAAAACTGCTAGTTTTTCAGAAAAACCATATCATTTGCAATAATACTAACTGGGCCTAAAACAATGTTTATCAAAAAAACATTGACTTTCTCAAAAACTATCGATTAAATTCACTTAAAAATGCTTTAAAACGACGTAAAGTACAGAATTACAATAGAACCAAGCATTTTTTGCAATGAAAAACTGCTAGTTTTTCAGAAAAACCATATCATTTGCAATAATACTAACTTGGCCTAAAACAGTGTTTATCAAAAAAACATTGATTTTCTCAAAAACTGTCGATTAAATTCACATCAAAATGCTTTAAAACGATGTAAAGTACAGAACTACAATAGAACCAAGCAATTTTTGCAATGAAAAACTGCTAGTTTTTCAGAAAAATAATATCATTTGCAATAATACTAACTTGGCCTAAAACAGTGTTTATCAAAAAAACATTGATTTTCTCAAAAACTGTCGATTAAACTCACATAAAGAGGCTTTACAACGATGTTTAGTACAGAACTACAATAGAACCAAGCAATTTTTGCAATGAATAACTGCTAGTTTTTCAGAAAAACTATATCATTTGCAATAATACTAACTTGGCCTAAAACAGTGTTTATCAAAAAAACATTGATTTTCTCAAAAACTGTCTATTAAACTCAAATAAAAATGCTTTAAAACGATGTAAAGAACAGAACTACAATAGAACCAAGAAATTTTTCCAATGAGAAACTGCTAGTGTTTCAAAGAAACCATATCATTTGCAATAATACCAACTGGGCCTAAAACAGTGTTTATCAAAAAAACATTGATTTTCTCAAAAACTGTCGATTAAATTCACATAAAAATGCTTTAAAACGATGTAAAGTACAGAACTACAATAGAATCAAGCAATTTTTATAACGACAAACTGCTAGTTTTTCAGAAAAACCATATCATTTGCAATAATACTAACTGGGCCTAAAACAATGTTTATCAAAAAAACATTGACTTACTAAAAAACTATCGATTAAATCCACTTAAAAATGCTTTAAAACGATGTAAAGTACAGAACTACAATAGAACCAAGCAATTTTTCCAATAAAAAACTGCTAGTTTTTCAGAAAAACCATATCATTTGCAATAATACCAACTTGGCCTAAAACAGTGTTTATCAAAAAAACATTGATTTTCTCAAAAACTGTCGTTTAAATTCACATAAACATGCTTTAAAACGATGTAAAGTACAGAACTACAATAGAATCAAGCAATTTTTGCAATGAAAAACTGCTAGTTTTTCAGAAAAACCATATCATTTGCATTAATACTAACTTGGCCTAAAACAGTCTTTATCAAAAAAACATTGATTTTCTCAAGAACTGTCTATTAAACTCACATAAAAATGCTTTAAAACGATGTATAGTACAGAACTACAATAGAACCAAGAAATTTTTGCAATGAAAAACTGTTAGTTTTTCAGAAAAACCATATCATTTGCAATAATACTAACTTGGCCTAAAACAGTGTTTATCAAAAAAACATTGATTTTCTCAAAAACTGTCGATTAAACTCACATAAAAATGCTTTAAAACGATGTATAGTACAGAACTACAATAGAACCAAGCAATTTTTGCAATGAAAAACTGCTAGTTTTTCAGAAAAACTATATCAGTTGCAATAATACTAACTTGGCCTAAAACAGTGTTTATCAAAAAAACATTGATTTTCTCAAAAACTGTCTATTAAACTCAAATAAAAATGCTTTAAAACGATGTAAAGTACAGAACTACAATAGAACCAAGAAATTTTTCCAATGAGAAACTGCTAGTTTTTCAAGGAAACCATATCATTTGCAATAATACCAACTGGTCCTAAAACAGTGTTTATCAAAAAAACATTGATTTTCTCAAAAACTGTCGATTAAATTCACATAAAAATGCTTTAAAACGATGTAAAGTACAGAACTACAATAGAACCAAGCAATTTTTCCAATGAAAAACTGCTAGTTTTTCAGAAAAACCATATCATTTGCAATAATACCAACTTGGCCTAAAACAGTGTTTATCAAAAAAACATTGATTTTCTCAAAAACTGTCGTTTAAATTCACATAAACATGCTTTAAAACAATGTAAAGTACTGAACTACAATAGTATCAAGCAATTTTTGCAATGAAAAACTGCTAGTTTTTCAGAAAAATCATATCATTTGCAATAATACTACTTTGGCCTAAAACAGTGTTTATCAAAAAAACATTGATTTTCTCAAAAACTGTCGTTTAAATTCACATGAACATGCTTTAAAACAAAGTAAAGTACAGAACTACAATAGAATCAAGCAATTTTTATAACGAAAAACTGCTAGTTTTTCAGAAAAACCATATCATTTGCAATAATACTAACTGGGCCTAAAACAATGTTTATCAAAAAAACATTGACTTTCTCAAAAACTATCGATTAAATTCACTTAAAAATGCTTTAAAACGACGTAAAGTACAGAATTACAATAGAACCAAGCATTTTTTGCAATGAAAAACTGCTAGTTTTTCAGAAAAACCATATCATTTGCAATAATACTAACTTGGCCTAAAACAGTGTTTATCAAAAAAACATTGATTTTCTCAAAAACTGTCGATTAAATTCACATCAAAATGCTTTAAAACGATGTAACGTACAGAACTACAATAGAACCAAGCAATTTTTGCAATGAAAAACTGCTAGTTTTTCAGAAAAACCATATCATTTGCAATAATACTAACTTGGCCTAAAACAGTGTTTATCAAAAAAACATTGATTTTCTCAAAAACTGTCGATTAAATTCACATAAAAATGCTTTAAAACGATGTAAAGTACAGAACTACAATGGAACGAAGCAATTTTTCCAATGACAAAATGCTAGTTTTTCAGAAAAATAATATCATTTGCAATAATACTAACTTGGCCTAAAACAGTGTTTATCCAAAAAACATTGATTTTCTCAAAAACTGTCGATTAAACTCACATAAAAATGCTTTAAAACGATGTATAGTACAGAACTACAATAGAACCAAGCAATTTTTGCAATGAAAAACTTCCAGTTTTTCAGAAAAATCATATCATTTGCAATAATACTACTTTGGCCTGAAACAGTGTTTATCAAAAAAACATTGACTTTCTCAAAAACTATTTAATAAATTCACATTAAAATGCTTTAAAACGATGAAAAGTACAGAGCTACAATAGAATCAAGCAATTTTTCCAATGAAAAACTGCTAGTTTTTTAAAGAAACCATATCATTTGCAATAATACCAACTTGGCCTAAAACAGTGTTTATCAAAAAAACATTGATTTTCTCAAAAACTGTCGTTTAAATTCACATAAACATGCTTTAAAACAAAGTAAAGTACAGAACTACAATAGAATCAAGCAATTTTTCCAACGAAAAACTGCTAGTTTTTCAGAAAAATCATATCATTTGCAATAATACTAACTGGCCTTGAAACAATGTTTCTCAAAAAAACATTGACTTTCTCAAAAACTATCGATTAAATTCACTTAAAAATGCTTTAAAACGACGTAAAGTACAGAATTACAATAGAACCAAGCAATTTTTGCAATGAAAAACTGCTAGTTTTTCAGAAAAACCATATCACTTGCAATAATACTAACTTGGCCTAAAACAGTGTTTATCAAAAAAACATTGATTTTCTCAAAAACTGTCGATTAAATTCACATCAAAATGCTTTAAAACGATGTAAAGTACAGAACTACAATAGAACCAAGCAATTTTTCCAATGAAAAACTGCTAGTTTTTCAGAAAAATAATATCATTTGCAATAATACTAACTTGGCCTAAAACAGTGTTTATCAAAAAAACATTGATTTTCTCAAAAACTGTCGATTAAACTCAAATAAAGAGGCTTTACAACGATGTAAAGAACAGAACTACAATAGAACCAAGAAATTTTTCCAATGAGAAACTGCTAGTGTTTCAAAGAAACCATATCATTTGCAATAATACAAACTGGGCCTAAAACAGTGTTTATCAAAAAAACATTGATTTTCTCAAAAACTGTCGATTAAATTCACATCAAAATGCTTTAAAACGATGTAAAGTACAGAACTACAATAGAACCAAGCAATTTTTGCAATGAAAAACTGCTAGTTTTTCAGAAAAATACTATCATTTGCAATAATACTAACTTGGCCTAAAACAGCGTTTATCAAAAAAACATTGATTTTCTCAAAAACTGTCTATTAAACTCACATAAAAATGCTTTAAAACGATGTAAAGTACAGAACTACAATAGAATCAAGCAATTTTTGCAATGAAAAACTGCTAGTTTTTCAGACAAACCATATCATTTGCAATAATTCTAACTTGGCCTAAAACAGTCTTTATCAAAAAAACATTGATTTTCTCTTAAACTGTCTATTAAACTCAAATAAAAATGCTTTAAAACGATGTAAAGTATAGAACTACAATAGAACCAAGAGATGTTTGCAATGAAAAACTGCTAGTTTTTCAGAAAAATCATATCATTTGCAATAAGACTAACTTGGCCTAAAAAAGTGTTTATCAAAAAAACATTGATTTTCTCAAAAACTGTCGTTTAAATTCACATAAACATGCTTTAAAACAAAGTAAAGTACAGAACTACAATAGAATCAAGCAATTTTTATAACGAAAAACTGCTAGTTTTTCAGAAAAACCATATCATTTGCAATAATACTAACTGGGCCTAAAACAATGTTTATCAAAAAAACATTGACTTTCTCAAAAACTATCGATTAAATCCACTTAAAAATGCTTTAAAACGATGTAAAGTACAGAACTACAATAGAACCAAGGAATTTTTCCAATGAAAAACTGCTAGTTTTTCAGAAAAACCATATCATTTGCAATAATACCAACTTGGCCTAAAACAGTGTTTATCAAAAAAACATTGATTTTCTCAAAAACTGTCGTTTAAATTCACATAAACATGCTTTAAAACGATGTAAAGTACAGAACTACAATAGAATCAAGCAATTTTTGCAATGAAAAACTGCTAGTTTTTCAGAAAAATAATATCATTTGCAATAATACTAACTTGGCCTAAAACAGTGTTTATCAAAAAAACATTGATTTTCTCAAAAACTGTCGATTACACTCACATAAAGAGGCTTTACAACGATGTAAAGAACAGAACTACAATAGAACCAAGAAATTTTTCCAATGAGAAACTGCTAGTGTTTCAAAGAAACCATATCATTTGCAATAATACTAACTTGGCCTAAAACAGCGTTTATCAAAAAAACATTGATTTTCTCAAAAACTGTCTATTAAACTCACATAAAAATGCTTTAAAACGATGTAAAGTACAGAACTACAATAGAATCAAGAAAATTTTTGCAATGAAAAACTGCTAGTTTTTCAGAAAAACCATATCATTTGCAATAATACTAACTTGGCCTAAAACAGTCTTTATCAAAAAAACATTGATTTTCTCTAAAACTGTCTATTAAACTCAAATAAAAATGCTTTAAAACGATGTAAAGTATAGAACTACAATAGAACCAAGAGATTTTTGCAATGAAAAACTGCTAGTTTTTCAGAAAAATCATATCATTTGCAATAAGACTAACTTGGCCTAAAACAGTGTTTATCAAAAAAACATTGATTTTCTCAAAAACTGTCGTTTAAATTCACATAAACATGCTTTAAAACAAAGTAAAGTACAGAACTACAATAGAATCAAGCAATTTTTATAACGAAAAACTGCTAGTTTTTCAGAAAAACCATATCATTTGCAATAATACTAACTGGGCCTAAAACAATGTTTATCAAAAAAACATTGACTTTCTCAAAAACTATCGATTAAATCCACTTAAAAATGCTTTAAAACGATGTAAAGTACAGAACTACAATAGAACCAAGCAATTTTTCCAATGAAAAACTGCTAGTTTTTCAGAAAAACCATATCATTTGCAATAATACCAACTTGGCCTAAAACAGTGTTTATCAAAAAAACATTGATTTTCTCAAAAACTGTCGCTTAAATTCACATAAACATGCTTTAAAACGATGTAAAGTACAGAACTACAATAGAATCAAGCAATTTTTGCAATGAAAAACTGCTAGTTTTTCAGAAAAATAATATCATTTGCAATAATACTAACTTGGCCTGAAACAGTGTTTATCAAAAAAACATTGATTTTCTCAAAAACTGTCGATTAAATTCACATAAACATGCTTTAAAACGATGTAAAGTACAGAACTACAATAGAATCAAGCAACTTTTCCAATTAAAAACTGCTAGTTTTTCAGAAAAACCATATCATTTGCAATAATACTAACTTGGCCTAAAACAGTGTTTATCAAAAAGACATTGATTTTCTCAAAAACTGTCGTTTAAATTCACATAAACATGCTTTAAAACGATGTAAAATACAGAACTACAATAGAATAGAGCAATTTTTGCAATGAAAAACTGCTAGTTTTTCAGAAAAATAATATCATTTGCAATAATACTAACTTGGCCTAAAACAGTGTTTATCAAAAAAACATTGATTTTCTCAAAAACTGTCGATTAAATTCACATAAACATGCTTTAAAACGATGTAAAGTACAGAACTACAATAGAATCAAGCAATATTTGCAATGAAAAACTGCTAGTTTTTCAGAAAAATCATATCATTTGGAATAAGACTAACTTGGCCTAAAACAGTGTTTATCAAAAAAACATTGATTTTCTCAAAAACTGTCGATTAAACTCACATAAAAATGCTTTAAAACGATGTATAGTACAGAACTACAATAGAACCAAGCAAATTTTGCAATGAAAAACTGCCAGTTTTTCAGAAAAACCATATCATTTGCAATAATCCTAACTTGGCCTAAAACAGTGTTTATCAAAAAAACATTGATTTTCTCAAAAACTGTCTATTAAATTCACATCAAAATGCTTTAAAACGATGTAAAGTACAGAACTACAATAGAACCAAGCAATTTTTGCAATGAAAAACTGCTAGTTTTTCAGAAAAATACTATCATTTGCAATAATACTAACTTGGCCTAAAACAGCGTTTATCAAAAAAACATTGATTTTCTCAAAAACTGTCTATTAAACTCACATAAAAATGCTTTAAAACGATGTAAAGTACAGAACTACAATAGAATCAAGCAATTTTTGCAATGAAAAACTGCTAGTTTTTCAGAAAAACCATATCATTTGCAATAATACTAACTTGGCCTAAAACAGTCTTTATCAAAAAAACATTGATTTTCTCTAAAACTGTCTATTAAACTCAAATAAAAATGCTTTAAAACGATGTAAAGTATAGAACTACAATAGAACCAAGAGATTTTTGCAATGAAAAACTGCTAGTTTTTCAGAAAAATCATATCATTTGCAATAAGACTAACTTGGCCTAAAACAGTGTTTATCAAAAAAACATTGATTTTCTCAAAAACTGTCGTTTAAATTCACATAAAGATGCTTTAAAACAAAGTAAAGTACAGAACTACAATAGAATCAAGCAATTTTTATAACGAAAAACTGCTAGTTTTTCAGAAAAACCATATCATTTGCAATAATACTAACTGGGCCTAAAACAATGTTTATCAAAAAAACATTGACTTTCTCAAAAACTATCGATTAAATCCACTTAAAAATGCTTTAAAACGATGTAAAGTACAGAACTACAATAGAACCAAGCAATTTTTCCAATGAAAAACTGCTAGTTTTTCAGAAAAACCATATCATTTGCAATAATACCAACTTGGCCTAAAACAGTGTTTATCAAAAAAACATTGATTTTCTCAAAAACTGTCGTTTAAATTCACATAAACATGCTTTAAAACGATGTAAAGTACAGAACTACAATAGAATCAAGCAATTTTTGCAATGAAAAACTGCTAGTTTTTCAGAAAAACCATATCATTTGCAATAATACTAACTTGGCCTAAAACAGTCTTTATCAAAAAAAATTGATTTTCTCAAGAACTGTCTATTAAACTCACATAAAAATGCTTTAAAACGATGTATAGTACAGAACTACAATAGAACCAAGAAATTTTTGCAATGAAAAACTGCTAGTTTTTCAGAAAAACCATATCATTCGCAATAATACTAAGTTGGCCTAAAACAGAGTTTATCAAAAAAACGTTGATTTTCTCAAAAACTGTCTATTAAACTCAAATAAAAATGCTTTAAAACGATGTAAAGTACAGAACTACAATAGAACCAAGCAATATTTGCAATGAAAAACTGCTAGTTTTTCAAAGAAACCATATCATTTGCAATAATACCAACTGGGCCTAAAACAGTGTTTATCAAAAAAACATTGATTTTCTCAAAAACTGTCGATTAAATTCACATAAAAATGCTTTAAAACGATGTAAAGTACAGAACTACAATAGAACCAAGCAATTTTTGCAATGAAAAACTGCTAGTTTTTCAGAAAAATCATATCATTTGCAATAAGACTAACTTGGCCTAAAACAGTGTTTATCAAAAAAAAATCGACTTTCTCAAAAACTCTTGATTAAATTCACATTAAAATGCTTTAAAACGATGTAAAGTACAGAGCTACAATAGAATCAAGCAATTTTTGCAATGAAAAACTGCTAGTTTTTCAGAAAAATACTATCATTTGCAATAATACTAACCTGGCCTAAAACAGTGTTTATCAAAAAAACATTGATTTTCTCAAAAACTGTCGATTAAATTCACATAAAAATGCTTTAAAACGACGTAAAGTACAGAACTACAATAGAATCAAGCAATTTTTATAACGAAAAACTGCTAGTTTTTCAGAAAAACCATATCATTTGCAATAATACTAACTGGGCCTAAAACAATGTTTATCAAAAAAACATTGACTTTCTCAAAAACTATCGATTAAATCCACTTAAAAATGCTTTAAAACGATGTAAAGTACAGAACTACAATAGAATCAAGCAATTTTTCCAATGAAAAACTGCTAGTTTTTCAGAAAAGCCATATCATTTGCAATAATACCAACTTGGCCTAAAACAGTGTTTATCAAAAAAACATTGATTTTCTCAAAAACTGTCGTTTAAATTCACATAAACATGCTTTAAAACGATGTAAAGTACAGAACTACAATAGAATCAAGCAATTTTTGCAATGAAAAACTGCTAGTTTTTTCAGAAAAACCATATCATTTGCAATAATACTAACTTGGCCTAAAACAGTGTTTATCAAAAAAACATTGATTTTCTCAAAAACTGTCTATTAAACTCAAATAAAAATGCTTTCAAACGATGTAAAGTATAGAAATACCATAGAACCAAGCAATTTATTCAATGAAAAACTGCTAGTTTTTCAGAAAAATCATATCATTTGCAATAAGACTAACTTGGCCTAAAACAGTGTTTATCAAAAAAAAATCGACTTTCTCAAAAACTCTTGATTAAATTCACATAAAAATGCTTTAAAACGATGTAAAGTACAGAACTACAATAGAACCAAGCAATTTTTCCAATGAAAAACTGCTAGTTTTTCAGAAAAACCATATCATTTGCAATAATACCAACTTGGCCTAAAACAGTGTTTATCAAAAAAACATTGATTTTCTCAAAAACTGTCGTTTAAATTCACATAAACATGCTTTAAAACGATGTAAAGTACAGAACTACAATAGAATCAAGCAATTTTTGCAATGAAAAACTGCTAGTTTTTCAGAAAAACCATATCATTTGCAATAATACTAACTCGGCCTAAAACAGTCTTTATCAAAAAAAATTGATTTTCTCAAGAACTGTCCATTAAACTCACATAAAAATGCTTTAAAACGATGTAAAGTACAGAACTACAATAGAACCAAGAAATTTTTCCAATGAGAAACTGCTAGTTTTTCAAAGAAACCATATCATTTGCAATAATACCAACTGGGCCTAAAACAGTGTTTATCAAAAAAACATTGATTTTCTCAAAAACTGTCGATTAAATTCACATAAAAATGCTTTAAAACGATGTAAAGTACAGAACTACAATAGAATCAAGCAATATTTGCAATGAAAAACTGCTAGTTTTTTCAGAAAAACCATATCATTTGCAATAATACTAACTTGGCCTAAAACAGTGTTTATCAAAAAAACATTGATTTTCTCAAAAACTGTCTATTAAACTCAAATAAAAATGCTTTCAAACGATGTAAAGTATAGAAATACCATAGAACCAAGCAATTTATGCAATGAAAAACTGCTAGTTTTTCAGAAAAATCATATCATTTGCAATAAGACTAACTTGGCCTAAAACAGTGTTTATCAAAAAAACATTGAAATTCTCAAAAACTGTCGTTTAAATTCACATAAACATGCTTTAAAACGATGTAAAGTACAGAACTACAATAGAATCAAGCAATTTTTGCAATGAAAAACTGCTAGTTTTTCAGAAAAACCATATCATTTGCAATAATACTAACTCGGCCTAAAACAGTCTTTATCAAAAAAAATTGATTTTCTCAAGAACTGTCCATTAAACTCACATAAAAATGCTTTAAAACGATTTATAGTACAGAACTACAATAGAACCAAGAAATTTTTGCAATGAAAAACTGCTAGTTTTTCAGAAAAACCATATCATTTGCAATAATACTAACTTGGCCTAAAACAGTGTTTATCAAAAAAACATTGACTTTCACAAAAACTATCGATTAGATTCACAAAAAAATGCTTTAAAACGACGCAAAGTACAGAACTACAATAGAACAAAGCAATTTTTGCAATGAAAAACTGCTAGTTTTTCAGAAAAACCATATCATTTGCAATAATACTAACTAGGCTTAAAACAGTGTTTATCAAAAAAACATTGACTTTCTCAAAAACTATCGATTAAATTCACATAAAAATGCTTTCAAACGATGTAAAGAACAGAACTACAATAGAACGAAGAAATCTTTGCAATGAAAAACTGCTAGTTTTTCAGAAAAACCATATCATTTGCAATAATACTAACTAGGCCTAAAACAGTGTTTATCAAAAAAACATTGACTTTCACAAAAACTGTCGATTAAATTCACATAAAAATGCTTTAAAACGACGTAAAGTACAGAACTACAATAGAATCAAGCAATTTTTATAACGAAAAACTGCTAGTTTTTCAGAAAAACCATATCATTTGCAATAATACTAACTGGGCCTAAAACAATGTTTATCAAAAAAACATTGACTTTCTCAAAAACTATCGATTAAATCCACTTAAAAATGCTTTAAAACGATGTAAAGTACAGAACTACAATAGAATCAAGCAATTTTTCCAATGAAAAACTGCTAGTTTTTCAGAAAAGCCATATCATTTGCAATAATACCAACTTGGCCTAAAACAGTGTTTATCAAAAAAACATTGATTTTCTCAAAAACTGTCGTTTAAATTCACATAAACATGCTTTAAAACGATGTAAAGTACAGAACTACAATAGAATCAAGCAATTTTTGCAATGAAAAACTGCTAGTTTTTCAGAAAAACCATATCATTTGAAATAATACTAACTTGGCCTAAAACAGTCTATATCAAAAAACATTGATTTTCTCAAGAACTGTCTATTAAACTCACATAAAAATGCTTTAAAACGATGTATAGTACAGAACTACAATAGAACCAAGAAATTTTTGCAATGAAAAACTGCTAGTTTTTCAGAAAAACCATATCATTTGCAATAATACTAAGTTGGCCTAAAACAGAGTTTATCAAAAAAACATTGATTTTCTCAAAAACTGTCTATTAAACTCAAATAAAAATGCTTTAAAACGATGTAAAGTACAGAACTACAATAGAACCAAGAAATTTTTCCAATGAGAAACTGCTAGTTTTTCAAAGAAACCATATCATTTGCAATAATACCAACTGGGCCTAAAACAGTGTTTATCAAAAAAACATTGATTTTCTCAAAAACTGTCGATTAAATTCACATAAAAATGCTTTAAAACGATGTAAAGTACAGAACTACAATAGAATCAAGCAATATTTGCAATGAAAAACTGCTAGTTTTTTCAGAAAAACCATATCATTTGCAATAATACTAACTTGGCCTAAAACAGTGTTTATCAAAAAAACATTGATTTTCTCAAAAACTGTCTATTAAACTCAAATAAAAATGCTTTCAAACGATGTAAAGTATAGAAATACCATAGAACCAAGCAATTTTTGCAATGAAAAACTGCTAGTTTCTCAGAAAAATCATATCATTTGCAATAAGACTAACTTGGCCTAAAACAGTGTTTATCAAAAAAAAATTGACTTTCTCAAAAACTCTTGATTAAATTCACATTAAAATGCTTTAAAACGATGTAAAGTACACAGCTACAATAGAATCAAGCAATTTTTCCAATGAAAAAATGCTAGTTTTTCAGAAAAACCATATCATTTGCAATAATACTAACTTGGCCTAAAACAGTGTTTATCAAAAAAACATTGATTTTCTCAAAAATTGTCGATTAAATTCACATAAAAATGCTTTAAAACGATGTAAAGTACAGAACTAAAATAGAACAAAGCAATTTTTCCAATGAAAAACTGCTAGTTTTTCAGGAAAACCATATCATTTGCAATAATACTAACTTGGCCTAAAACAGTGTTTATCAAAAAAACATTGACTTTCACAAAAACTATCGATTAAATTCACAAAAAAATGCTTTAAAACGACGAAAAGTACAGAACTACAATAGAACAAAGCAATTTTTGCAATGAAAAACTGCTAGTTTTTCAGAAAAACCATATCATTTGCAATAATACTAACTTGGCCTAAAACAGTGTTTATCAAAAAAATATTGATTTTCTCAAAAACTGACGATTAAATTCACATAAAAATGCTTTCAAACGATGTAAAGAACAGAACTACAATAGAACGAAGAAATCTTTGCAATGAAAAACTGCTAGTTTTTCAGAAAAACCATATCATTTGCAATAATACTAACTAGGCCTAAAACAGTGTTTATCAAAAAAACATTGACTTTCACAAAAACTGTCGATTAAATTCACATAAAAATGCTTTAAAACGACGTAAAGTACAGAACTACAATAGAATCAAGCAATTTTTCCAATGAAAAACTGCTGGTTTTTCAGAAAAACCATATCATTTGCAATAATACTAACTAGGCCTAAAACAGTGTTTATCAAAAAAACATTGATTTTCTCAAAACTATCGATTAAATTCGCATAAAAATGCTTTAAAACGACGTAAAGTACAGAACTACGATAGAACCAAGCAATTTTTGCAATGAACAACTGCTAGTTTTTCAGAAAAACCATATTATTTGCAATAAAACAAACTTGGCCTAAAACAGTGTTTATCAAAAAAAACATTGACTTTCTCAAAAACTGTCGATTAAATTCACATAAAAATGCTTTAAAACGATGTAAGTACAGAACTAAAATAGAATCAAGCAATTTTTCCAATGAAAAACTGCTGGTTTTTCAGAAAAACCATATCATTTGCAATAATACTAACTAGGCCTAAAACAGTGTTTATCAAAAAAACATTGATTTTCTCAAAACTATCGATTAAATTCGCATAAAAATGCTTTAAAACGACGTAAAGTACAGAACTACGATAGAACCAAGCAATTTTTGCAATGAACAACTGCTAGTTTTTCAGAAAAACCATATTATTTGCAATAAAACTAACTTGGCCTAAAACAGTGTTTATCAAAAAAAACATTGACTTTCTCAAAAACTGTCGATTAAATTCACATAAAAATGCTTTAAAACGATGTAAAGTACAGAATTACAATAGAACCAAGCAATTTTTCCAATGAAAAAATGCTAGTTTTTCAGAAAAATAATATCATTTGCAATAAGACTAACTTGGCCTAAAACAGTGTTTATCAAAAAAACATTGATTTTTTCAAAAACTGTCGATTAAACTCACATAAAAATGCTTTAAAACGATGTAAAGTACAGAACTACAATAGAACCAAGCAATTTTTGCAATGAAAAACTGCTAGTTTTTCAGAAAAATCATATCATTTGCAATAATACTAACTTTGCCTAAAACAGTGTTTATCAAAAAAACATTGATTTTCTCAAAAACTATCTATTAAATTCACATAAAAATGCTTTAAAACGATGTAAAGAACAGAACTACAATAGAACGACGCAATTTTTGCCATGAAAAACTGCTAGTTTTCCAGAAAAACCATATCATTTGAAATAATACAAACATGGCCAAAAACAGTGTTTATCAAAAAAACATTGATTTTCTCAAAAAACTGTCGATTAAATTCACATAAAAATGCTTTAAAACGATGTAAAGTACAGAACTACAATAGAACAAAGCAATTTTTCCAATGAAAAGCTGCTAGTTTTTCAGAAAAATCATATCATTTGCAATAATACTCACTTGGCCGAAAATAGTGTTTCTCAAAAAAACATTGACTTTCTCAAAAACTATCGATTAAATTCACATAAAATGGCTTTAAAACGATGTAAAGTACAGAGCTACAATAGAATCAAGCAATTTTTCCAGTGAAAATATCCTAGTTTTTCAGAAAAACCATATCATTTGCAATAATACTAACTCGGCCTAAAACAGTGTTTATCAAAAAAACATTGATTTTCTCAAAAACTGTCGATTAAATTCACATAAAAATGCTTCAAAGCGATGTAAAGTACAGAACTACAATAGAACCAAGCAATTTTTGCAATGAAAAACTGCTAGTTTTTCAGAAAAACCATATCATTTGGAATAATACTAACTTGGCCTAAAACAGTGTTTATCAAAAAAACATTGATTTTATCAAAAACTGTCGATTAAATTCACATAAAAATGCTTTAAAACGATGTAAAGTACAGAACTACAATAGAACCAAGCAATTTTTGCAATGAAAAACTGCTAGTTTTTCAGAAAAATCATATCATTTGCAATAATACTAACTTGGCCTAAAACAGTGTTTATCAAAAAAACATTGACTTTCTCAAAAACTATCGATTAAATTCATATAAAATGGCTTTAAAACGATTTAAAGTACAGAACTACAATAGAATCAAGCAATTTTTCCAGTGAAAATATGCTAGTTTTTCAGAAAAACCATATCATTTGCAATAATACTAACTTGGCCTAAAACAGTGTTTATCAAAAAAACATTGATTTTCTCAAAAACTGTCGATTAAATTCACATAAAAATGCTTCAAAACGATGTAAAGTACAGAACTACAATAGAACCAAGCAATTTTTGCAATGAAAAACTGCTAGTTTTTCAGAAAAACCATATCATTTGCAATAATACTAACTTGGCCTAAAACAGTGTTTATCAAAAAAACATTGATTTTCTCAAAAACTGTCGATTAAATTCACATAAAATTGCTTTAAAACGATGTAAAGTACAGAACTACAATAGAACCAAGCAATTTTTCCAATGAAAAAATGCTAGTTTTTCAGAAAAATAATATCATTTGCAATAATACTAACTTGGCCTAAAACAGTGTTTATCAAAAAAACTTTGATTTTTTCAAAAACTGTCGATGAAACTCACATAAAAATGCTTTAAAACGATGTAAAGTACAGAACTACAATAGAACCAACCAATTTTTGCAATGAAAAACTGCTAGTTTCTCAGAAAAACCATATCATTTGCAATAATAGAAACTTGGCCTAAAACAGTGTTTATCAAAAAAACATTGATTTTCTCAAAAACTGTCGATTAAATTCACATAAAAATGCTTTAAAACGATGTAAAGTACAGAACTACAATCGAACCAAGCAATTTTTGCAATGAAAAACTGCTAGTTTTTCAGAAAAATCATATCATTTGCAATAATACTAACTTGGCCTAAAACAGTGTTTATCAAAAAAACATTGATTTTCTCAAAAACTTTCGATTAAATTCACATAAAAATGCTTTAAAACGATGTAAAGAACAGAACTACAATAGAACGAAGCAATTTTTGCAATGAAAAACTGCTAGTTTTTCAGAAAAACCATATCATTTGCAATAATACTAACTTGGCCTAAAACAGTGTTTATCAAAAAAACATTGATTTTCTCAAAAACTATCGATTAAATTCACATAAAAATGCTTCAAAACGGTGTAAAGTACAGAACTACAATAGAACCAAGCAATTTTTGCAATGACAAAATGCTAGTTCTTCAGAAAAATAATATCATTTGCAATAATACTAACTTGGCCTAAAACAGTGTTTATCAAAAAAACATTGATTTTCTCAAAAACTGTCGATTAAATTCACATAAAAATGCTTCAAAACGATGTAAAGTACAGAACTACAATAGAACCAAGCAATTTTTGCAATGAAAAACTGCTAGTTTTTCAGAAAAACCATATCATTTGCAATGATACTAACTTGGCCTAAAACAGTGTTTATCTAAAAAACATTGATTTTCTCAAAAACTGTCGATTAAATTCACATAAAATTGCTTTAAAACGATGTAAAGTACAGAACTACAATAGAACCAAGCAATTTTTCCAATGAAAAAATGCTAGTTTTTCAGAAAAATAATATCATTTGCAATAATACTAACTTGGCCTAAAACAGTGTTTATCAAAAAAACATTGATTTTTTCAAAAACTGTCGATTAAACTCACATAAAATTGCTTTAAAACGATGTAAAGTACAGAACTACAATAGAACCAAGCAATTTTTGCAATGAAAAACTGCTAGTTTTTCAGAAAAATCATTTCATTTGCAATAATACTAACTTGGCCTAAAACAGTGTTAATCAAAAAAAAATTGATTTTCTCAAAAACTATCGATTAAATTCACATAAAAATGCTTTAAAACGATGTAAAGAACAGAACTACAAGAGAACGAAGCAATTTTTGCAATGAAAAACTGCTAGTTTTCCAGAAAAACCATATCATTTGAAATAATACTAACTTGGCCTAAAACAGTGTTTATCAAAAAAACATTGATTTTCTCAAGAACTGTCGATTAAATTCACATAAAAATGCTTTAAAACGATGTAAAGTACAGAACTACAATAGAACCAAGCAATTTTTCCAATGAAAAACTGCTAATTTTTTAGAAAAACCATATTATTTGAAATTATACTAATTTGGCCTAAAACAGTGTTTACCAAAAGAACATTGATTTTCTAAAAAACTGTCGATTAAATTCACATAAAAATGCTTTAAAACGATGTAAAGAACAGAACTACAATAGAACGAAGCAATTTTTGCAATGAAAAACTGCTAGTTTTTCTAAAAAATCATATCATTTGCAATAATACTTACTTGGCCTAAAACAGTGTTTATCAAAAAAACATTGACTTTCTCAAAAACTATCGATTAAATTCACAAAAAAATGCTTTAAAACGATGTAAAGAACAGAACTACAATAGAACGAAGAAATTTTTGCAATGAAAAACTGCTAGTTTTTCAGAAAAACCATATCATTTGAAATAATACTAACTTGGCCTAAAACAGTGTTTATCAAAAAAACATTGATTTTCTCAAAAACTATCGATTAAATTCACATACAAATGCTTTAAAACGATGTAAAGTACAGAACTACAATAGAGCAAAGCAATTTTTCCAATGAAAAACTGCTAGTTTTTCAGAAAAACCATATCATTTGCAATAATACTAACTTGGCCTAAAACAGTGTTTATCAAAAAAACATTGATTTTCTCAAAAACTATCGATTAAATTCGCATAAACATGCTTTAAAACGACGTAAAGTACAGAACTACGATAGAACCAAGCAATTTTTGCAATGAAAAACTGCTAGTTTTTCAAAGAAACCATATCATTTGCAATAATACCAACTTGGCCTAAAACAGTGTTTTTTAAAAAAACATTGATTTTCTCAAAAACTTTCGATTAAATTCACATAAAAATGCTTTAAAACGATGTCAAGTACAGAATTACAATAGAACAAAGCAATTTTTCCAATGAAAAACTGCTAGTTTTTCAGAAAAATAATATCATTTGCAATAATACTAACTTGGCCTAAATCAGTGTTTATCAAAAAAACATTGACTTTCACAAAAACATTCGATTAAATTCACATAAAAATGCTTTAAAACGATGTAAAGTACAGAACTACAATAGAACCAAGCAATTTTTCCAATGAAAAACTGCTAGTTTTTCAAAGAAACCATATCATTTGCAATAACACCAACTTGGCCTAAAACAGTGTTTATCAAAAAAACATTGATTTTCTCAAAAACTGTCGATTAAATTCACATAAACATGCTTTAAAACGATGTAAAATACATAACTACAATAGAATCAAGCAATTTTTCCAATGAAAAACTGCTAGTTTTTCAGAAAAATAATATCATTTGCAATAATACTAACTTGGCCAAAAACAATGTTTATCAAAAAAACATTGACTTTCTCAAAAACTGTCGATTAAATTCACATAAAAATGCTTTAAAACGATGTAAAGTACAGAACTACAATAGAACCAAGCAATTTTTGCAATGAAAAACTGCTAGTTTTTCAGAAAAACCATATCATTTGAAATAATACTATTTTGGCCTAAAACAGTGTTTATCAAAAAACATTGTTTTTCTCAAAAACTATCGATTAAATTCACATAAAATGGCTTCAAAACGATGTAAAGTACAGAACTACAATAGAACCAAGCAATTTTTGCAATGAAAAACTGCTAGTTTTTCAGAAAAACCATATCATTTGCAATGATACTAACTTGCCCTAAAACAGTGTTTATCAAAAAAACATTGATTTTCTCAAAAACTGTCGATTAAATTCACATAAAATTGATTTAAAACGATAGAAAGTACAGAACTACAATAGAACCAAGCAATTTTTCCAATGAAAAATTGCTAGTTTTTTAGAAAAATAATATCATTTGCAATAATACTAACTTGGCCTAAAACAGTGTTTATCAAAAAAACATTGATTTTTTCAAAAACTGTCGATTAAACTCACATAAAAATGCTTTAAAACGATGTAAAGTACAGAACTACAATAGAACCAAGCAATTTTTGCAATGAAAAACTGCTGGTTTTTCAGAAAAATCATTTCATTTGCAATAATACTAACTTGGCCTAAAACAGTGTTAATCAAAAGAACATTGATTTTCTCAAAAACTATCGATTAAATTCACATAAAAATGCTTTAAAACGATGTAAAGAACAGAACTACAATAGAACGAAGATATTCTTGCAATGAAAAACTGCTAGTTTTTCAAAAAAATCATATCATTTGCAATAATACTTACCTGGCCTAAAACAGTGTTTATCAAAAAAACATTGACTTTCTAAAAAACTATCGATTAAATTCACAAAAAAATGCTTTAAAACGATGTAAAGAACAGAACTAGAATAGAACGAAGCAATTTTTGCAATGAAAAACTGCCAGTTTTGCAGAAAAACCATATCATTTGAAATAATACTAACTTGGCCTAAAACAGTGTTTATCAAAAAAACATTGATTTTCTTAAAAACTATCGATTAAATTCACATACAAATGCTTTAAAACGATGTAAAGTACAGAACTACGATAGAACCAAGCAATTTTTGCAATGAAAAACTGCTAGTTTTTCAAAGAAACCATATCATTTGCAATAATACCAACTTGGCCTAAAACAGTGTTTTTTAAAAAAACATTGATTTTCTCAAAAACTTTCGATTAAATTCACATAAAAATGCTTTAAAACGATGTAAAGTACAGAATTACAATAGAACAAAGCAATTTTTCCAATGAAAAACTGCTAGTTTTTCAGAAAAATAATATCATTTGCAATAATACTAACCTGGCCTAAAACAGTGTTTATCAAAAAAACATTGACTTTCACAAAAACATTCGATTAAATTCACATAAAAATGCTTTAAAACGATGTAAAGTACAGAACAACAATAGAACCAAGCAATTTTTCCAATGAAAAACTGCTAGTTTTTCAAAGAAACCATATCATTTGCAATAACACCAACTTGGCCAAAAACAATGTTTATCAAAAAAACATTGACTTTCTCAAAAACTGTCGATTAAATTCACATAAAAATGCTTCAAAACGATGTAAAGTACAGAACTACAACAGAACCAAGCAATTTTTGCAATGAAAAACTGCTAGTTTTTCAGAAAAATCATATCATTTGCAATAATACTAACTTGGCCTAAAACAGTGTTTATCAAAAAAACATTGATTTCCTCAAAAACTGTCGATTAAATTCACATAAAAACGCTTTAAAACGATGTAAAGTACAGAACTACAATAGAACCAAGCAATTTTTCCAATGAAAAACTGCTAATTTTTTAGAAAAACCATATAATTTGAACTAATACTAACTTGGCCTAAAACAGTGTTTATCAAAAAAACATTGATGTTCTAAATAACTGTCGATTAAATTCACATAAAAATGCTTTAATACGATGTAAAGTACAGAACTACAATAGAACCAAGCAACTTTTGCAATGAAAAACTGCTAGTTTTTCAGAAAAATCATATCATTTGCAATAATACTAACTTGGCCTAAAACAGTGTTTATCAAAAAAACATTGATTTCCTCAAAAACTGTCGATTAAATTCACATAAAAACGCTTTAAAACGATGTAAAGTACAGAACTACAATAGAACCAAGCAATTTTTCCAATGAAAAACTGCTAATTTTTTAGAAAAACCATATAATTTGAACTAATACTAACTTGGCCTAAAACAGTGTTTATCAAAAAAACATTGATGTTCTAAATAACTGTCGATTAAATTCACATAAAAATGCTTTAATACGATGTAAAGTACAGAACTACAATAGAACCAAGCAACTTTTGCAATGAAAAACTGCTAGTTTTACAGAAAAATCATATCATTTGCAATAATACTAACTTGGCCTAAAACAGTGTTTATCAAAAAAACATTGATTTTCTCAAAAACTGTCGATTAAATTCACATAAAAATGCTTTAAAACGATGTAAAGTACAGAACTACAATAGAACCAAGCAATTTTTCCAATGAAAAACTGCTAATTTTTTAGAAAAACCATATAATTTGAACTAATACTAACTTGGCCTAAAACAGTGTTTATCAAAAAAACATTGATTTTCTAAATAACTGTCGATTAAATTCACATAAAAATGCTTTAATACGATGTAAAGTACAGAACTACAATAGAACCAAGCAACTTTTGCAATGAAAAACTGCTAGTTTTTCGGAAAAATCATATCATTTGCAATAATACTAACTTGGCCTAAAACAGTGTTTATCAAAAAAACCTTGATTTTCTCAAAAACTGTCGATTAAATTCACATAAAAATGCTTTAAAACGATGTAAAGTACAGAACTACAATAGAATCAAGCAATTTTTGCTATGAACAACTGCTAGTTTTTTAGAAAAACCCTATAATTTGAAATAATACTAACTTGGCCTAAAACAGTGTTTATCAAAAAAACATTGATTTTCTAAAAAACTGTCGATTAAATTCACATAAAAATGCTTTAATACGATGTAAAGTACAGAACTACAATAGAACCAAGCAATTTTTGCAATGAAAAACTGCTAGTTTTTCAGAAAAACCATATCATTTGCAATAATACTAACTAGGCCTAAAACAGTGTTTATCAAAAAAATATTGATTTTCTCAAAAACGGTCGATTAAATTCACATAAAAATGCATTAAAACGATGTAAAGTACAGAACTACAATAGAACCAAGCAATTTTTCCAATGAAAAACTGCTAATTTTTTAGAAAAACCATATAATTTGAACTAATACTAACTTGGCCTAAAACAGTGTTTATCAAAAAAACATTGATGTTCTAAATAACTGTCGATTAAATTCACATAAAAATGCTTTAATACGATGTAAAGTACAGAACTACAATAGAACCAAGCAACTTTTGCAATGAAAAACTGCTAGTTTTTCGGAAAAATCATATCATTTGCAATAATACTAACTTGGCCTAAAACAGTGTTTATCAAAAAAACCTTGATTTTCTAAAAAACTGTCGATTAAATTCACATAAAAATGCTTTAATACGATGTAAAGTACAGAACTACAATAGAACAAAGCAATTTTTGCAATGAAAAACTGCTAATTTTTTAGAAAAACCATATAATTTGAAATAATACTAACTTGGCCTAAAACAGTGTTTATCAAAAAAACATTGATTTTCTAAAAAACTGTCGATTAAATTCACATAAAAATGCTTTAATACGATGTAAAGTACAGAACTACAATAGAACCAAGCAATTTTTCCAATGAAAAACTGCTAATTTTTTAGAAAAACCATGTAATTTGAAATAATACTAATTTGGCCTAAAACAGTGTTTATCAAAAAAACATTGATTTTCTAAAAAACTGTCAATTAAATTCACATAAAAATGCTTTAATACGATGTAAAGTACAGAACTACAATAGAACCAAGCAATTTTTGCAATGAAAAACTGCTAGTTTTTCAGAAAAACCATATCATTTGAAATAATACTAACTTGGCCTAAAACAGTGTTTATCAAAAAAACATTGATTTTCTTAAAAACTATCGATTAAATTCGCATAAAAATGATTAAAATACAGAACTACAATAGAAACAAGCAATTTTTGCAATGAAAAACTGCTAGTTTTTCAGAAAAATCATATCATTTGCATTAATACTAACTTGGCCTAAAACAATGTTTATCAAAAAAACATTGACTTTATCAAAAACTATCGATTAAATTCACATAAAAATGCTTTAAAACGACGTAAAGTACAGAACTACAATAGAACCAAGCAATTTTTGCAATGAAAAACTGCTAGTTTTTTAGAAAAACCATATCATTTGCAATAAAACTAACTTGGCCTAAAACAGTGTTTATCAAAAAAACATTGACTTTCTCAAAAACTGTCGATTAAATTCACATAAAAATGCTGTAAAACGATGTAAAGTACAGAACTACAATAGAACCAAGCAATTTTTCCAATGACAAAATGCTAGTTCTTCAGAAAAATAATATCATTTGCAATAATACTAACTTGGCCTAAAACAGTGTTTATCAAAAAAACATTGACTTTTTCAAAAACTATCGAATAAATTCACATAAAAATGCTTTAAAACGATGTAAAGAACAAAACTACAATAGAATCAAGCAATTTTTGCAATGAAAAACTGCTAGTTTGTCTGAAAAATCATATCATTCGCAATAATACTAACTTGGCCTAAAACAGTGTTTATCAAAAAAACCTTGATTTTCTCAAAAACTGTCGATTAAATTCACATAAAAATGCTTTAAAACGATGTAAAGTACAGAACTACAATAGAATCAAGCAATTTTTGCTATGAACAACTGCTAGTTTTTTAGAAAAACCCTATAATTTGAAATAATACTAACTTGGCCTAAAACAGTGTTTATCAAAAAAACATTGATTTTCTAAAAAACTGTCGATTAAATTCACATAAAAATGCTTTAATACGATGTAAAGTACAGAACTACAATAGAACCAAGCAATTTTTGCAATGAAAAACTGCTAGTTTTTCAGAAAAACCACATCATTTGCAATAATACTAACTAGGCCTAAAACAGTGTTTATCAAAAAAATATTGATTTTCTCAAAAACGGTCGATTAAATTCACATAAAAATGCATTAAAACGATGTAAAGTACAGAACTACAATAGAACCAAGCAATTTTTCCAATGAAAAACTGCTAATTTTTTAGAAAAACCATATAATTTGAACTAATACTAACTTGGCCTAAAACAGTGTTTATCAAAAAAACATTGATGTTCTAAATAACCGTCGATTAAATTCACATAAAAATGCTTTAATACGATGTAAAGTACAGAACTACAATAGAACCAAGCAACTTTTGCAATGAAAAACTGCTAGTTTTTCAGAAAAATCATATCATTTGCAATAATACTAACTTGGCCTAAAACAGTGTTTATCAAAAAAACATTGATTTTCTCAAAAACTGTCGATTAAATTCACATAAAAATGCTTTAAAACGATGTAAAGTACAGAACTACAATAGAACCAAGCAATTTTTCCAATGAAAAACTGCTAATTTTTTAGAAAAACCATATAATTTGAAATAATACTAACTTGGCCTAAAACAGTGTTTATCAAAAAAACATTGATTTTCTAAAAAACTGTCGATTAAATTCACATAAAAATGCTTTAATACGATGTAAAGTACAGAACTACAATAGAACCAAGCAATTTTTCCAATGAAAAACTTCTAATTTTTTAGAAAAACCATGTAATTTGAAATAATACTAATTTGGCCTAAAACAGTGTTTATCAAAAAAACATTGATTTTCTAAAAAACTGTCAATTAAATTCACATAAAAATGCTTTAATACGATGTAAAGTACAGAACTACAATAGAACCAAGCAATTTTTGCAATGAAAAACTGCTAGTTTTTCAGAAAAACCATATCATTTGAAATAATACTAACTTGGCCTAAAACAGTGTTTATCAAAAAAACATTGATTTTCTTAAAAACTATCGATTAAATTCGCATAAAAATGCTTAAAATACAGAACTACAATAGAATCAAGCAATTTTTGCAATGAAAAACTGCTAGTTTTTCAGAAAAATCATATCATTTGCATTAATACTAACTTGGCCTAAAACAATGATTATCAAAAAAACATTGACTTTATCAAAAACTATCGATTAAATTCACATAAAAATGCTTTAAAACGACGTAAAGTACAGAACTACAATAGAACCAAGCAATTTTTGCAATGAAAAACTGCTAGTTTTTTAGAAAAACCATATCATTTGCAATAAAACTAACTTGGCCTAAAACAGTGTTTATCAAAAAAACATTGACTTTCTCAAAAACTGTCGATTAAATTCACATAAAAATGCTGTAAAACGATGTAAAGTACAGAACTACAATAGAACCAAGCAATTTTTCCAATGACAAAATGCTAGTTCTTCAGAAAAATAATATCATTTGCAATAATACTAACTTGGCCTAAAACAGTGTTTATCAAAAAAACATTGACTTTTTCAAAAACTATCGAATAAATTCACATAAAAATGCTTTAAAACGATGTAAAGAACAAAACTACAATAGAATCAAGCAATTTTTGCAATGAAAAACTGCTAGTTTCTCAGAAAAATCATATCATTCGCAATAATACTAACTTGGCCTAAAACAGTGTTTATCAAAAAAACCTTGATTTTCTCAAAAACTGTCGATTAAATTCACATAAAAATGCTTTAAAACGATGTAAAGTACAGAACTACAATAGAATCAAGCAATTTTTGCTATGAACAACTGCTAGTTTTTTAGAAAAACCCTATAATTTGAAATAATACTAACTTGGCCTAAAACAGTGTTTATCAAAAAAACATTGATTTTCTAAAAAACTGTCGATTAAATTCACATAAAAATGCTTTAATACGATGTAAAGTACAGAACTACAATAGAACCAAGCAATTTTTGCAATGAAAAACTGCTAGTTTTTCAGAAAAACCACATCATTTGCAATAATACTAACTAGGCCTAAAACAGTGTTTATCAAAAAAATATTGATTTTCTCAAAAACGGTCGATTAAATTCACATAAAAATGCATTAAAACGATGTAAAGTACAGAACTACAATAGAACCAAGCAATTTTTCCAATGAAAAACTGCTAATTTTTTAGAAAAACCATATAATTTGAACTAATACTAACTTGGCCTAAAACAGTGTTTATCAAAAAAACATTGATGTTCTAAATAACCGTCGATTAAATTCACATAAAAATGCTTTAATACGATGTAAAGTACAGAACTACAATAGAACCAAGCAACTTTTGCAATGAAAAACTGCTAGTTTTTCAGAAAAATCATATCATTTGCAATAATACTAACTTGGCCTAAAACAGTGTTTATCAAAAAAACATTGATTTTCTCAAAAACTGTCGATTAAATTCACATAAAAATGCTTTAAAACGATGTAAAGTACAGAACTACAATAGAACCAAGCAATTTTTCCAATGAAAAACTGCTAGTTTTTTAGAAAAACCATATAATTTGAAATAATACTAACTTGGCCTAAAACAGTGTTTATCAAAAAAACATTGATTTTCTAAAAAACTGTCGATTAAATTCACATAAAAATGCTTTAATACGATGTAAAGTACAGAACTACAATAGAACCAAGCAATTTTTCCAATGAAAAACTGCTAATTTTTTAGAAAAACCATGTAATTTGAAATAATACTAATTTGGCCTAAAACAGTGTTTATCAAAAAAACATTGATTTTCTAAAAAACTGTCAATTAAATTCACATAAAAATGCTTTAATACGATGTAAAGTACAGAACTACAATAGAACCAAGCAATTTTTGCAATGAAAAACTGCTAGTTTTTCAGAAAAACCATATCATTTGAAATAACACTAACTTGGCCTAAAACAGTGTTTATCAAAAAAACATTGATTTTCTTAAAAACTATCGATTAAATTCGCATAAAAATGCTTAAAGTACAGAACTACAATAAAATCAAGCAATTTTTGCAATGAAAAACTGCTAGTTTCTCAGAAAAATCATATCATTTGCATTAATACTAACTTGGCCTAAAACAATGTTTATCAAAAAAACATTGACTTTATCAAAAACTATCGATTAAATTCACATAAAAATGCTTTAAAACGACGTAAAGTACAGAACTACAATAGAATCAAGCAATTTTTGCAATGAAAAACTGCTAGTTTTTTAGAAAAACCATATCATTTGCAATAAAACTAACTTGGCCTAAAACAGTGTTTATCAAAAAAACATGGACTTTCTCAAAAACTGTCGATTAAATTCACATAAAAATGCTTTAAAACGATGTAAAGAACAAAACTACAATAGAATCAAGCAATTTTTGCAATGAAAAACTGCTAGTTTCTCAGAAAAATCATATCATTCGCAATAATACTAACTTGGCCTAAAACAGTGTTTTTCAAAAAAAAAATGATTTTCTCAAAAACTGTCGATTAAATTCACATAAAAATGCTTTAATACGATGTAAAGTACAGAACTACAATAGAACCAAGCAATTTTTCCAATGAAAAACTGCTAATTTTTTAGAAAAACCATGTAATTTGAAATAATACTAATTTGGCCTAAAACAGTGTTTATCAAAAAAACATTGATTTTCAAAAGAACAGTCAATTAAATTCACATAAAAATGCTTTAATACGATGTAAAGTACAGAACTACAATAGAACCAAGCAATTTTTGCAATGAAAAACTGCTAGTTTTTCAGAAAAACCATATCATTTGAAATAATACTAACTTGGCCTAAAACAGTGTTTATCAAAAAAACATTGATTTTCTTAAAAACTATCGATTAAATTCGCATAAAAATGCTTAAAGTACAGAACTACAATAGAATCAAGCAATTTTTGCAATGAAAAACTGCTAGTTTTTAAGAAAAATCATATCATTTGCATTAATACTAACTTGGCCTAAAACAATGTTTATCAAAAAAACATTGACTTTATCAAAAACTATCGATTGAATTCACATAAAAATGCTTTAAAACGACGTAAAGTACAGAACTACAATAGAACCAAGCAATTTTTGCAATGAAAAACTGCTAGTTTTTTAGAAAAACCATATCATTTGCAATAAAACTAACTTGGCCTAAAACAGTGTTTATCAAAAAAACATTGACTTTCTCAAAAACTGTCGATTAAATTCACATAAAAATGCTGTAAAACGATGTAAAGTACAGAACTACAATAGAACCAAGCAATTTTTCCAACGACAAAATGCTAGTTCTTCAGAAAAATAATATCATTTGCAATAATACTAACTTGGCCTAAAACAGTGTTTATCAAAAAAACATTGACTTTTTCAAAAACTATCGAATAAATTCACATAAAAATGCTTTAAAACGATGTAAAGAACAAAACTACAATAGAATCAAGCAATTTTTGCAATGAAAAACTGCTAGTTTCTCAGAAAAATCATATCATTCGCAATAATACTAACTTGGCCTAAAACAGTGTTTATCAAAAAAAAAATGATTTTCTCAAAAACTGTCGATTAAATTCACATAAAAACGCTTTTAAACGATGTAAAGTACAGAACTACAATAGAACCAAGCAATTTTTCCAATGAAAAACTGCTAATTTTTTAGGAAAACCATATAATTTGAAATAATACTAACTTGGCCTAAAACAGTGTTTATCAAAAAAACATTGATTTTCTAAAAAACTGTCGATTAAATTCACATAAAAATGCTTTAATACGATGTAAAGTACAGAACTACAATAGAACCAAGCAATTTTTGCAATGAAAAACTGCTAGTTTTTCAGAAAAATCATATCATTTGCAATAATACTAACTTGGCCTAAAACAGTGTTTATCAAAAAAACATTGATTTTCTCAAAAACTGTCGATTAAATTCACATAAAAATGCTTTAAAACGATGTAAAGTACAGAACTACAATAGAACAAAGCAATTTTTCCAATGAAAAAGTGCTAGTTTTTCAGAAAAACCATATCACTTGCAATAATACTAACTTGGCCTAAAACAGTGTTTATCAAAAAAACATTGACTTTCTCAAAAACTATCAATTAAATTCACATAAAAAAGCTTTAAAACGATGTAAAGAAGAGAACTACAATAGAACGAAGCAATTTTTCCAATGAAAAACTGCTAATTTTTTAGAAAAACCATATAATTTGAAATAATACTAACTTGGCCTAAAACAGTGTTTATCAAAAAAACATTGATTTTCTAAAAAACTGTCGATTAAATTCACATAAAAATGCTTTAATACGATGTAAAGTACAGAACTACAATAGAACCAAGCAATTCTTGCAATGAAAAACTGCTAGTTTTTCAGAAAAATCATATCATTTGCAATAATACTAACTTGGCCTAAAACAGTGTTTATCAAAAAAACATTGATTTTCTCAAAAACTGTCGATTAAATTCACATAAAAATGCTTTAAAACGATGTAAAGTACAGAACTACAATAGAACCAAGCAATTTTTCCAATGAAAAACTGCTAATTTTTTAGAAAAACCATATAATTTGAACTAATACTAACTTGGCCTAAAACAGTGTTTATCAAAAAAACATTGATTTTCTAAATAACGGTCGATTAAATTCACATAAAAATGCTTTAATACGATGTAAAGTACAGAACTACAATAGAACGAAGCAATTTTTCCAATGAAAAACTGCTAATTTTTTAGAAAAACCATGTAATTTGAAATAATACTAATTTGGCCTAAAACAGTGTTTATCAAAAAAACATTGATTTTCTAAAAAACTGTCAATTAAATTCACATAAAAATGCTTTAATACGATGTAAAGTACAGAACTACAATAGAACCAAGCAATTTTTGCAATGAAAAACTGCTAGTTTTTCAGAAAAACCATATCATTTGAAATAATACTTACTTGGCCTGAAACAGTGTTTATCAAAAAAACATTGATTTTCTTAAAAACTATCGATTAAATTCGCATAAAAATGCTTAAAGTACAGAACTACAATAGAATCAAGCAATTTTTGCAATGAAAAACTGCTAGTTTTTCAGAAAAATCATATCATTTGCATTAATACTAACTTGGCCTAAAACAATGTTTATCAAAAAAACATTGACTTTATCAAAAACTATCGATTAAATTCACATAAAAATGCTGTAAAACGATGTAAAGTACAGAACTACAATAGAACCAAGCAATTTTTCCAATGACAAAATGCTAGTTCTTCAGAAAAATAATATCATTTGCAATAATACTAACTTGGCCTAAAACAGTGTTTATCAAAAAAACATTGACTTTTTCAAAAACTATCGAATAAATTCACATAAAAATGCTTTAAAACGATGTAAAGAACAAAACTACAATAGAATCAAGCAATTTTTGCAATGAAAAACTGCTAGTTTCTCAGAAAAATCATATCATTTGCAATAATACTAACTTGGCCTAAAACAGTGTTTATCAAAAAAAAAATGATTTTCTCAAAAACTGTCGATTAAATTCATATAAAAACGCTTTTAAACGATGTAAAGTACAGAACTACAATAGAACCAAGCAATTTTTCCAATGAAAAACTGCTAATTTTTTAGAAAAACCATATAATTTGAAATAATACTAACTTGGCCTAAAACAGTGTTTATCAAAAAAACATTGATTTTCTAAAAAGCTGTCGATTAAATTCACATAAAAATGCTTTAATACGATGTAAAGTACAGAACTACAATAGAACCAAGCAATTCTTGCAATGAAAAACTGCTAGTTTTTCAGAAAAATCATATCATTTGCAATAATACTAACTTGGCCTAAAACAGTGTTTATCAAAAAAACATTGATTTTCTCAAAAACTGTCGATTAAATTCACATAAAAATGCTTTAAAACGATGTAAAGTACAGAACTACAATAGAACAAAGCAATTTTTCCAATGAAAAAGTGCTAGTTTTTCAGAAAAACCATATCACTTGCAATAATACTAACTTGGCCTAAAACAGTGTTTATCAAAAAAACATTGACTTTCTCAAAAACTATCGATTAAATTCACATAAAAAAGCTTTAAAACGATGTAAAGAAGAGAACTACAATAGAACGAAGCAATTTTTCCAATGAAAAACTGCTAATTTTTTAGAAAAACCATATATTTTGAAATAATACTAACTTGGCCTAAAACAGTGTTTATCAAAAAAACATTGATTTTCTAAAAAACTGTCGATTAAATTCACATAAAAATGCTTTAATACGATGTAAAGTACAGAACTACAATAGAACCAAGCAATTCTTGCAATGAAAAACTGCTAGTTTTTCAGAAAAATCATATCATTTGCAATAATACTAACTTGGCCTAAAACAGTGTTTATCAAAAAAACATTGATTTTCTCAAAAACTGTCGATTAAATTCACATAAAAATGCTTTAAAACGATGTAAAGTACAGAACTACAATAGAACAAAGCAATTTTTCCAATGAAAAAGTGCTAGTTTTTCAGAAAAACCATATCACTTGCAATAATACTAACTTGGCCTAAAACAGTGTTTATCAAAAAAACATTGACTTTCTCAAAAACTATCGATTAAATTCACATAAAAAAGCTTTAAAACGATGTAAAGAAGAGAACTACAATAGAACGAAGCAATTTTTCCAATGAAAAACTGCTAATTTTTTAGAAAAACCATATATTTTGAAATAATACTAACTTGGCCTAAAACAGTGTTTATCAAAAAAACATTGATTTTCTAAAAAACTGTCGATTAAATTCACATAAAAATGCTTTAATACGATGTAAAGTACAGAACTACAATAGAACCAAGCAATTCTTGCAATGAAAAACTGCTAGTTTTTCAGAAAAATCATATCATTTGCAATAATACTAACTTGGCCTAAAACAGTCTTTATCAAAAAAACATTGATTTTCTCAAAAACTGTCGATTAAATTCACATAAAAACGCTTTTAAACGATGTAATGTACAGAACTACAATAGAACCAAGCAATTTTTCCAATGAAAAACTGCTAATTTTTTAGAAAAACCATATATTTTGAAATAATACTAACTTGGCCTAAAACAGTGTTTATCAAAAAAACATTGATTTTCTAAAAAACTGTCGATTAAATTCACATAAAAATGCTTTATTACGATGTAAAGTACAGAACTACAATAGAACCAAGCAATTCTTGCAATGAAAAACTGCTAGTTTTTCAGAAAAATCATATCATTTGCAATAATACTAACTTGGCCTAAAACAGTGTTTATCAAAAAAACATTGATTTTCTCAAAAACTGTCGATTAAATTCACATAAAAATGCTTTAAAACGATGTAAAGTACAGAACTACAATAGAACAAAGCAATCTTTCCAATGAAAAAGTGCTAGTTTTTCAGAAAAACCATATCACTTGCAATAATCCTAACTTGGCCTAAAACAGTGTTTATCAAAAAAACATTGATTTGCTCAAAAACTTTCGATTAAATTCACATAAAAATGCTTTAAAACGATGTAAAGTACAGAATTACAATAGAACAAAGCAATTTTTGCAATGAAAAATTGCTAGTTTTTCAGAAAAATCATATTATTTGCAATAATACTAACTTGGCCTAAAACAGTGTTTATCAAAAAAACATTGACTTTCTCAAAAACTATCGATTAAATTCACATAAAAAAGCTTTAAAACGATGTAAAGAAGAGAACTACAATAGAACGAAGCAATTTGTGCAATGAAAAACTGCTAGTTTTTCAGAAAAACCATATCATTTGAAATAAAACTAACTTGGCCTAAAACAGTTTTTATCAAAAAAACATTGACTTTCTCAAAAACTGTCGATTAAACTCACATAAAAATGCTTTAAAACGATGTAAAGTACAGAACTACAATAGAATGAAGCAATTTTTGCAATGAAAAACTGCTAGTTTTTCAGAAAAATAATATCATTTCCAATAATACTAACTTGGGCAAAAACAATGTTTATCAAAAAAACATTGTCTTTCTCAAAAACTATCGATTGAATTCACTTAAAAATGCTTTTAAACGACGTAAAGTACAGAATTACAATAGAACCAAGCAAGTTTTGCAATGAAAAACTGCTAGTTTTTTTAAAAAAACCATATCATTTGAAGTAATACTAACTTGGCCTAAAACAGTGTTTATCAAAAAAACATTGACTTTCTCAAAAACTCTCGATTAAATTCACATAAAAACGCTTTGAAACGGTGTAAAGTGCAGAACAACAATAGAACCAAGTAATTTTTGCAATGAAAAACTGCTATTTTTTTAGAAAAACCATATAATTTGAAATAATACTAACTTGGCCTAAAACAGTGTTTATCAAGAAAACATTGACTTTATCAAAAACTGTCGATTAAATTCACATAAAAACGCTTTAAAACGGTGTAAAGTACAGAACTACAATAGAACCAAGCAATTTTTCCTATGAAAAACTGCTATTTTTTTAGAAAAACCATATAATTTGAAATAATACTAACTTGGCCTAAAACAGTGTTTATCAAAAAAACATTGATTTTCTCAAAAACTGTCGATTAAATTCACATAAAAATGCTTTAAAACGATGTAAAGTACAGAACTACAATAGAACCAAGCAATTTCTAATGAAAAACTGCTAATTTTTTAGAAAAACCATATAATTTGAAATAATACTAACTTGGCCTAAAACAGTGTTTATCAAAAAAACATTGATTTTCTAAAAAACTGTCGATTAAATTCACATAAAAATGCTTTAATACGATGTAAAGTACAGAACTACAATAGAACCAAGCAATTTTTCCAATGAAAAACTGCTAATTTTTTAGAAAAACCATGTAATTTGAAATAATACTAATTTGGCCTAAAACAGTGTTTATCAAAAAAACATTGATTTTCTAAAAAACTGTCAATTAAATTCACATAAAAATGCTTTAATACGATGTAAAGTACAGAACTACAATAGAACCAAGCAATTTTTGCAATGAAAAACTGCTAGTTTTTCAGAAAAACCATATCATTTGAAATAATACTAACTTGGCCTAAAACAGTGTTTATCAAAAAAACATTGATTTTCTTAAAAACTATCGATTAAATTCGCATAAAAATGCTTAAAGTACAGAACTACAATAGAATCAAGCAATTTTTGCAATGAAAAACTGCTAGTTTTTCAGAAAAATCATATCATTTGCATTAATACTAACTTGGCCTAAAACAATGTTTATCAAAAAAACATTGACTTTATCAAAAACTATCGATTAAATTCACATAAAAATGCTTTAAAACGACGTAAAGTACAGAACTACAATAGAACCAAGCAATTTTTGCAATGAAAAACTGCTAGTTTTTTAGAAAAACCATATCATTTGCAATAAAACTAACTTGGCCTAAAACAGTGTTTATCAAAAAGACATTGACTTTCTCAAAAACTGTCGATTAAATTCACATAAAAATGCTGTAAAACGATGTAAAGTACAGAACTACAATAGAACCAAGCAATTTTTCCAATGACAAAATGCTAGTTCTTCAGAAAAATAATATCATTTGCAATAATACTAACTTGGCCTAAAACAGTGTTTATCAAAAAAACATTGATTTTCTCAAAAACTGTCGATTAAATTCACATAAAAATGCTTTAAAACGATGTAAAGTACAGAACTACAATAGAACCAAGCAATTTTTCCAATGAAAAACTGCTAATTTTTTAGAAAAACCATATAATTTGAAATAATACTAACTTGGCCTAAAACAGTGTTTATCAAAAAAACATTGATTTTCTAAAAAACTGTCGATTAAATTCACATAAAAATGCTTTAATACGATGTAAAGTACAGAACTACAATAGAACCAAGCAATTTTTCCAATGAAAAACTGCTAATTTTTTAGAAAAACCATGTAATTTGAAATAATACTAATTTGGCCTAAAACAGTGTTTATCAAAAAAACATTGATTTTCTAAAAAACTGTCAATTAAATTCACATAAAAATGCTTTAATACGATGTAAAGTACAGAACTACAATAGAACCAAGCAATTTTTGCAATGAAAAACTGCTAGTTTTTCAGAAAAACCATATCATTTGAAATAATACTAACTTGGCCTAAAACAGTGTTTATCAAAAAAACATTGATTTTCTTAAAAACTATCGATCAAATTCCCATAAAAATGCTTAAAGTACAGAACTACAATAGAATCAAGCAATTTTTGCAATGAAAAACTGCTAGTTTTTCAGAAAAATCATATCATTTGCATTAATACTAACTTGGCCTAAAACAATGTTTATCAAAAAAACATTGACTTTATCAAAAACTATCGATTAAATTCACATAAAAATGCTTTAAAACGACGTAAAGTACAGAATTACAATAGAACAAAGCAATTTTTGCAATGAAAAACTGCTAGTTTTTCAGAAAAATCATATTATTTGCAATAATACTAACTTGGCCTAAAACAGTGTTTATCAAAAAAACATTGATTTTCTCAAAAACTGTCGATTAAATTCACATAAAAATGCTTTAAAACGATGTAAAGTACAGAACTACAATAGAACAAAGCAATTTTTCCAATGAAAAAGTGCTAGTTTTTCAGAAAAACCATATCACTTGCAATAATACTAACTTGGCCTAAAACAGTGTTTATCAAAAAAACATTGACTTTCTCAAAAACTATCGATTAAATTCACATAAAAAAGCTTTAAAACGATGTAAAGAAGAGAACTACAATAGAACCAAGCAATTTTTCCAATGAAAAACTGCTAATTTTTTAGAAAAACCATATATTTTGAAATAATACTAACTTGGCCTAAAACAGTGTTTATCAAAAAAACATTGATTTTCTAAAAAACTATCGATTAAATTCACATAAAAATGCTTTAATACGATGTAAAGTACAGAACTACAATAGAACCAAGCAATTCTTGCAATGAAAAACTGCTAGTTTTTCAGAAAAATCATATCATTTGCAATAATACTAACTTGGCCTAAAACAGTGTTTATCAAAAAAACATTGATTTTCTCAAAAACTGTCGATTAAATTCACATAAAAATGCTTTAAAACGATGTAAAGTACAGAACTACAATAGAACAAAGCAATTTTGCCAATGAAAAAGTGCTAGTTTTTCAGAAAAACCATATCACTTGCAATAATCCTAACTTGGCCTAAAACAGTGTTTATCAAAAAAACATTGATTTGCTCAAAAACTTTCGATTAAATTCACATAAAAATGCTTTAAAACGATGTAAAGTACAGAATTACAATAGAACAAAGCAATTTTTGCAATGAAAAACTGCTAGTTTTTCAGAAAAATCATATTATTTGCAATAATACTAACTTGGCCTAAAACAGTGTTTATCAAAAAAACATTGACTTTCTCAAAAACTATCGATTAAATTCACATAAAAAAGCTTTAAAACGATGTAAAGAAGAGAACTACAATAGAACGAAGCAATTTGTGCAATGAAAAACTGCTAGTTTTTCAGAAAAACCATATCATTTGAAATAAAACTAACTTGGCCTAAAACAGTTTTTATCAAAAAAACATTGACTTTCTCAAAAACTGTCGATTAAACTCACATAAAAATGCTTTAAAACGATGTAAAGTACAGAACTACAATAGAATGAAGCAATTTTTGCAATGAAAAACTGCTAGTTTTTCAGAAAAATAATATCATTTCCAATAATACTAACTTGGCCAAAAACAATGTTTATCAAAAAAACATTGTCTTTCTCAAAAACTATCGATTGAATTCACTTAAAAATGCTTTTAAACGACGTAAAGTACAGAATTACAATAGAACCAAGCAAGTTTTGCAATGAAAAACTGCTAGTTTTTTTAAAAAAACCATATCATTTGAAATAATACTAACTTGGCCTAAAACAGTGTTTATCAAAAAAACATTGACTTTCTCAAAAACTCTCGATTAAATTCACATAAAAACGCTTTGAAACGGTGTAAAGTGCAGAACAACAATAGAACCAAGTAATTTTTGCAATGAAAAACTGCTATTTTTTTAGAAAAACCATATAATTTGAAATAATACTAACTTGGCCTAAAACAGTGTTTATCAAGAAAACATTGACTTTCTCAAAAACTGTCGATTAAATTCACATAAAAACGCTTTAAAACGGTGTAAAGTACAGAACTACAATAGAACCAAGCAATTTTTCCTATGAAAAACTGCTATTTTTTTAGAAAAACCATATAATTTGAAATAATACTAACTTGGCCTAAAACAGTGTTTATCAAAAAAACATTGATTTTCTCAAAAACTGTCGATTAAATTCACATAAAAATGCTTTAAAACGATGTAAAGTACAGAACTACAATAGAACCAAGCAATTTCCAATGAAAAACTGCTAATTTTTTAGCAAAACCATGTAATTTGAAATAATACTAATTTGGCCTAAAACAGTGTTTATCAAAAAAACATTGATTTTCTAAAAAACTGTAAATTAAATTCACATAAAAATGCTTTAATACGATGTAAAGTACAGAACTACAATAGAACCAAGCAATTTTTGCAATGAAAAACTGCTAGTTTTTCAGAAAAACCATATCATTTGAAATAATACTAACTTGGCCTAAAACAGTGTTTATCAAAAAAACATTGATTTTCTTAAAAACTATCGATTAAATTCGCATAAAAATGCTTAAAGTACAGAACTACAATAGAATCAAGCAATTTTTGCAATGAAAAACTGCTAGTTTTTCAGAAAAATCATATCATTTGCATTAATACTAACTTGGCCTAAAACAACGTTTATCAAAAAAACATTGACTTTATCAAAAACTATCGATTAAATTCACATAAAAATGCTTTAAAACGACGTAAAGTACAGAACTACAATAGAACCAAGCAATTTTTGCAATGAAAAACTGCTAGTTTTTTAGAAAAACCATATCATTTGCAATCAAACTAACTTGGCCTAAAACAGTGTTTATCAAAAAAACATTGACTTTCTCAAAAACTGTCGATTAAATTCACATAAAAATGCTGTAAAACGATGTAAAGTACAGAACTACAATAGAACCAAGCAATTTTTCCAATGACAAAATGCTAGTTCTTCAGAAAAATAATATCATTTGCAATAATACTAACTTGGCCTAAAACAGTGTTTATCAAAAAAACATTGATTTTCTCAAAAACTGTCGATTAAATTCACATAAAAATGCTTTAAAACGATGTAAAGTACAGAACTACAATAGAACCAAGCAATTTTTCCAATGGAAAACTGCTAATTTTTTAGAAAAACCATATAATTTGAAATAATACTAACTTGGCCTAAAACAGTGTTTATCAAAAAAACATTGATTTTCTAAAAAACTGTCGATTAAATTCACATAAAAATGCTTTAATACGATGTAAAGTACAGAACTACAATAGAACCAAGCAATTTTTCCAATGAAAAACTGCTAATTTTTTAGAAAAACCATGTAATTTGAAATAATACTAATTTGGCCTAAAACAGTGTTTATCAAAAAAACATTGATTTTCTAAAAAACTGTCAATTAAATTCACATAAAAATGCTTTAATACGATGTAAAGTACAGAACTACAATAGAACCAAGAAATTTTTGCAATGAAAAACTGCTAGTTTTTCAGAAAAACCATATCATTTGAAATAATACTAACTTGGCCTAAAACAGTGTTTATCAAAAAAACATTGATTTTCTTAAAAACTATCGATTAAATTCGCATAAAAATGCTTAAAGTACAGAACTACAATAGAATCAAGCAATTTTTGCAATGAAAAACTGCTAGTTTTTCAGAAAAATCATATCATTTGCATTAATACTAACTTGGCCTAAAACAATGTTTATCAAAAAAACATTGACTTTATCAAAAACTATCGATTAAATTCACATAAAAATGCTTTAAAACGACGTAAAGTACAGAACTACAATAGAACCAAGCAATTTTTGCAATGAAAAACTGCTAGTTTTTTAGAAAAACCGTATCATTTGCAATAAAACTAACTTGGCCTAAAACAGTGTTTATCAAAAAAACATTGACTTTCTCAAAAACTGTCGATTAAATTCACATAAAAATGCTGTAAAACGATGTAAAGTACAGAACTACAATAGAACCAAGCAATTTTTCCAATGACAAAATGCTAGTTCTTCAGAAAAATAATATCATTTGCAATAATACTAACTTGGCCTAAAACAGTGTTTATCAAAAAAACATTGACTTTTTCAAAAACTATCGAATAAATTCACATAAAAATGCTTTAAAACGATGTAAAGAACAAAACTACAATAGAATCAAGCAATTTTTGCAATGAAAAACTGCTAGTTTCTCAGAAAAATCATATCATTCGCAATAATACTAACTTGGCCTAAAACAGTGTTTATCAAAAAAAAAATGATTTTCTCAAAAACTGTCGATTAAATTCACATAAAAATGCTTTAATACGATGTAAAGTACAGAACTACAATAGAACCAAGCAATTTTTCCAATGAAAAACTGCTAATTTTTTAGAAAAACCATGTAATTTGAAATAATACTAATTTGGCCTAAAACAGTGTTTATCAAAAAAACATTGATTTTCTAAAAAACAGTCAATTAAATTCACATAAAAATGCTTTAATACGATGTAAAGTACAGAACTACAATAGAACCAAGCAATTTTTGCAATGAAAAACTGCTAGTTTTTCAGAAAAACCATATCATTTGAAATAATACTAACTTGGCCTAAAACAGTGTTTATCAAAAAAACATTGATTTTCTTAAAAACTATCGATTAAATTCGCATAAAAATGCTTAAAGTACAGAACTACAATAGAATCAAGCAATTTTTGCAATGAAAAACTGCTAGTTTTTCAGAAAAATCATATCATTTGCATTAATACTAACTTGGCCTAAAACAATGTTTATCAAAAAAACATTGACTTTATCAAAAACTATCGATTAAATTCACATAAAAATGCTTTAAAACGACGTAAAGTACAGAACTACAATAGAACCAAGCAATTTTTGCAATGAAAAACTGCTAGTTTTTTAGAAAAACCATATCATTTGCAATAAAACTAACTTGGCCTAAAACAGTGTTTATCAAAAAAACATTGACTTTCTCAAAAACTGTCGATTAAATTCACATAAAAATGCTGTAAAACGATGTAAAGTACAGAACTACAATAGAACCAAGCAATTTTTCCAATGACAAAATGCTAGTTCTTCAGAAAAATAATATCATTTGCAATAATACTTACTTGGCCTAAAACAGTGTTTATCAAAAAAACATTGACTTTTTCAAAAACTATCGAATAAATTCACATAAAAATGCTTTAAAACGATGTAAAGAACAAAACTACAATAGAATCAAGCAATTTTTGCAATGAAAAACTGCTAGTTTCTCAGAAAAATCATATCATTCGCAATAATACTAACTTGGCCTAAAACAGTGTTTATCAAAAAAAAAATGATTTTCTCAAAAACTGTCGATTAAATTCACATAAAAATGCTTTAATACGATGTAAAGTACAGAACTACAATAGAACCAAGCAATTTTTCCAATGAAAAACTGCTAATTTTTTAGAAAAACCATGTAATTTGAAATAATACTAATTTGGCCTAAAACAGTGTTTATCAAAAAAACATTGATTTTCTAAAAAACAGTCAATTAAATTCACATAAAAATGCTTTAATACGATGTAAAGTACAGAACTACAATAGAACCAAGCAATTTTTGCAATGAAAAACTGCTAGTTTTTCAGAAAAACCATATCATTTGAAATAATACTAACTTGGCCTAAAACAGTGTTTATCAAAAAAACATTGATTTTCTTAAAAACTATCGATTAAATTCGCATAAAAATGCTTAAAGTACAGAACTACAATAGAATCAAGCAATTTTTGCAATGAAAAACTGCTAGTTTTTCAGAAAAATCATATCATTTGCATTAATACTAACTTGGCCTAAAACAATGTTTATCAAAAAAACATTGACTTTATCAAAAACTATCGATTAAATTCACATAAAAATGCTTTAAAACGACGTAAAGTACAGAACTACAATAGAACCAAGCAATTTTTGCAATGAAAAACTGCTAGTTTTTTAGAAAAACCATATCATTTGCAATAAAACTAACTTGGCCTAAAACAGTGTTTATCAAAAAAACATTGACTTTCTCAAAAACTGTCGATTAAATTCACATAAAAATGCTGTAAAACGATGTAAAGTACAGAACTACAATAGAACCAAGCAATTTTTCCAATGACAAAATGCTAGTTCTTCAGAAAAATAATATCATTTGCAATAATACTAACTTGGCCTAAAACAGTGTTTATCAAAAAAACATTGACTTTTTCAAAAACTATCGAATAAATTCACATAAAAATGCTTTAAAACGATGTAAAGAACAAAACTACAATAGAATCAAGCAATTTTTGCAATGAAAAACTGCTAGTTTCTCAGAAAAATCATATCATTCGCAATAATACTAACTTGGCCTAAAACAGTGTTTATCAAAAAAAAAATGATTTTCTCAAAAACTGTCGATTAAATTCACATAAAAACGCTTTTAAACGATGTAAAGTACAGAACTACAATAGAACCAAGCAATTTTTCCAATGAAAAACTGCTAATTTTTTAGAAAAACCATATAATTTGAAATAATACTAACTTGGCCTAAAACAGTGTTTATCAAAAAAACATTGACTTTATAAAAAACTGTCGATTAAATTCACATAAAAATGCTTTAATACGATGTAAAGTACAGAACTACAATAGAACCAAGCAATTCTTGCAATGAAAAACTGCTAGTTTTTCAGAAAAATCATATCATTTGCAATAATACTAACTTGGCCTAAAACAGTGTTTATCAAAAAAACATTGATTTTCTCAAAAACTGTCGATTAAATTCACATAAAAATGCTTTAAAACGATGTAAAGTACAGAACTACAATAGAACAAAGCAATTTTTCCAATGAAAAAGTGCTAGTTTTTCAGAAAAACCATATCACTTGCAATAATACTAACTTGGCCTAAAACAGTGTTTATCAAAAAAACATTGACTTTCTCAAAAACTATCAATTAAATTCACATAAAAAAGCTTTAAAACGATGTAAAGAAGAGAACTACAATAGAACGAAGCAATTTTTCCAATGAAAAACTGCTAATTTTTTAGAAAAACCATATAATTTGAAATAATACTAACTTGGCCTAAAACAGTGTTTATCAAAAAAACATTGATTTTCTAAGAAACTGTCGATTAAATTCACATAAAAATGCTTTAATACGATGTAAAGTACAGAACTACAATAGAACCAAGCAATTCTTGCAATGAAAAACTGCTAGTTTTTCAGAAAAATCATATCATTTGCAATAATACTAACTTGGCCTAAAACAGTGTTTATCAAAAAAACATTGATTTTCTCAAAAACTGTCGATTAAATTCACATAAAAATGCTTTAAAACGATGTAAAGTACAGAACTACAATAGAACCAAGCAATTTTTCCAATGAAAAACTGCTAATTTTTTAGAAAAACCATATAATTTGAACTAATACTAACTTGGCCTAAAACAGTGTTTATCAAAAAAACATTGATTTTCTAAATAACTGTCGATTAAATTCACATAAAAATGCTTTAATACGATGTAAAGTACAGAACTACAATAGAACCAAGCAATTTTTCCAATGAAAAACTGCTAATTTTTTAGAAAAACCATGTAATTTGAAATAATACTAATTTGGCCTAAAACAGTGTTTATCAAAAAAACATTGATTTTCTAAAAAACTGTCAATTAAATTCACATAAAAATGCTTTAATACGATGTAAAGTACAGAACTACAATAGAACCAAGCAATTTTTGCAATGAAAAACTGCTAGTTTTTCAGAAAAACCATATCATTTGAAATAATACTAACTTGGCCTGAAACAGTGTTTATCAAAAAAACATTGATTTTCTTAAAAACTATCGATTAAATTCGCATAAAAATGCTTAAAGTACAGAACTACAATAGAATCAAGCAATTTTTGCAATGAAAAACTGCTAGTTTTTCAGAAAAATCATATCATTTGCATTAATACTAACTTGGCCTAAAACAGTGTTTATCAATAAAACATTGACTTTATCAAAAACTATCGATTAAATTCACATAAAAATGCTGTAAAACGATGTAAAGTACAGAACTACAATAGAACCAAGCAATTTTTCCAATGACAAAATGCTAGTTCTTCAGAAAAATAATATCATTTGCAATAATACTAACTTGGCCTAAAACAGTGTTTATCAAAAAAACATTGACTTTTTCAAAAACTATCGAATAAATTCACATAAAAATGCTTTAAAACGATGTAAAGAACAAAACTACAATAGAATCAAGCAATTTTTGCAATGAAAAACTGCTAGTTTCTCAGAAAAATCATATCATTTGCAATAATACTAACTTGGCCTAAAACAGTGTTTATCAAAAAAAAAATGATTTTCTCAAAAACTGTCGATTAAATTCACATAAAAACGCTTTTAAACGATGTAAAGTACAGAACTACAATAGAACCAAGCAATTTTTCCAATGAAAAACTGCTAATTTTTTAGAAAAACCATATAATTTGAAATAATACTAACTCGGCCTAAAACAGTGTTTATCAAAAAAACATTGATTTTCTAAAAAACTGTCGATTAAATTCACATAAAAATGCTTTAATACGATGTAAAGTACAGAACTACAATAGAACCAAGCAATTCTTGCAATGAAAAACTGCTAGTTTTTCAGAAAAATCATATCATTTGCGATAATACTAACTTGGCCTAAAACAGTGTTTATCAAAAAAACATTGATTTTCTCAAAAACTGTCGATTAAATTCACATAAAAATGCTTTAAAACGATGTAAAGTACAGAACTACAATAGAACAAAGCAATTTTTCCAATGAAAAAGTGCTAGTTTTTCAGAAAAACCATATCACTTGCAATAATCCTAACTTGGCCTAAAACAGTGTTTATCAAAAAAACATTGATTTGCTCAAAAACTTTCGATTAAATTCACATAAAAATGCTTTAAAACGATGTAAAGTACAGAATTACAATAGAACAAAGCAATTTTTGCAATGAAAAACTGCTAGTTTTTCAGAAAAATCATATCATTTGCAATAATACTAACTTGGCCTAAAACAGTGTTTATCAAAAAAACATTGACTTTCTCAAAAACTATCGATTAAATTCACATAAAAAAGCTTTAAAACGATGTAAAGAAGAGAACTACAATAGAACGAAGCAATTTGTGCAATGAAAAACTGCTAGTTTTTCAGAAAAACCATATCATTTGAAATAAAACTAACTTGGCCTAAAACAGTGTTTATCAAAAAAAAAATGATTTTCTCAAAAACTGTCGATTAAATTCACATAAAAACGCTTTTAAACGATGTAATGTACAGAACTACAATAGAACCAAGCAATTTTTCCAATGAAAAACTGCTAATTTTTTAGAAAAACCATATAATTTGAAATAATACTAACTTGGCCTAAAACAGTGTTTATCAAAAAAACATTGATTTTCTAAAAAGCTGTCGATTAGATTCACATAAAAATGCTTTAATACGATGTAAAGTACAGAACTACAATAGAACCAAGCAATTCTTGCAATGAAAAACTGCTAGTTTTTCAGAAAAATCATATCATTTGCAATAATACTAACTTGGCCTAAAACAGTGTTTATCAAAAAAACATTGATTTTCTCAAAAACTGTCGATTAAATTCACATAAAAATGCTTTAAAACGATGTAAAGTACAGAACTACAATAGAACAAAGCAATTTTTCCAATGAAAAAGTGCTAGTTTTTCAGAAAAACCATATCACTTGCAATAATACTAACTTGGCCTAAAACAGTGTTTATCAAAAAAACATTGACTTTCTCAAAAACTATCGATTAAATTCACATAAAAAAGCTTTAAAACGATGTAAAGAAGAGAACTACAATAGAACGAAGCAATTTTTCCAATGAAAAACTGCTAATTTTTTAGAAAAACCATATATTTTGAAATAATACTAACTTGGCCTAAAACAGTGTTTATCAAAAAAACATTGATTTTCTAAAAAACTGTCGATTAAATTCACATAAAAATGCTTTAATACGATGTAAAGTACAGAACTACAATAGAACCAAGCAATTCTTGCAATGAAAAACTGCTAGTTTTTCAGAAAAACCATATCACTTGCAATAATACTAACTTGGCCTAAAACAGTGTTTATCAAAAAAAAAATGATTTTCTCAAAAACTGTCGATTAAATTCACATAAAAACGCTTTTAAACGTTGTAATGTACAGAACTACAATAGAACCAAGCAATTTTTCCAATGAAAAACTGCTAATTTTTTAGAAAAACCATATAATTTGAAATAATACTAACTTGGCCTAAAACAGTGTTTATCAAAAAAACATTGATTTTCTAAAAAGCTGTCGATTAAATTCACATAAAAATGCTTTAATACGATGTAAAGTACAGAACTACAATAGAACCAAGCAATTCTTGCAATGAAAAACTGCTAGTTTTTCAGAAAAATCATATCATTTGCAATAATACTAACTTGGCCTAAAACAGTGTTTATCAAAAAAACATTGATTTTCTCAAAAACTGTCGATTAAATTCACATAAAAATGCTTTAAAACGATGTAAAGTACAGAACTACAATAGAACAAAGCAATTTTTCCAATGAAAAAGTGCTAGTTTTTCAGAAAAACCATATCACTTGCAATAATACTAACTTGGCCTAAAACAGTGTTTATCAAAAAAACATTGACTTTCTCAAAAACTATCGATTAAATTCACATAAAAAAGCTTTAAAACGATGTAAAGAAGAGAACTACAATAGAACGAAGCAATGTTTCCAATGAAAAACTGCTAATTTTTTAGAAAAACCATATATTTTGAAATAATACTAACTTGGCCTAAAACAGTGTTTATCAAAAAAACATTGATTTTCTAAAAAACTGTCGATTAAATTCACATAAAAATGCTTTAATACGATGTAAAGTACAGAACTACAATAGAACCAAGCAATTCTTGCAATGAAAAACTGCTAGTTTTTCAGAAAAACCATATCACTTGCAATAATACTAACTTGGCCTAAAACAGTGTTTATCAAAAAAACATTGACTTTCTCAAAAACTATCGATTAAATTCACATAAAAAAGCTTTAAAACGATGTAAAGAAGAGAACTACAATAGAACGAAGCAATTTTTCCAATCAAAAACTGCTAATTTTTTAGAAAAACCATATATTTTGAAATAATACTAACTTGGCCTAAAACAGTGTTTATCAAAAAAACATTGATTTTCTAAAAAACTGTCGATTAAATTCACATAAAAATGCTTTAATACGATGTAAAGTACAGAACTACAATAGAACCAAGCAATTCTTGCAATGAAAAACTGCTAGTTTTTCAGAAAAATCATATCATTTGCAATAATACTAACTTGGCCTAAAACAGTGTTTATCAAAAAAACATTGATTTTCTCAAAAACTGTCGATTAAATTCACATAAAAATGCTTTAAAACGATGTAAAGTACAGAACTACAATAGAACAAAGCAATTTTTCCAATGAAAAAGTGCCAGTTTTTCAGAAAAACCATATCACTTGCAATAATCCTAACTTGGCCTAAAACAGTGTTTATCAAAAAAACATTGATTTGCTCAAAAACTTTCGATTAAATTCACCTAAAAATGCTTTAAAACGATGTAAAGTACAGAATTACAATAGAACAAAGCAATTTTTGCAATGAAAAACTGCTAGTTTTTCAGAAAAATCATATCATTTGCAATAATACTAACTTGGCCTAAAACAGTGTTTATCAAAAAAACATTGACTTTCTCAAAAACTATCGATTAAATTCACATAAAAATGCTTTAAAACGACGTAAGGTACAGAACGACAATAGAACGAAGCAATTTGTGCAATGAAAAACTGCTAGTTTTTCAGAAAAACCATATCATTTGAAATAAAACTAACTTGGCCTAAAACAGTGTTTATCAAAAAAAAAATGATTTTCTCAAAAACTGTCGATTAAATTCACATAAAAACGCTTTTAAACGATGTAAAGTACAGAACTACAATAGAACCAAGCAATTTTTCCAATGAAAAACTGCTAATTTTTTAGAAAAACCATATAATTTGAAATAATACTAACTTGGCCTAAAACAGTGTTTATCAAAAAAACATTGATTTTCTAAAAAGCTGTCGATTAAATTCACATAAAAATGCTTTAATACGATGTAAAGTACAGAACTACAATAGAACCAAGCAATTCTTGCAATGAAAAACTGCTAGTTTTTCAGAAAAATCATATCATTTGCAATAATACTAACTTGGCCTAAAACAGTGTTTATCAAAAAAACATTGATTTTCTCAAAAACTGTCGATTAAATTCACATAAAAATGCTTTAAAACGATGTAAAGTACAGAACTACAATAGAACAAAGCAATTTTTCCAATGAAAAAGTGCTAGTTTTTCAGAAAAACTATATCACTTGCAATAATACTAACTTGGCCTAAAACAGTGTTTTTCAAAAAAACATTGACTTTCTCAAAAACTATCGATTAAATTCACATAAAAAAGCTTTAAAACGATGTAAAGAAGAGAACTACAATAGAACGAAGCAATTTTTCCAATGAAAAACTGCTAATTTTTTAGAAAAACCATATATTTTGAAATAATACTAACTTGGCCTAAAACAGTGTTTATCAAAAAAACATTGATTTTCTAAAAAACTGTCGATTAAATTCACATAAAAATGCTTTAATACGATGTAAAGTACAGAACTACAATAGAACCAAGCAATTCTTGCAATGAAAAACTGCTAGTTTTTCAGAAAAATCATATCATTTGCAATAATACTAACTTGGCCTAAAACAGTGTTTATCAAAAAAACATTGATTTTCTCAAAAACTGTCGATTAAATTCACATAAAAATGCTTTAAAACGTGGTACAGTACAGAACTACAATAGAACAAAGCAATTTTTCCAATGAAAAAGTGCTAGTTTTTCAGAAAAACCATATCACTTGCAATAATACTAACTTGGCCTAAAACAGTGTTTTTCAAAAAAACATTGACTTTCTCCAAAACTATCGATTAAATTCACATAAAAAAGCTTTAAAACGATGTAAAGAAGAGAACTACAATAGAACGAAGCAATTCTTGCAATGAAAAACTGCTAGTTTTTCAGAAAAATCATATCATTTGCAATAATACTAACTTGGCCTAAAACAGTGTTTATCAAAAAAACATTGATTTTCTCAAAAACTGTCGATTAAATTCACATAAAAATGCTTTAAAACGTGGTACAGTACAGAACTACAATAGAACAAAGCAATTTTTCCAATGAAAAAGTGCTAGTTTTTCAGAAAAACCATATCACTTGCAATAATCCTAACTTGGCCTAAAACAGTGTTTATCAAAAAAACATTGATTTGCTCAAAAACTTTCGATTAAATTCACATAAAAATGCTTTAAAACGATGTAAAGTACAGAATTACAATAGAACAAAGCAATTTTTGCAATGAAAAACTGCTAGTTTTTCAGAAAAATCATATCATTTGCAATAATACTAACTTGGCCTAAAACAGTGTTTATCAAAAAAACATTGACTTTCTCAAAAACTATCGATTAAATTCACATAAAAAAGCTTTAAAACGATGTAAAGAAGAGAACTACAATAGAACGAAGCAATTTGTGCAATGAAAAACTGCTAGTTTTTCAGAAAAACCATATCATTTGAAATAAAACTAACTTGGCCTAAAACAGTTTTTATCAAAAAAACATTGACTTTCTCAAAAACTGTCGATTAAACTCACATAAAAATGCTTTAAAACGATGTAAAGTACAGAACTACAATAGAATGAAGCAATTTTTGCAATGAAAAACTGCTAGTTTTTCAGAAAATAATATCATTTCCAATAATACTAACTTGGCCAAAAACAATGTTTATCAAAAAAACATTGTCTTTCTCAAAAACTATCGATTGAATTCACTTAAAAATGCTTTTAAACGACGTAAAGTACAGAATTACAATAGAACCAAGCAAGTTTTGCAATGAAAAACTGCTAGTTTTTTTAAAAAAACCATATCATTTGAAATAATACTAACTTGGCCTAAAACAGTGTTTATCAAAAAAACATTGACTTTCTCAAAAACTGTCGATTAAATTCACATAAAAACGCTTTGAAACGGTGTAAAGTGCAGAACAACAATAGAACCAAGTAATTTTTCCAATGAAAAACTGCTATTTTTTTAGAAAAACCATATAATTTGAAATAATACTAACTTGGCCTAAAACAGTGTTTATCAAGAAAACATTGACTTTCTCAAAAACTGTCGATTAAATTCACATAAAAACGCTTTAAAACGGTGTAAAGTACAGAACTACAATAGAACCAAGCAATTTTTCCTATGAAAAACTGCTATTTTTTTAGAAAAACCATATAATTTGAAATAATACTAACTTGGCCTAAAACAGTGTTTATCAAGAAAACATTGATTTTCTAAAAAACTGTCGATTAAATTCACATAAAAATGCTTTAATACGATGTAAAGTACAGAACTACAATAGGACCAAGCAATTTTTGCAATGAACAACTGCTAGTTTTTCAGAAAAACCATATCATTTGCAATAATACTAACTTGGCCTAAAACAATGCTTATCAAAAAAACATTGATTTTCTCAAAAACTGTCGATTAAATTCACATAAAAATGCTTTAAAACGATGTAAAGTACAAAACTACAATAGAACAAAGCAATTTTTCCAATGAACAACTGCTAGTTTTTCAGAAAAACCATATCATTTGCATTAATAGTAACTTGGCCTAAAACAATGTTTATCAAAAAAACATTGACTTCCTCAAAAACTATCGATTAAATTCACATAAAAATGCTTTAAAACGATGTAAAGTACACAACTACAATAGAATCAAGCAATTTTTGCAATGAAAAACTGCTAGTTTTTCAGAAAAATCATATCATTTGCAATAATACTAACTTGGCCTAAAACAGTGTTTATCAAAAAAACATTGATTTTCTCAAAAACTGTCGATTAAATTCACATAAAAACGCTTTAAAACGATGTAAAGTACAGAACTACAATAGAATCAAGCAATTTTTGCAATGAAAAACTGCTAGTTTTTCAGAAAAATAACATCATTTGCAATAATACTACTTTGGCCAAAAACAATGTTTATCAAAAAAACATTGACTTTCTCAAAAACTATCGATTAAATTCACTTAAAAATGCTTTAAAACGATGTAAAGTACAGAATTACAATAGAACCAAGCAATTTTTGCAATGAAAAACTGCTAGTTTTTTTAGAAAAACCATATCATTTGAAATAATACTAACTTGGCCTAAAACAGTGTTTATCAAAAAAACATTGATTGTCTCAAAAACTGTCGATTAAACTCACATAAAAATGCTTTAAAACGATGTAAAGTACAGAACTACAATAGAATCAAGCAATTTCTGCAATGAAAAACTGCTAGTTTTTCAGAAAAACCATATCATTTGCATTAATAGTAACTTGGCCTAAAACAATGTTTATCAAAAAAACATTGACTTCCTCAAAAACTATCGATTAAATTCACATAAAAATGCTTTAAAACGATGTAAAGTACACAACTACAATAGAATCAAGCAATTTTTGCAATGAAAAGCTGCTAGTTTTTCAGAAAAATCATATCATTTGCAATAATACTAACTTGGCCTAAAACAGTGTTTATCAAAAAAACATTGATTTTCTCAAAAACTGTCGATTAAATTCACATAAAAACGCTTTAAAACGATGTAAAGTACAGAACTACAATAGAATCAAGCAATTTTTGCAATGAAAAACTGCTAGTTTTTCAGAAAAATAATATCATTTGCAATAATACTACTTTGGCCAAAAACAATGTTTATCAAAAAAACATTGACTTTCTCAAAAACTATCGATTAAATTCACTTAAAAATGCTTTAAAACGATGTAAAGTACAGAATTACAATAGAACCAAGCAATTTTTGCAATGAAAAACTGCTAGTTTTTTTAGAAAAACCATATCATTTGAAATAATACTAACTTGGCCTAAAACAGTGTTTATCAAAAAAACATTGATTGTCTCAAAAACTGTCGATTAAACTCACATAAAAATGCTTTAAAACGATGTAAAGTACAGAACTACAATAGAATCAAGCAATTTCTGCAATGAAAAACTGCTAGTTTTTCAGAAAAATCATATCATTTGCAATAATACTAACTTGGCCTAAAACAGTGTTTATCAAAAAAACATTGATTTTCTCAAAAACTGTCGATTAAATTCACATAAAAACGCTTTAAAACGATGTAAAGTACAGAAGTACAATAGAACCAAGCAATTTTTCCAATGAAAAACAGCTATTTTTTTAGAAAAACCATATAATTTGAAATAATACTAACTTGGCCTAAAACAGTGTTTATCAAGAAAACATTGATTTTCTAAAAAACTGTCGATTAAATTCACATAAAAATGCTTTAATACGATGTAAAGTACAAAACTACAATAGAACAAAGCAATTATTCCAATGAACAACTGCTAGTTTTTCAGAAAAACCATATCATTTGCATTAATAGTAACTTGGCCTAAAACAATGTTTATCAAAAAAACATTGACTTCCTCAAAAACTATCGATTAAATTCACATAAAAATGCTTTAAAACGATGTAAAGTACACAACTACAATAGAATCAAGCAATTTTTGCAATGAAAAACTGCTAGTTTTTCAGGAAAATCATATCATTTGCAATAATACTAACTTGGCCTAAAACAGTGTTTATCAAAAAAACATTGATTTTCTCAAAAACTGTCGATTAAATTCACATAAAAACGCTTTAAAACGATGTAAAGTACAGAACTACAATAGAATCAAGCAATTTTTGCAATGAAAAACTGCTAGTTTTTCAGAAAAATAATATCATTTGCAATAATACTAACTTGGCCAAAAACAATGTTTATCAAAAAAACATTGACTTTCTCAAAAACTATCGATTAAATTCACTTAAAAATGCTTTAAAACGATGTAAAGTACAGAATTAAAATAGATCCAAGCAATTTTTGCAATGAAAAACTGCTAGTTTTTTTAGAAAAACCATATCATTTGAAATAATACTAACTTGGCCTAAAACAGTGTTTATCAAAAAAACATTGATTGTCTCAAAAACTGTCGATTAAACTCACATAAAAATGCTTTAAAACGATGTAAAGTACAGAACTACAATAGAATCAAGCAATTTTTGCAATGAAAAACTGCTAGTTTTTCAGAAAAATCATATCATTTGCAATAATACTAACTTGGCCTAAAACAGTGTTTATCAAAAAAACATTGATTTTCTCAAAAACTGTCGATTAAATTCACATAAAAACGCTTTAAAACGATGTAAAGTACAGATCTACAATAGAATCAAGCAATTTTTCCCAATGAAAAACTGCTATTTTTTTAGAAAAACCATATAATTTGAAATAATACTAACTTGGCCTAAAACAGTGTTTATCAAGAAAACATTGATTTTCTAAAAAACTGTCGATTAAATTCACATAAAAATGCTTTAATACGATGTAAAGTACAGAACTACAATAGCACCAAGCAATTTTTGCAATGAAAAACTGCTAGTTTTTCAGAAAAATCATATCATTTGCAATAATACTAATTGGCCTAAAACAGTTTTTATCAAAAAAACATTGATTTTCTCAAAAACTGTCGATTAAATTTACATAAAAATGCTTTAAGACGATGTAAAGTACAGAACTACAATAGAACAAAGCAATTTTTCCAATGAACAACTGCTAGTTTTTCAGAAAAACCATATCATTTGCAATAGTACTAACTTGGCCTAAAACAATGTTTATCAAAAAAACATTGACTTTCTCAAAAACTATCGATTAAATTCACATAAAAATGCTTTAAAACGATGTAGAGTACAGAACTACAATAGAACCAAGCAATTTTTGCAATGAAAAACTGCTAGTTTTTCAGAAAAATCATATCATTTGCAATAATACTAACTTGGCCTAAAGCAGTGTTTATCAAAAAAACATTGATTTTCTCAAAAACTGTCGATTAAATTCACATAAAAATGCTTTAAAACGATGTAAAGTACAAAACTACAATAGAACAAAGCAATTTTTGCAATGAAAAACTGCTAGTTTTTCAGAAAAGTCATATCATTTGCAATAATACTAACTTGGCCTAAAACAGTGTTTATCAAAAAAACATTGATTTTCTCAAAAACTGTCGATTAAATTCACATAAAAACGCTTTAAAACGATGTAAAGTACAGAACTACAATAGAACCAAGCAATGTTTCCAATGAAAAACTGCTAATTTTTTAGAAAAACCAGATAATTTGAAATAATACTAACTTGGCCTAAAACAGTGTTTATCAAAAAACCTTGATTTTCTAAAAAACTGTCGATTAAATTCACATAAAATTGCTTTTATACGATGTAAAGTACAGAACTACAATAGAACCAAGCAATTTTTGCAATGAAAAACTGCTAGTTTTTCAGAAAAATCATATCATTTGCAATAATACTAACTTGGCCTAAAACAGTGTTTATCAAAAAAACATTGATTTTCTCAAAAACTGTCGATTAAATTCACATAATAACGCTTTAAAACGATGTAAAGTACAGAACTACAATAGAACAAAGCAATTTTTCCAATGAAAAACTGCTAGTTTTTCAGAAAAACCATATCATTTGCAATAATACTAACTTGGCCTAAAACAATGTTTATCAAAAAAACATTGACTTTCTCAAAAAGTATCGATTAAATTCACATAAAAATGCTTTAAAACGACGTAAAGTACAGAACTACAATAGAACCAAGCAATTTTTGCAATGAAAAACTGCTAGTTTTTCAGAAAAACCAGATCATTTGCAATAATACTAACTTGGCCTAAAACAGTGTTTATCAAAAAAACATTGATTTTCTCAAAAACTGTCGATTAAATTCACATAAAGATGCTTTAAAACGATGTAAAGTACAGAACTATAATAGAACAAAGAACTTTTTGCAATGAAAAACTGTTAGTTTTTCAGAAAAACCATATCATTTGCAAAAATACTAACTTGGCCTAAAACAGTGTTTATCAAAAAAACATTGATTTTCTCAAAACTTGTCTATTAAACTCAAATAAAGATGCTTTAAAACGATGTAAAGTATAGAACTACAATAGAACCAAGCAATTTTTCCAATGAAAAACTGCTAGTTTTTCAGAAAAATCATATCATATGCAATAATACTAATTTGGCCTAAAACAGTGTTTATCAAAAAAACATTGACTTTCTCAAAAAATATCGATTAAATTCACATAAAATGGCTTGAAAACGATGTAAAGTACAGAACTACAATAGAATCAAGCAATTTTTTCAATGAAAAACTGCTAGTTTTTCAAATAAACCATATCATTTGCAATAATACTAACTTGGCCTAAAACAGTGTTTATCAAAAAACATTGATTTTCTCAAAACCTGTCTATCAGACTCAAATAAAAATGCTTTAAAACGATGTAAAGTACAGAACTACAATAGAACAAAGCAATTTTTTCAATGAAAAACTGCTAATTTTTTAGAAAAACCAGATAATTTTAAATAATACTAACTTGGCCTAAAACAGTGTTTATCAAGAAACCTTGATTTTCTTAAAAACTGTCGATTAAATTCATATAAAAATGCTTTTATACCATGTAAAGTACAGAACTACAATAGAACCAAGCAATTTTTGCAATGAAAAACTGCTAGTTTTTCAGAAAAATCATATCATTTGCAATAATACTAACTTGGCCTAAAACAGTGTTTATCAAAAAAACATTGATTTTCTCAAAAACTGTCGATTAAATTCACATAAAATCGCTTTAAAACGATGTAAAGTACAGAACTACAATAGAACAAAGCAATTTTTCCTATGAACAACTGCTAGTTTTTCAGAAAAACCATATCATTTGCAAAAATACTAACTTGGCCTAAAACAGTGTTTATCAAAAAAACATTGATTTTCTCAAAACTTGTCTATTAAACTCAAATAAAAATGCTTTAAAACGATGTAAAGTATAGAACTACAATAGAACCAAGCAATTTTTCCAATGAAAAACTGCTAGTTTTTCAGAAAAATCATATCATATGCAATAATACTAATTTGGCCTAAAACAGTGTTTATCAACAAAACATTGACTTTCTCAAAAACTATCGATTAAATTCACATAAAATGGCTTGAAAACGATGTAAAGTACAGAACTACAATAGAACCAAGCAATTTTTGCAATGAAAAACTGCTAGTTTTTCAGAAAAATAATATCATTTGCAATAATACTAACTTGGCCTAAAACAGTGTTTATCAAAAAAACATTGATTTTCTCAAAAACTGTCGATTAAATTCACATAAAAATGCTTTAAAACGATGTAAAGTACAGAACTACAATAGAACAAAGCAATTTTTCCAATGAAAAGCTGCTAGTTTTTCAGAAAAATCATATCATTTGCAATAATACTAACTTGGCCTAAAACAGTGTTTATCAAAAAAACATTGACTTTCTCAAAAACTCTCGATTAAATACACATAAAATGGCTTTAAAACGATGTAAAGTACAGATCTACAATAGAATCAAGCAATTTTTCCAATGAAAATATGCTAGTTTTTCAGAAAAACCATATCATTTGCAATAATACTAACTTGGCCTAAAACAGTGTTTATCAAAAAACATTGATTTTCTCAAAAACTGTCGATTAAATTCACATAAAAATGCTTTAAAACGATGTAAAGTACAGAACTACAATAGAACCAAGCAATTTTTGCAATGAAAAACTGCTAGTTTTTAAGAAAAATAATATCATTTGCAATAATACTAGCTTGGCCTAAAACAGTGTTTATCAAAAAACATTGATTTTCTCAAAAACTGTCGATTAAATTCACATAAACATGCTTTAAACCGATGTAAAGTACAGAACTACAATAGAATCAAGCAACTTTTCCAATGAAAAACTGCTAGTTTTTCAGAAAAACCATATCACTTGCAATAATACTAACTTGGCCTAAAATAGTGTTTATCAAAAAAACATTGATTTTCTCAAAAACTGTCATTTAAATTCACATAAACATGCTTTAAAACGATGTAAAGTACAGAACTACAATAGAATCAAGCAATTTTTCCAATGAAAAACTGCTAGCTTTTCAGAAAGACCATATCATTTGCAATAATACTAACTAGGCCTAAAACAGTGTTTATCAAAAAAACATTGACTTTCACAAAAACTGTCGATTAAATTCACATAAAAATGCTTTAAAACGACGTAAAGTACAGAACTACAATAGAGCAATGCAAGTGTTGCAATGAAAAACTGCTAGTTTTTCAGAAAAACCATATCATTTGCAATAATACTAACTTGGCCTAAAACAGTGTTTATCAAAAAAACATTGACTTTCACAAAAACTGTCGATGAAATTCACATAAAAATGCTTTAAAACGACGTAAAGTACAGAACTACAATAGAATCAAGCAATTTTTATAACGAAAAACTGCTAGTTTTTCAGAAAAACCATATCATTTGCAATAATACTAACTGGGCCTAAAACAATGTTTATCAAAAAAACATTGACTTTCTCAAAAACTATCGATTAAATCCACTTAAAAATGCTTTAAAACGATGTAAAGTACAGAACTACAATAGAATCAAGCAATTTTTCCAATGAAAAACTGCTAGTTTTTCAGAAAAGCCATATCATTTGCAATAATACCAACTTGGCCTAAAACAGTGTTTATCAAAAAAACATTGATTTTCTCAAAAACTGTCGTTTAAATTCACATAAACATGCTTTAAAACGATGTAAAGTACAGAACTACAATAGAATCAAGCAATTTTTGCAATGAAAAACTGCTAGTTTTTTCAGAAAAACCATATCATTTGCAATAATACTAACTTGGCCTAAAACAGTGTTTATCAAAAAAACATTGATTTTCTCAAAAACTGTCTATTAAACTCAAATAAAAATGCTTTCAAACGATGTAAAGTATAGAAATACCATAGAACCAAGCAATTTATGCAATGAAAAACTGCTAGTTTTTCAGAAAAATCATATCATTTGCAATAAGACTAACTTGGCCTAAAACAGTGTTTATCAAAAAAAAATCGACTTTCTCAAAAACTCTTGATTAAATTCACATAAAAATGCTTTAAAACGATGTAAAGTACAGAACTACAATAGAACCAAGCAATTTTTCCAATGAAAAACTGCTAGTTTTTCAGAAAAACCATATCATTTGCAATAATACCAACTTGGCCTAAAACAGTGTTTATCAAAAAAACATTGATTTTCTCAAAAACTGTCGTTTAAATTCACATAAACATGCTTTAAAACGATGTAAAGTACAGAACTACAATAGAATCAAGCAATTTTTGCAATGAAAAACTGCTAGTTTTTCAGAAAAACCATATCATTTGCAATAATACTAACTCGGCCTAAAACAGTCTTTATCAAAAAAAATTGATTTTCTCAAGAACTGTCCATTAAACTCACATAAAAATGCTTTAAAACGATGTATAGTACAGAACAACAATAGAACCAAGAAATTTTTGCAATGAAAAACTGCTAGTTTTTCAGAAAAATCATATCATTTGCAATAATACTAACTTGGCCTAAAACAGTGTTTATCAAAAAAACATTGATTTTCTCAAAAACTGTCATTTAAATTCACATAAACATGCTTTAAAACGATGTAAAGTACAGAACTACAATAGAATCAAGCAATTTTTCCAATGAAAAACTGCTAGCTTTTCAGAAAGACCATATCATTTGCAATAATACTAACTAGGCCTAAAACAGTGTTTATCAAAAAAACATTGACTTTCTCAAAAACTATCGATTAAATTCACATAAAATGGCTTGAAAACGATGTAAAGTACAGAACTACAATAGAACCAAGCAATTTTTGCAATGAAAAACTGCTAGTTTTTCAGAAAAATAATATCATTTGCAATAATACTAACTTGGCCTAAAACAGTGTTTATCAAAAAAACATTGATTTTCTCAAAAACTGTCGATTAAATTCACATAAAAATGCTTTAAAACGATGTAAAGTACAGAACTACAATAGAACAAAGCAATTTTTCCAATGAAAAGCTGCTAGTTTTTCAGAAAAATCATATCATTTGCAATAATACTAACTTGGCCTAAAACAGTGTTTATCAAAAAAACATTGACTTTCTCAAAAACTCTCGATTAAATACACATAAAATGGCTTTAAAACGATGTAAAGTACAGATCTACAATAGAATCAAGCAATTTTTCCAATGAAAATATGCTAGTTTTTCAGAAAAACCATATCATTTGCAATAATACTAACTTGGCCTAAAACAGTGTTTATCAAAAAACATTGATTTTCTCAAAAACTGTCGATTAAATTCACATAAAAATGCTTTAAAACGATGTAAAGTACAGAACTACAATAGAACCAAGCAATTTTTGCAATGAAAAACTGCTAGTTTTTAAGAAAAATAATATCATTTGCAATAATACTAGCTTGGCCTAAAACAGTGTTTATCAAAAAAACATTGATTTTCTCAAAAACTGTCGATTAAATTCACATAAACATGCTTTAAACCGATGTAAAGTACAGAACTACAATAGAATCAAGCAACTTTTCCAATGAAAAACTGCTAGTTTTTCAGAAAAACCATATCACTTGCAATAATACTAACTTGGCCTAAAATAGTGTTTATCAAAAAAACATTGATTTTCTCAAAAACTGTCATTTAAATTCACATAAACATGCTTTAAAACGATGTAAAGTACAGAACTACAATAGAATCAAGCAATTTTTCCAATGAAAAACTGCTAGCTTTTCAGAAAGACCATATCATTTGCAATAATACTAACTAGGCCTAAAACAGTGTTTATCAAAAAAACATTGACTTTCACAAAAACTGTCGATTAAATTCACATAAAAATGCTTTAAAACGACGTAAAGTACAGAACTACAATAGAGCAATGCAAGTGTTGCAATGAAAAACTGCTAGTTTTTCAGAAAAACCATATCATTTGCAATAATACTAACTTGGCCTAAAACAGTGTTTATCAAAAAAACATTGACTTTCACAAAAACTGTCGATTAAATTCACATAAAAATGCTTTAAAACGACGTAAAGTACAGAACTACAATAGAATCAAGCAATTTTTATAACGAAAAACTGCTAGTTTTTCAGAAAAACCATATCATTTGCAATAATACTAACTGGGCCTAAAACAATGTTTATCAAAAAAACATTGACTTTCTCAAAAACTATCGATTAAATCCACTTAAAAATGCTTTAAAACGATGTAAAGTACAGAACTACAATAGAATCAAGCAATTTTTCCAATGAAAAACTGCTAGTTTTTCAGAAAAGCCATATCATTTGCAATAATACCAACTTGGCCTAAAACAGTGTTTATCAAAAAAACATTGATTTTCTCAAAAACTGTCGTTTAAATTCACATAAACATGCTTTAAAACGATGTAAAGTACAGAACTACAATAGAATCAAGCAATTTTTGCAATGAAAAACTGCTAGTTTTTTCAGAAAAACCATATCATTTGCAATAATACTAACTTGGCCTAAAACAGTGTTTATCAAAAAAACATTGATTTTCTCAAAAACTGTCTATTAAACTCAAATAAAAATGCTTTCAAACGATGTAAAGTATAGAAATACCATAGAACCAAGCAATTTATGCAATGAAAAACTGCTAGTTTTTCAGAAAAATCATATCATTTGCAATAAGACTAACTTGGCCTAAAACAGTGTTTATCAAAAAAAAATCGACTTTCTCAAAAACTCTTGATTAAATTCACATAAAAATGCTTTAAAACGATGTAAAGTACAGAACTACAATAGAACCAAGCAATTTTTCCAATGAAAAACTGCTAGTTTTTCAGAAAAACCATATCATTTGCAATAATACCAACTTGGCCTAAAACAGTGTTTATCAAAAAAACATTGATTTTCTCAAAAACTGTCGTTTAAATTCACATAAACATGCTTTAAAACGATGTAAAGTACAGAACTACAATAGAATCAAGCAATTTTTGCAATGAAAAACTGCTAGTTTTTCAGAAAAACCATATCATTTGCAATAATACTAACTCGGCCTAAAACAGTCTTTATCAAAAAAAATTGATTTTCTCAAGAACTGTCCATTAAACTCACATAAAAATGCTTTAAAACGATGTATAGTACAGAACTACAATAGAACCAAGAAATTTTTGCAATGAAAAACTGCTAGTTTTTCAGAAAAATCATATCATTTGCAATAATACTAACTTGGCCTAAAACAGTGTTTATCAAAAAAACATTGATTTTCTCAAAAACTGTCGATTAAATTCACATAAAAACGCTTTAAAACGATGTAAAGTACAGATCTACAATAGAATCAAGCAATTTTTCCAATGAAAAACTGCTATTTTTTTAGAAAAACCATATAATTTGAAATAATACTAACTTGGCCTAAAACAGTGTTTATCAAGAAAACATTGATTTTCTAAAAAACTGTCGATTAAATTCACATAAAAATGCTTTAATACGATGTAAAGTACAGAACTACAATAGCACCAAGCAATTTTTGCAATGAAAAACTGCTAGTTTTTCAGAAAAATCATATCATTTGCAATAATACTAATTGGCCTAAAACAGTTTTTATCAAAAAAACATTGATTTTCTCAAAAACTGTCGATTAAATTTACATAAAAATGCTTTAAGACGATGTAAAGTACAGAACTACAATAGAACAAAGCAATTTTTCCAATGAACAACTGCTAGTTTTTCAGAAAAACCATATCATTTGCAATAGTACTAACTTGGCCTAAAACAATGTTTATCAAAAAAACATTGACTTTCTCAAAAACTATCGATTAAATTCACATAAAAATGCTTTAAAACGATGTAGAGTACAGAACTACAATAGAACCAAGCAATTTTTGCAATGAAAAACTGCTAGTTTTTCAGAAAAATCATATCATTTGCAATAATACTAACTTGGCCTAAAGCAGTGTTTATCAAAAAAACATTGATTTTCTCAAAAACTGTCGATTAAATTCACATAAAAATGCTTTAAAACGATGTAAAGTACAAAACTACAATAGAACAAAGCAATTTTTGCAATGAAAAACTGCTAGTTTTTCAGAAAAGTCATATCATTTGCAATAATACTAACTTGGCCTAAAACAGTGTTTATCAAAAAAACATTGATTTTCTCAAAAACTGTCGATTAAATTCACATAAAAACGCTTTAAAACGATGTAAAGTACAGAACTACAATAGAACCAAGCAATGTTTCCAATGAAAAACTGCTAATTTTTTAGAAAAACCAGATAATTTGAAATAATACTAACTTGGCCTAAAACAGTGTTTATCAAAAAACCTTGATTTTCTAAAAAACTGTCGATTAAATTCACATAAAATTGCTTTTATACGATGTAAAGTACAGAACTACAATAGAACCAAGCAATTTTTGCAATGAAAAACTGCTAGTTTTTCAGAAAAATCATATCATTTGCAATAATACTAACTTGGCCTAAAACAGTGTTTATCAAAAAAACATTGATTTTCTCAAAAACTGTCGATTAAATTCACATAATAACGCTTTAAAACGATGTAAAGTACAGAACTACAATAGAACAAAGCAATTTTTCCAATGAACAACTGCTAGTTTTTCAGAAAAACCATATCATTTGCAATAATACTAACTTGGCCTAAAACAATGTTTATCAAAAAAACATTGACTTTCTCAAAAAGTATCGATTAAATTCACATAAAAATGCTTTAAAACGACGTAAAGTACAGAACTACAATAGAACCAAGCAATTTTTGCAATGAAAAACTGCTAGTTTTTCAGAAAAACCAGATCATTTGCAATAATACTAACTTGGCCTAAAACAGTGTTTATCAAAAAAACATTGATTTTCTCAAAAACTGTCGATTAAATTCACATAAAGATGCTTTAAAACGATGTAAAGTACAGAACTACAATAGAACAAAGAACTTTTTGCAATGAAAAACTGTTAGTTTTTCAGAAAAACCATATCATTTGCAAAAATACTAACTTGGCCTAAAACAGTGTTTATCAAAAAAACATTGATTTTCTCAAAACTTGTCTATTAAACTCAAATAAAGATGCTTTAAAACGATGTAAAGTATAGAACTACAATAGAACCAAGCAATTTTTCCAATGAAAAACTGCTAGTTTTTCAGAAAAATCATATCATATGCAATAATACTAATTTGGCCTAAAACAGTGTTTATCAAAAAAACATTGACTTTCTCAAAAAATATCGATTAAATTCACATAAAATGGCTTGAAAACGATGTAAAGTACAGAACTACAATAGAATCAAGCAATTTTTTCAATGAAAAACTGCTAGTTTTTCAAATAAACCATATCATTTGCAATAATACTAACTTGGCCTAAAACAGTGTTTATCAAAAAACATTGATTTTCTCAAAACCTGTCTATCAGACTCAAATAAAAATGCTTTAAAACGATGTAAAGTACAGAACTACAATAGAACAAAGCAATTTTTTCAATGAAAAACTGCTAATTTTTTAGAAAAACCAGATAATTTTAAATAATACTAACTTGGCCTAAAACAGTGTTTATCAAGAAACCTTGATTTTCTTAAAAACTGTCGATTAAATTCATATAAAAATGCTTTTATACCATGTAAAGTACAGAACTACAATAGAACCAAGCAATTTTTGCAATGAAAAACTGCTAGTTTTTCAGAAAAATCATATCATTTGCAATAATACTAACTTGGCCTAAAACAGTGTTTATCAAAAAAACATTGATTTTCTCAAAAACTGTCGATTAAATTCACATAAAATCGCTTTAAAACGATGTAAAGTACAGAACTACAATAGAACAAAGCAATTTTTCCTATGAACAACTGCTAGTTTTTCAGAAAAACCATATCATTTGCAAAAATACTAACTTGGCCTAAAACAGTGTTTATCAAAAAAACATTGATTTTCTCAAAACTTGTCTATTAAACTCAAATAAAAATGCTTTAAAACGATGTAAAGTATAGAACTACAATAGAACCAAGCAATTTTTCCAATGAAAAACTGCTAGTTTTTCAGAAAAATCATATCATATGCAATAATACTAATTTGGCCTAAAACAGTGTTTATCAACAAAACATTGACTTTCTCAAAAACTATCGATTAAATTCACATAAAATGGCTTGAAAACGATGTAAAGTACAGAACTACAATAGAATCAAGCAATTTTTTCAATGAAAAACTGCTAGTTTTTCAGAAAAACCATATCATTTGCAATAATACTAACTTGGCCTAAAACAGTGTTTATCAAAAAACATTGATTTTCTCAAAACCTGTCTATCAAACTCAAATAAAAATGCTTTAAAACGATGTAAAGTACAGAACTGCAATAGAACCAAGCAATTTTTCCAATGAAAATATGATAGTTTTTCAGAAAAACCATATCATTTGCAATAATACTAACTTGGCCTAAAACAGTGTTTATCAAAAAACATTAATTTTCTCAAAAACTGTCTATTAAAGTCACATAAAAATGCTGCAAAACGATGTAAAGTACAGAACTACAATAGAAAAGTGCAATTTTTTCAATGAAAAACTGCTAGTTTTTCAGAAAAACTATATCATTTGCAATAATACTAACTTGGCCTACACAATGTTTATCAGAAAAACATTGACTTTCACAAAAACTATCGATTACCTTCACATAAAAATACTTTAAAACGACGTAAAGTACAGAACTACAATAGAACAAAGCAATTTTTTCAATGAAAAACTGCTAGTTTTTCAGAAAAACCATATCATTTGCAATAATACTAACTTGGCCTACAACAGTGTTTATCAAAAAAACATTGACTTTCACAAAAACTATCGATTAACTTCACATAGAAATGCTTTAAAACGACGTAAAGTACAGAACTACAATAGAACAAAGAACTTTTTGCAATGATAAACTGTTAGTTTTTCAGAAAAACCATATCATTTGCAAAAATACTAACTTGGCCTAAAACAGTGTTTATCAAAAAAACATTGATTTTCTCAAAACTTGTCTATTAAACTCAAATAAAAATGCTTTAAAACGATGTAAAGTATAGAACTACAATAGAACCAAGCAATTTTTCCAATGAAAAACTGCTAGTTTTTCAGAAAAATCATATCATATGCAATAATACTAATTTGGCCTAAAACAGTGTTTATCAAAAAAACATTGACTTTCTCAAAAACTATCGATTAAATTCACATAAAATGGCTTGAAAACGATGTAAAGTACAGAACTACAATAGAATCGAGCAATTTTTTCAATGAAAAACTGCTAGTTTTTCAGAAAAACCATATCATTTGCAATAATACTAACTTGGCCTAAAACAGTGTTTATCAAAAAACATTGATTTTCTCAAAACCTGTCTATCAAACTCAAATAAAAATGCTTTAAAACGATGTAAAGTACAGAACTACAATAGAACCAAGCAATTTTTCCAATGAAAAACTGCTAGTTTTTCAAATAAACCATATCATTTGCAATAATACCAACTTGGCCTAAAACAGTGTTTATCAAAAAAACATTGATTTTCTCAAAAACTGTCGATTAAATTCACATAAAAATACTTTAAAACGACGTAAAGTACAGAACTACAATAGAACCAAGCAATTTTTGCAATGAAAAACTGCTAGTTTTTCAGAAAAATAATATCATTTGCAATAATACTAACTTGGCCTAAAACAGTGTTTATCAAAAAAACATTGATTTTCTCAAAAACTGTCGATTAAATTCACATAAAAATGCTTTAAAACGATGTAAAGTACAGAACTACAATAGAACAAAGCAATTTTTCCAATGAAAAGCTGCTAGTTTTTCAGAAAAATCATATCATTTGCAATAATACTAACTTGGCCTAAAACAGTGTTTATCAAAAAAACATTGACTTTCTCAAAAACTCTCGATTAAATACACATAAAATGGCTTTAAAACGATGTAAAGTACAGATCTACAATAGAATCAAGCAATTTTTCCAATGAAAATATGCTAGTTTTTCAGAAAAACCATATCATTTGCAATAATACTAACTTGGCCTAAAACAGTGTTTATCAAAAAACATTGATTTTCTCAAAAACTGTCGATTAAATTCACATAAAAATGCTGCAAAACGATGTAAAGTACAGAACTACAATAGAACAAAGCAATTTTTTTCAATGAAAAACTGCTAGTTTTTCAGAAAAATCATATCATTTGCAATAATACTAACTTGGCCTACAACAGTGTTTATCAAAAAAACATTGACTTTCACAAAAACTATCGATTAACTTCACATAAAAATGCTTTAAAACGACGTAAAGTACAGAAGTACAATAGAACAAAGCAATTTTTGCAATGAAAAACTGCTAGTTTTTCAGAAAAACCATATCATTTGCAAAAATACTAACTTGGCCTAAAACAGTGTTTATCAAAAAACATTGATTTTCTCAAAAACTGTCGATTAAATTCACATAAAAATGCTGCAAAACGATGTAAAGTACAGAACTACAATAGAACCAAGCAATTTTTTCAATGAAAAACTGCTAGTTTTTCCGAAAAATCATATCATTTGCAATAATACTAACTTGGCCTACAACAGTGTTTATCAAAAAAACATTGACTTTCACAAAAACTATCGATTAACTTTACATAAAAATGCTTTAAAACGACGTAAAGTACAGAACTACAATAGAACAAAGCAATTTTTGCAATGAAAAACTGCTAGTTTTTCAGAAAAACCATATCATTTGCAAAAATACTAACTTGGCCTAAAACATTGTTTATAAAAAGAACATTGATTTTCTCAAAACCTGTCTATTAAACTCAAATAAAAATGCTTTAAAACGATGTAAAGTACAGAACTACAATTGAACCAAGCAATTTTTCCAATGAAAAACTGCTAGTTTTTCAGAAAAATCATATCATTTGCAATAATACTAACTTGGCCTAAAACAGTGTTTATCAAAAAAACATTGACTTTCTCAAAAACTATCGATTAAATTCACATAAAATGGCTTTAAAACGATGTAAAGTACAGAACTACAATAGAATCAAGCAATTTTTCCAATGAAAATATGCTAGTTTTTAAAAAAAACCATATCATTTGCAATAATACTAACTTGGCCTAAAACAGTGTTTATCAAAAAACATTGATTTTCTCAAAAACTGTCGATTAAATTCACATTAAAATACTGCAAAACGATGTAAAGTACAGAACTACAATAGAAGAAAGCATTTTTTTCAATGAAAAACTGCTAGTTTTTCAGAAAAACCATATCATTTGCAATAATACTAACTTGGCCTAAAACAGTGTTTATCAAAAAAACATTGACTTTCACAAAAACTATCGATTAACTTCACATAAAAATGCTTTAAAACGACGTAAAGGACAGAACTACAATAGAACAAAGCAATTTTTGCAATGAAAAACTGCTAGTTTTTCAGAAAAACCATATCATTTGCAAAAATACTAACTTGGCCTAAAACAGTGTTTATCAAAAAACATTGATTTTCTCAAAAACTGTCGATTAAATTCACATAAAAATGCTGCAAAACGATGTAAAGTACAGAACTACAATAGAACCAAGCAATTTTTTCAATGAAAAACTGCTAGTTTTTCCGAAAAATCATATCATTTGCAATAATACTAACTTGGCCTACAACAGTGTTTATCAAAAAAACATTGACTTTCATAAAAACTATCGATTAACTTTACATAAAAATGCTTTAAAACGACGTAAAGTACAGAACTACAATAGAACAAAGCAATTTTTGCAATGAAAAACTGCTAGTTTTTCAGAAAAACCATATCATTTGCAAAAATACTAACTTGGCCTAAAACATTGTTTATAAAAAGAACATTGATTTTCTCAAAACCTGTCTATTAAACTCAAATAAAAATGCTTTAAAACGATGTAAAGTACAGAACTACAATTGAACCAAGCAATTTTTCCAATGAAAAACTGCTAGTTTTTCAGAAAAATCATATCATTTGCAATAATACTAACTTGGCCTAAAACAGTGTTTATCAAAAAAACATTGACTTTCTCAAAAACTATCGATTAAATTCACATAAAATGGCTTTAAAACGATGTAAAATACAGAACTACAATAGAATCAAGCAATTTTTCCAATGAAAATATGCTAGTTTTTAAAAAAAACCTTATCATTTGCAATAATACTAACTTGGCCTAAAACAGTGTTTATCAAAAAACATTGATTTTCTCAAAAACTGTCGATTAAATTCACATTAAAATGCTGCAAAACGATGTAAAGTACAGAACTACAATAGAAGAAAGCATTTTTTTCAATGAAAAACTGCTAGTTTTTCAGAAAAACCATATCATTTGCAATAATACTAACTTGGCCTAAAACAGTGTTTATCAAAAAAACATTGACTTTCACAAAAACTATCGATTAACTTCACATAAAAATGCTTTAAAACGACGTAAAGGACAGAACTACAATAGAACAAAGCAATTTTTGCAATGAAAAACTGCTAGTTTTTCAGAAAAACCATATCATTTGCAAAAATACTAACTTGGCCTAAAACAGTGTTTATCAAGAAAACATTGATTTTCTCAAAAACTGTCGATTAAATTCACATAAAAATGCTTTAAAACGATGTAAAGTACAGAACTACAATAGAACTAAGCAATTTTTCCAATGAAAAACTGCTAATTTTTTAGAAAAACCATATAATTTGAAATAATACTAACTTGGCCTAAAACAGTGTTTATCAAGAAAACATTGATTTTCTAAAAAACTGTCGATTAAATTCACATAAAAATGCTTTAAAACGATGTAAAGTACAGAACTACAATAGCACCAAGCAATTTTTGCAATGAAAAACTGCTAGTATTTCAGAAAAATCATATCATTTGCAATAATACTAACTTTGCCTAAAATAGTTTTTATCAAAAAAACATTGATTTTCTCAAAAACTGTCGATTAAATTTACATAAAAATGCTTTAAAACGATGCAAAGAACAGAACTACAATAGAACAAAGCAATTTTTCCAATGAACAACTGCTAGTTTTTCAGAAAAACCATATCATTTGCAATATTACTAACTTGGCCTAAAACAATGTTTATCAAAAAAACATTGACTTTCTCAAAAACTATCGATTAAATTCACATAAAAATGCTTTAAAAAGATGTAAAGTACAGCACAACAATAGAACAAAGCAATTTTTCCAATGAAAAACTGCTATTTTTTTAGAAAATAATTTGAAATAATACTAACTTGGCCTAAAACAGTGTTAATCAAGAAAACATTGATTTTCTAAAAAACTGTCAATTAAATTCACATAAAAATGCTTTAATACGATGTAAAGTACAGAACTACAATAGCACCAAGCAATTTTTGCAATGAAAAACTGCTAGTTTTTTAGAAAAATCATATCATTTGCAATAATACTAACTTGGCCTAAAACAGTTTTTATCAAAAAAACATTGATTTTCTAAAAAACTGTCGATTAAATTTACATAAAAATGCTTTAAAACGATTTAAAGTACAGCACAACAATAGAACAAAGCAATTTTTCCAATGAACAACTGCTAGTTTTTCAGAAAAACCATATCATTTGCAATAATACTAACTTGGCCTAAAACAATATTTATCAAAAAAACATTGACTTTCACAAAAACTATCGATTAAATTCACATAAAAATGCTTTAAAACGATGTAAAGTACAGAACTACAAAAGAACCAAGCAATTTTTGCAATGAAAAACTGCTAGTTTTTCAGAAAAACCATATCATTTGCAATAATACTAACTTGGCCTACAACAGTGTTTATCAAAAATACTTTGACTTTCAGAAAAACTATCGATTAACTTCACATAAAAATGCTTTAAAACGATGTAAAGTACAGAACTACAATAGAACAAAGCAATTTTTGCAATGAAAAACTGCTAGTTTTTCAGAAAAACCATATCATTTGCAATAATACTAACTTGGCCTAAAACAGTGTTAATCAAGAAAACATTGATTTTCTAAAAAACTGTCAATTAAATTCACATAAAAATGCTTTAATACGATGTAAAGTACAGAACTACAATAGCACCAAGCAATTTTTGCAATGAAAAACTGCTAGTTTTTTAGAAAAATCATATCATTTGCAATAATACTAACTTGGCCTAAAACAGTGTTTATCAAAAAAACATTGACTTTCACAAAAACTATCGATTAAATTCACATAAAAATGCTTTAAAACGATGTAAAGTACAGAACTACAATAGAACAAAGCAATTTTTCCAATGAACAACTGCTTGTTTTCAGAAAAACTATAGGATTTGCAATAATACTAACTTGGCCTGAAACAATTTTTATCAAAAAAAAATTGACTTTCTCAAAAACTATCGATTAAATTCACATAAAAATGCTTTAAAACGATGTAAAGTACAGAACTACAATAGAACCAAGCAATTTTTGCAATGAAAAAATGCTAGTTTTTCAGAAAAATAATATCATTTGCAATAATACTAACTTGGTCTAAAACAGTGTTTATCAAAAAAACATTGATTTTTTCAAAAACTGTCGATTAAACTCACATAAAATGCTTTAAAACGATGTAAAGTACAGAACTACAATAGAACCAAGCAATTTTTGCAATGAAAAACTGCTAGTTTTTCAGAAAAATCATATCATTTGCAATAATACTAACTTGGCCTAAAACAGTGTATATCAAAAAAACATTGACTTTCTGAAAAACTATCGATTAAATTCACATAAAAATGCTTTAAAACGATGTAAAGTACAGAACTACAATAGAACCAAGCAATTTTTGCAATGAAAAACTGCTAGTTTTTCAGAAAAATCATATCATTTGCAATAATACTAACTTGGTCTAAAACAGTGTTTATCAAAAAAACATTGATTTTTTCAAAAACTGTCGATTAAACTCACATAAAATGCTTTAAAACGATGTAAAGTACAGAACTACAATAGAACCAAGCAATTTTTGCAATGCAAAACTGCTAGTTTTTCAGAAAAATCATATCATTTGCAATAATACTAACTTGGCCTAAAACAGTGTTTATCAAAAAAACATTGACTTTCTCAAAAACTATCGATTAAATTCACATAAAAATGCTTTAAAACGACGTAAAGTACAGAACTACAATAGAACCAAGCAATTTTTGCAATGAAAATCTGCTAGTTATTCAGAAAAACCATATCATTTGCAATAATACCAACTTGGCCTAAAACAGTGTTTATCAAAAAAACATTGATTTTCTCAAAAACTGTCGATTAAATTCACATAAAATTGCTTTAAAACGATGTAAAGTACAGAACTACAATAGAACCAAGCAATTTTTGCAATGAAAAAATGCTAGTTTTTCAGAAAAATCATATCATTTGCAATAATACTAACTTGGCCTAAAACAGTGTTTATCAAAAAAACATTGACTTTCTCAAAAACTATCGATTAAATTCACATAAAAATGCTTTAAAACGATGTAAAGAACAGAACTACAATAGAACGAGGGAATTTTTGCAATGAAAAACTGCTAGTTTATCAGAAACACCATATCATTTGAAATAATACTAACTTGGCCTAAAACAGTGTTTATCAAAAAAACATTGACTTTCTCAAAAACTGTCGATTAAATTCACATAAAATGGCTTTAAAACGATGTAAAGTACAGAACTACAATAGAATCAAGCAATTTTTCCAATGAAAATATGCTAGTTTTTCAGAACAACCATATCATTTGCAATAATACTAACTTGGCCTAAAACAGTGTTTATCAAAAAAACATTGATTTTCTCAAAAACTGTCGATTAAATTCACATAAAAATGCTTCAAAACGATGTAAAGTACAGAACTACAATAGAACAAAGCAATTTTCTCTATGAAAAACTGCTAGTTTTTCAGAAAAACCATATCATTTGCAATAATACTAACTTGGCCTACAACAGTGTTTATCAAAAATACATTGACTTTCAGAAAAACTATCGATTAACTTCACATAAAAATGCTTTAAAACGACGTAAAGTACAGAACTACAATAGAACAAAGCAATTTTTGCAATGAAAAACTGCTAGTTTTTCAGAAAAAAACCATATCATTTGCAATAATACTAACTTGGCCTAAAACAGTGTTTATCAAAAATACATTGACTTTCAGAAAAACTATCGATTAACTTCACATAAAAATGCTTTAAAACGACGTAAAGTACAGAACTACAATAGAACCAAGCAATCTTTGCAATGAAAAACTGCTAGTTTTTCAGAAAAATCATATCATTTGCAATAATACTAACTTGGCCTAAAACAGTGTATATCAAAAAAACATTGACTTTCTGAAAAACTATCGATTAAATTCACATAAAAATGCTTTAAAACGATGTAAAGTACAGAACTACAATAGAACCAAGCAATTTTTGCAATGAAAAACTGCTAGTTTTTCAGAAAAATCATATCATTTGCAATAATACTAACTTGGTCTAAAACAGTGTTTATCAAAAAAACATTGATTTTTTCAAAAACTGTCGATTAAACTCACATAAAATGCTTTAAAACGATGTAAAGTACAGAACTACAATAGAACCAAGCAATTTTTGCAATGCAAAACTGCTAGTTTTTCAGAAAAATCATATCATTTGCAATAATACTAACTTGGCCTAAAACAGTGTTTATCAAAAAAACATTGACTTTCTCAAAAACTATCGATTAAATTCACATAAAAATGCTTTAAAACGACGTAAAGTACAGAACTACAATAGAACCAAGCAATTTTTGCAATGAAAATCTGCTAGTTTTTCAGAAAAACCATATCATTTGCAATAATACCAACTTGGCCTAAAACAGTGTTTATCAAAAAAACATTGATTTTCTCAAAAACTGTCGATTAAATTCACATAAAATTGCTTTAAAACGATGTAAAGTACAGAACTACAATAGAACCAAGCAATTTTTGCAATGAAAAAATGCTAGTTTTTCAGAAAAATAATATCATTTGCAATAATACTAACTTGGTCTAAAACAGTGTTTATCAAAAAAACATTGATTTTTTCAAAAACTGTCGATTAAACTCACATAAAATGCTTTAAAACGATGTAAAGTACAGAACTACAATAGAACCAAGCAATTTTTGCAATGAAAAACTGCTAGTTTTTCAGAAAAATCATATCATTTGCAATAATGCTAACTTGGCCTAAAACAGTGCTTATCAAAAAAACATTGACTTTCTGAAAAACTATCGATTAAATTCACATAAAAATGCTTTAAAACGATGTAAAGAACAGAACTACAATAGAACCAAGCAATTTTTGCAATGAAAATCTGCTAGTTTTTCAAAAAAACCATATCATTTGCAATAATACCAACTTGGCCTAAAACAGTGGTTATCAAAAAAACATTGATTTTCTCAAAAACTGTCGATTAAATTCACATAAAATTGCTTTAAAACGATGTAAAGTACAGAACTACAATAGAACCAAGCAATTTTTGCAATGAAAAAATGCTAGTTTTTCAGAAAAATAATATCATTTGCAATAATACTAACTTGGTCTAAAACAGTGTTTATCAAAAAAACATTGATTTTTTCAAAAACTGTCGATTAAACTCACATAAAATGCTTTAAAACGATGTAAAGTACAGAACTACAATAGAACCAAGCAATTTTTGCAATGAAAAACTGCTAGTTTTTCAGAAAAATCATATCATTTGCAATAATACTAACTTGGCCTAAAACAGTGTTTATCAAAAAAACATTGACTTTCTGAAAAACTATCGATTAAATTCACATAAAAATGCTTTAAAACGATGTAAAGAACAGAACTACAATAGAACCAAGCAATTTTTGCAATGAAAAACTGCTAGTTTTTCAGAAAAATCATATCATTTGCAATAATGCTAACTTGGCCTAAAACAGTGCTTATCAAAAAAACATTGACTTTCTGAAAAACTATCGATTAAATTCACATAAAAATGCTTTAAAACGATGTAAAGAACAGAACTACAATAGAACCAAGCAATTTTTGCAATGAAAATCTGCTAGTTTTTCAAAAAAACCATATCATTTGCAATAATACCAACTTGGCCTAAAACAGTGGTTATCAAAAAAACATTGATTTTCTCAAAAACTGTCGATTAAATTCACATAAAATTGCTTTAAAACGATGTAAAGTACAGAACTACAATAGAACCAAGCAATTTTTGCAATGAAAAAATGCTAGTTTTTCAGAAAAATAATATCATTTGCAATAATACTAACTTGGTCTAAAACAGTGTTTATCAAAAAAACATTGATTTTTTCAAAAACTGTCGATTAAACTCACATAAAATGCTTTAAAACGATGTAAAGTACAGAACTACAATAGAACCAAGCAATTTTTGCAATGAAAAACTGCTAGTTTTTCAGAAAAATCATATCATTTGCAATAATACTAACTTGGCCTAAAACAGTGTTTATCAAAAAAACATTGACTTTCTGAAAAACTATCGATTAAATTCACATAAAAATGCTTTAAAACGATGTAAAGAACAGAACTACAATAGAACCAAGCAATTTTTGCAATGAAAATCTGCTAGTTTTTCAGAAAAACCAAATCATTTGCAATAATACCAACTTGGCCTAAAACAGTGTTTATCAAAAAAACATTGATTTTCTCAAAAACTGTCGATTAAATTCACATAAAATTGCTTTAAAACGATGTAAAGTACAGAACTACAATAGAACCAAGCAATTTTTGCAATGAAAAAATGCTAGTTTTTCAGAAAAATAATATCATTTGCAATAATACTAACTTGGTCTAAAACAGTGTTTATCAAAAAAACATTGATTTTTTCAAAAACTGTCGATTAAACTCACATAAAATGCTTTAAAACGATGTAAAGTACAGAACTACAATAGAACCAAGCAGTTTTTGCAATGAAAAACTGCTAGTTTTTCAGAAAAATCATATCATTTGCAATAATACTAACTTGGCCTAAAACTGTGTTTATCAAAAAAACATTGACTTTCTCAAAAACTATCGATTAAATTCACATAAAAATGCTGCAAAACGATGTAAAGAACAGAACTACAATAGAACGAAGAAAATTTTGGAATGAAAAACTGCTAGTTTTTCAGAAAAATCATATCATTTGCATTAATACTAACTTGGCCTAAAACAGTGTTTATCAAAAAAACATTGACTTTCTCAACAACTGTCGATTAAATTCACATAAAATGGCTTTAAAACGATGTAAAGTACAGAACTACAATAGAACAAAGCAATTTTTCCAATGAACAACTGCTTGTTTTCAGAAAAACTATAGGATTTGCAATAATACTAACTTGGCATGAAACAATTTTTATCAAAAAAAAATTGACTTTCAGAAAAACTATCGATTAACTTCACATAAAAATGCTTTAAAACGACGTAAAGTACAGAACTACAATAGAACAAAGCAATTTTTGCAATGAAAAACTGCTAGTTTTTCAGAAAAAAACCATATCATTTGCAATAATACTAACTTGGCCTAAAACAGTGTTTATCAAAAAAACATTGATTTTCTCAAAAACTGTCGATTAAATTCACATAAAAATGCTTTAAAACGATGTAAAGTACAGAACTACAATAGAACAAAGCAATTTTTCCAATGAACAACTGCTTGTTTTCAGAAAAACTATAGGATTTGCAATAATACTAACTTGGCCTGAAACAATTTTTACCAAAAAAAAATTGACTTTCTCAAAAACTATCGATTAAATTCACATAAAAATGCTTTAAAACGATGTAAAGTACAGAACTACAATAGAACCAAGCAATTTTTGCAATGAAAAAATGCTAGTTTTTCAGAAAAATAATATCATTTGCAATAATACTAACTTGGTCTAAAACAGTGTTTATCAAAAAAACATTGATTTTTTCAAAAACTGTCGATTAAACTCACATAAAATGCTTTAAAACGATGTAAAGTACAGAACTACAATAGAACCAAGCAATTTTTGCAATGAAAAACTGCTAGTTTTTCAGAAAAATCATATCATTTGCAATAATACTAACTTGGCCTAAAACAGTGTTTATCAAAAAAACATTGACTTTCTGAAAAACTATCGATTAAATTCACATAAAAATGCTTTAAAACGATGTAAAGTACAGAACTACAATAGAACCAAGCAATTTTTGCAATGAAAAACTGCTAGTTTTTCAGAAAAATCATATCATTTGCAATAATACTAACTTGGTCTAAAACAGTGTTTATCAAAAAAACATTGATTTTTTCAAAAACTGTCGATTAAACTCACATAAAATGCTTTAAAACGATGTAAAGTACAGAACTACAATAGAACCAAGCAATTTTTGCAATGCAAAACTGCTAGTTTTTCAGAAAAATCATATCATTTGCAATAATACTAACTTGGCCTAAAACAGTGTTTATCAAAAAAACATTGACTTTCTCAAAAACTATCGATTAAATTCACATAAAAATGCTTTAAAACGACGTAAAGTACAGAACTACAATAGAACCAAGCAATTTTTGCAATGAAAATCTGCTAGTTTTTCAGAAAAACCATATCATTTGCAATAATACCAACTTGGCCTAAAACAGTGTTTATCAAAAAAACATTGATTTTCTCAAAAACTGTCGATTAAATTCACATAAAATTGCTTTAAAACGATGTAAAGTACAGAACTACAATAGAACCAAGCAATTTTTGCAATGAAAAAATGCTAGTTTTTCAGAAAAATAATATCATTTGCAATAATACTAACTTGGTCTAAAACAGTGTTTATCAAAAAAACATTGATTTTTTCAAAAACTGTCGATTAAACTCACATAAAATGCTTTAAAACGATGTAAAGTACAGAACTACAATAGAACCAAGCAATTTTTGCAATGAAAAACTGCTAGTTTTTCAGAAAAATCATATCATTTGCAATAATACTAACTTGGCCTAAAACAGTGCTTATCAAAAAAACATTGACTTTCTGAAAAACTATCGATTAAATTCACATAAAAATGCTTTAAAACGATGTAAAGAACAGAACTACAATAGAACCAAGCAATTTTTGCAATGAAAATCTGCTAGTTTTTCAGAAAAACCATATCATTTGCAATAATACCAACTTGGCCTAAAACAGTGGTTATCAAAAAAACATTGATTTTCTCAAAAACTGTCGATTAAATTCACATAAAATTGCTTTAAAACGATGTAAAGTACAGAACTACAATAGAACCAAGCAATTTTTGCAATGAAAAAATGCTAGTTTTTCAGAAAAATAATATCATTTGCAATAATACTAACTTGGTCTAAAACAGTGTTTATCAAAAAAACATTGATTTTTTCAAAAACTGTCGATTAAACTCACATAAAATGCTTTAAAACGATGTAAAGTACAGAACTACAATAGAACCAAGCAATTTTTGCAATGAAAAACTGCTAGTTTTTCAGAAAAATCATATCATTTGCAATAATACTAACTTGGCCTAAAACAGTGTTTATCAAAAAAACATTGACTTTCTCAAAAACTATCGATTAAATTCACATAAAAATGCTTTAAAACGATGTAAAGAACAGAACTACAATAGAACCAAGCAATTTTTGCAATGCAAAACTGCTAGTTTTTCAGAAAAATCATATCATTTGCAATAATACTAACTTGGCCTAAAACAGTGTTTATCAAAAAAACATTGACTTTCTCAAAAACTATCGATTAAATTCACATAAAAATGCTTTAAAACGACGTAAAGTACAGAACTACAATAGAACCAAGCAATTTTTGCAATGAAAATCTGCTAGTTTTTCAGAAAAACCATATCATTTGCAATAATACCAACTTGGCCTAAAACAGTGTTTATCAAAAAAACATTGATTTTCTCAAAAACTGTCGATTAAATTCACATAAAATTGCTTTAAAACGATGTAAAGTACAGAACTACAATAGAACCAAGCAATTTTTGCAATGAAAAAATGCTAGTTTTTCAGAAAAATAATATCATTTGCAATAATACTAACTTGGACTAAAACAGTGTTTATCAAAAAAACATTGATTTTTTCAAAAACTGTCGATTAAACTCACATAAAATGCTTTAAAACGATGTAAAGTACAGAACTACAATAGAACCAAGCAATTTTTGCAATGAAAAACTGCTAGTTTTTCAGAAAAATCATATCATTTGCAATAATACTAACTTGGCCTAAAACAGTGCTTATCAAAAAAACATTGACTTTCTGAAAAACTATCGATTAAATTCACATAAAAATGCTTTAAAACGATGTAAAGAACAGAACTACAATAGAACCAAGCAATTTTTGCAATGAAAATCTGCTAGTTTTTCAGAAAAACCATATCATTTGCAATAATACCAACTTGGCCTAAAACAGTGGTTATCAAAAAAACATTGATTTTCTCAAAAACTGTCGATTAAATTCACATAAAATTGCTTTAAAACGATGTAAAGTACAGAACTACAATAGAACCAAGCAATTTTTGCAATGAAAAAATGCTAGTTTTTCAGAAAAATAATATCATTTGCAATAATACTAACTTGGTCTAAAACAGTGTTTATCAAAAAAACATTGATTTTTTCAAAAACTGTCGATTAAACTCACATAAAATGCTTTAAAACGATGTAAAGTACAGAACTACAATAGAACCAAGCAATTTTTCCAATGAAAAACTGCTAGTTTTTCAGAAAAATCATATCATTTGCAATAATACTAACTTGGCCTAAAACAGTGTTTATCAAAAAAACATTGACTTTCTGAAAAACTATCGATTAAATTCACATAAAAATGCTTTAAAACGATGTAAAGAACAGAACTACAATAGAACCAAGCAATTTTTGCAATGAAAATCTGCTAGTTTTTCAGAAAAACCAAATCATTTGCAATAATACCAACTTTGCCTAAAACAGTGTTTATCAAAAAAACATTGATTTTCTCAAAAACTGTCGATTAAATTCACATAAAATTGCTTTAAAACGATGTAAAGTACAGAACTACAATAGAACCAAGCAATTTTTGCAATGAAAAAATGCTAGTTTTTCAGAAAAATAATATCATTTGCAATAATACTAACTTGGTCTAAAACAGTGTTTATCAAAAAAACATTGATTTTTTCAAAAACTGTCGATTAAACTCACATAAAATGCTTTAAAACGATGTAAAGTACAGAACTACAATAGAACCAAGCAATTTTTGCAATGAAAAACTGCTAGTTTTTCAGAAAAATCATATCATTTGCAATAATACTAACTTGGCCTAAAACAGTGTTTATCAAAAAAACATTGACTTTCTCAAAAACTATCGATTAAATTCACATAAAAATGCTTTAAAACGATGTAAAGAACAGAACTACAATAGAACGAAGAAAATTTTGGAATGAAAAACTGCTAGTTTTTCAGAAAAATCATTTCATTTGCATTAATACTAACTTGGCCTAAAACAGTGTTTATCAAAAAAACATTGACTTTCTCAACAACTGTCGATTAAATTCACATAAAATGGCTTTAAAACGATGTAAAGTACAGAACTACAATAGAACAAAGCAATTTTTCCAATGAACAACTGCTTGTTTTCAGAAAAACTATAGGATTTGCAATAATACTAACTTGGCATGAAACAATTTTTATCAAAAAAAAATTGACTTTCTCAAAAACTATCGATTAAATTCACATAAAAATGCTTTAAAACGACGTAAAGTACAGAACTACAATAGAACCAAGCAATTTTTGCAATGAAAATCTGCTAGTTTTTCAGAAAAACCATATCATTTGCAATAATACCAACTTGGCCTAAAACAGTGTTTATCAAAAAAACATTGATTTTCTCAAAAACTGTCAATTAAATTCACATAAAATTGCTTTAAAACGATGTAAAGTACAGAACTACAATAGAACCAAGCAATTTTTGCAATGAAAAAATGCTAGTTTTTCAGAAAAATAATATCATTTGCAATAATACTAACTTGGTCTAAAACAGTGTTTATCAAAAAAACATTGATTTTTTCAAAAACTGTCGATTAAACTCACATAAAATGCTTTAAAACGATGTAAAGTACAGAACTACAATAGAACCAAGCAATTTTTGCAATGAAAAACTGCTAGTTTTTCAGAAAAATCATATCATTTGCAATAATACTAACTTGGCCTAAAACAGTGTTTATCAAAAAAACATTGACTTTCTCAAAAACTATCGATTAAATTCACATAAAAATGCTTTAAAACGATGTAAAGAACAGAACTACAATAGAACCAAGCAATTTTTGCAATGCAAAACTGCTAGTTTTTCAGAAAAATCATATCATTTGCAATAATACTAACTTGGCCTAAAACAGTGTTTATCAAAAAAACATTGACTTTCTCAAAAACTATCGATTAAATTCACATAAAAATGCTTTAAAACGACGTAAAGTACAGAACTACAATAGAACCAAGCAATTTTTGCAATGAAAATCTGCTAGTTTTTCAGAAAAACCATATCATTTGCAATAATACCAACTTGGCCTAAAACAGTGTTTATCAAAAAAACATTGATTTTCTCAAAAACTGTCGATTAAATTCACATAAAATTGCTTTAAAACGATGTAAAGTACAGAACTACAATAGAACCAAGCAATTTTTGCAATGAAAAAATGCTAGTTTTTCAGAAAAATAATATCATTTGCAATAATACTAACTTGGACTAAAACAGTGTTTATCAAAAAAACATTGATTTTTTCAAAAACTGTCGATTAAACTCACATAAAATGCTTTAAAACGATGTAAAGTACAGAACTACAATAGAACCAAGCAATTTTTGCAATGAAAAACTGCTAGTTTTTCAGAAAAATCATATCATTTGCAATAATACTAACTTGGCCTAAAACAGTGCTTATCAAAAAAACATTGACTTTCTGAAAAACTATCGATTAAATTCACATAAAAATGCTTTAAAACGATGTAAAGAACAGAACTACAATAGAACCAAGCAATTTTTGCAATGAAAATCTGCTAGTTTTTCAGAAAAACCATATCATTTGCAATAAAACCAACTTGGCCTAAAACAGTGGTTATCAAAAAAACATTGATTTTCTCAAAAACTGTCGATTAAATTCACATAAAATTGCTTTAAAACGATGTAAAGTACAGAACTACAATAGAACCAAGCAATTTTTGCAATGAAAAAATGCTAGTTTTTCAGAAAAATAATATTATTGCAATAATACTAACTTGGTCTAAAACAGTGTTTATCAAAAAAACATTGATTTTTTCAAAAACTGTCGATTAAACTCACATAAAATGCTTTAAAACGATGTAAAGTACAGAACTACAATAGAACCAAGCAATTTTTCCAATGAAAAACTGCTAGTTTTTCAGAAAAATCATATCATTTGCAATAATACTAACTTGGCCTAAAACAGTGTTTATCAAAAAAACATTGACTTTCTGAAAAACTATCGATTAAATTCACATAAAAATGCTTTAAAACGATGTAAAGAACAGAACTACAATAGAACCAAGCAATTTTTGCAATGAAAATCTGCTAGTTTTTCAGAAAAACCAAATCATTTGCAATAATACCAACTTGGCCTAAAACAGTGTTTATCAAAAAAACATTGATTTTCTCAAAAACTGTCGATTAAATTCACATAAAATTGCTTTAAAACGATGTAAAGTACAGAACTACAATAGAACCAAGCAATTTTTGCAATGAAAAAATGCTAGTTTTTCAGAAAAATAATATCATTTGCAATAATACTAACTTGGTCTAAAACAGTGTTTATCAAAAAAACATTGATTTTTTCAAAAACTGTCGATTAAACTCACATAAAATGCTTTAAAACGATGTAAAGTACAGAACTACAATAGAACCAAGCAATTTTTGCAATGAAAAACTGCTAGTTTTTCAGAAAAATCATATCATTTGCAATAATACTAACTTGGCCTAAAACAGTGTTTATCAAAAAAACATTGACTTTCTCAAAAACTATCGATTAAATTCACATAAAAATGCTTTAAAACGATGTAAAGAACAGAACTACAATAGAACGAAGAAAATTTTGGAATGAAAAACTGCTAGTTTTTCAGAAAAATCATATCATTTGCATTAATACTAACTTGGCCTAAAACAGTGTTTATCAAAAAAACATTGACTTTCTCAACAACTGTCGATTAAATTCACATAAAATGGCTTTAAAACGATGTAAAGTACAGAACTACAATAGAACAAAGCAATTTTTCCAATGAACAACTGCTTGTTTTCAGAAAAACTATAGGATTTGCAATAATACTAACTTGGCATGAAACAATTTTTATCAAAAAAAAATTGACTTTCTCAAAAACTATCGATTAAATTCACATAAAAATGCTTTAAAACGACGTAAAGTACAGAACTAGAATAGAACCAAGCAATTTTTGCAATGAAAATCTGCTAGTTTTTCAGAAAAACCATATCATTTGCAATAATACCAACTTGGCCTAAAACAGTGTTTATCAAAAAAACATTGATTTTCTCAAAAACTGTCAATTAAATTCACATAAAATTGCTTTAAAACGATGTAAAGTACAGAACTACAATAGAACCAAGCAATTTTTGCAATGAAAAAATGCTAGTTTTTCAGAAAAATAATATCATTTGCAATAATACTAACTTGGTCTAAAACAGTGTTTATCAAAAAAACATTGATTTTTTCAAAAACTGTCGATTAAACTCACATAAAATGCTTTAAAACGATGTAAAGTACAGAACTACAATAGAACCAAGCAATTTTTGCAATGAAAAACTGCTAGTTTCTCAGAAAAATCATATCATTTGCAATAATACTAACTTGGCCTAAAACAGTGTTTATCAAAAAGACATTGACTTTCTCAAAAACTATCGATTAAATTCACATAAAAATGCTTTAAAACGATGTAAAGAACAGAACTACAATAGAACCAAGCAATTTTTGCAATGAAAATCTGCTAGTTTTTCAGAAAAACCATATCATTTGCAATAATACCAACTTGGCCTAAAACAGTGTTTATCAAAAAAACATTGATTTTCTCAAAAACTGTCGATTAAATTCACATAAAATTGCTTTAAAACGATGTAAAGTACAGAACTACAATAGAACCAAGCAATTTTTGCAATGAAAAACTGCTAGTTTTTCAGAAAAATCATATCATTTGCAATAATACTAACTTGGCCTAAAACAGTGTTTATCAAAAAAACATTGACTTTCTCAAAAACTATCGATTAAATTCACATAAAAATGCTTTAAAACGATGTAAAGAACAGAACTACAATAGAACCAAGCAATTTTTGCAATGAAAATCTGCTAGTTTTTCAGAAAAACCATATCATTTGCAATAATACCAACTTGGCCTAAAACAGTGTTTATCAAAAAAACATTGATTTTCTCAAAAACTGTCGATTAAATTCACATAAAATTGCTTTAAAACGATGTAAAGTACAGAACTACAATAGAACCAAGCAATTTTTGCAATGAAAAAATGCTAGTTTTTCAGAAAAATAATATCATTTGCAATAATACTAACTTGGTCTAAAACAGTGTTTATCAAAAAAACATTGATTTTTTCAAAAACTGTCGATTAAACTCACATAAAATGCTTTAAAACGATGTAAAGTACAGAACTACAATAGAACCAAGCAATTTTTGCAATGAAAAACTGCTAGTTTTTCAGAAAAATCATATCATATGCAATAATACTAACTTGGCCTAAAACAGTGTTTATCAAAAAAACATTGACTTTCTCAAAAACTATCGATTAAATTCACATAAAAATGCTTTAAAACGATGTAAAGAACAGAACTACAATAGAACGAAGGAATTTTTGCAATGAAAAACTGCTAGATTTTCAGAAAAATCATATCATTTGCATTAATACTAACTTGGCCTAAAACAGTGTTTATCAAAAAAACATTGACTTTCTCAACAACTGTCGTTTAAATTCACATAAAATGGCTTTAAAACGATGTAAAGTACAGAACTACAATAGAACAAAGCAATTTTTCCAATGAACAACTGCTTGTTTTCAGAAAAACTATAGGATTTGCAATAATACTAACTTGGCATGAAACAATTTTTATCAAAAAAAAATTGACTTTCTCAAAAACTATCGATTAAATTCACATAAAAATGCTTTAAAACGAGGTAAAGTACAGAACTACAATAGAACCAAGCAATTTTTGCAATGAAAATCTGCTAGTTTTTCAGAAAAACCATATCATTTGCAATAATACCAACTTGGCCTAAAACAGTGTTTATCAGAAATACATTGATTTTCTCAAAAACTGTCGATTAAATTCACATAAAATTGCTTTAAAACGATGTAAAGTACAGAACTACAATAGAACCAAGCAATTTTTGCAATGAAAAAATGCTAGTTTTTCAGAAAAATAATATCATTTGCAATAATACTAACTTGGTCTAAAACAGTGTTTATCAAAAAAACATTGATTTTTTCAAAAACTGTCGATTAAACTCACATAAAATGCTTTAAAACGATGTAAAGTACAGAACTACAATAGAACCAAGCAATTTTTGCAATGAAAAACTGCTAGTTTTTCAGAAAAATCATATCATATGCAATAATACTTACTTGGCCTAAAACAGTGTTTATCAAAAAAACATTGACTTTCTCAAAAACTATCGATTAAATTCACATAAAAATGCTTTAAAACGATGTAAAGAACAGAACTACAATAGAACGAAGGAATTTTTGCAATGAAAAACTGCTAGATTTTCAGAAAAATCATATCATTTGCATTAATACTAACTTGGCCTAAAACAGTGTTTATCAAAAAAACATTGACTTTCTCAACAACTGTCGATTAAATTCACATAAAATGGCTTTAAAACGATGTAAAGTACAGAACTACAATAGAACAAAGCAATTTTTCCAATGAACAACTGCTTGTTTTCAGAAAAACTATAGGATTTGCAATAATACTAACTTGGCATGAAACAATTTTTATCAAAAAAAAATTGACTTTCTCAAAAACTATCGATTAAATTCACATAAAAATGCTTTAAAACGACGTAAAGTACAGAACTACAATAGAACCAAGCAATTTTTGCAATGAAAATCTGCTAGTTTTTCAGAAAAACCATATCATTTGCAATAATACCAACTTGGCCTAAAACAGTGTTTATCAAAAAAACATTGATTTTCTCAAAAACTGTCGATTAAATTCACATAAAATTGCTTTAAAACGATGTAAAGTACAGAACTACAATAGAACCAAGCAATTTTTGCAATGAAAAAATGCTAGTTTTTCAGAAAAATAATATCATTTGCAATAATACTAACTTGGTCTAAAACAGTGTTTATCAAAAAAACATTGATTTTTTCAAAAACTGTCGATTAAACTCACATAAAATGCTTTAAAACGATGTAAAGTACAGAACTACAATAGAACCAAGCAATTTTTGCAATGAAAAAATGCTAGTTTTTCAGAAAAATCATATCATTTGCAATAATACTAACTTGGCCTAAAACAGTGTTTATCAAAAAAACATTGACTTTCTCAAAAACTATCGATTAAATTCACATAAAAATGCTTTAAAACGATGTAAAGAACAGAACTACAATAGAAAGAAGGAATTTTTGCAATGAAAAACTGCTAGTTTTTCAGAAAAATCATATCATTTGCATTAATACTAACTTGGCCTAAAACAGTGTTTATCAAAAAAACATAGACTTTCTCAAAAACTGTCGATTAAATTCACGAAAAAATGCTTCAAAACGATGTAAAGTACAGAACTACAATAGAGCAAAGCAATTTTCTCAATGAAAAACTGCTGGTTTTTCAGAAAAACCATATCATTTGCAATAATACTAACTTGGCCTACAATGGTGTTTATCAAAAATACATTGACTTTCACAAAAACTATCGATTAACTTCACATAAAAATGCTTTAAAACGACGTAAAGTACAGAACTACAATAGAACAAAGCAATTTTTGCAATGAAAAACTGCTAGTTTTTCAGAAAAAAACCATATCATTTGCAATAATACTAACTTGGCCTAAAACAGTGTTTATCAAAAAAACATTGATTTTCTCAAAAACTGTCGATTAAATTCACATAAAAATGCTTTAAAACGATGTAAAGTACAGAACTACAATAGAACAAAGCAATTTTTCCAATGAACAACTGCTTGTTTTCAGAAAAACTATAGCATTTGCAATAATACTAACTTGGTCTAAAACAATGTTTATCAAAAAAACATTGATTTTTTCAAAAACTGTCGATTAAACTCACATAAAATGCATTAAAACGATGTAAAGTACAGAACTACAATAGAACCAAGCAATTTTTGCAATGAAAAACTGCTAGTTTTTCAGAAAAATCATATCATTTGCAATAATACTAACTTGGCCTAAAACAGTGTTTATAAAAAAAACATTGACTTTCTCAAAAACTATCGATTAAATTCACATAAAAATGCTTTAAAACGATGTAAAGAACAGAACTACAATAGAACGAAGGAATTTTTGCAATGAAAAACTGCTAGTTTTTCAGAAAAATCATATCATTTGCATTAATACTAACTTGGCCTAATACAGTGTTTATCAAAAAACATTGACTTTCTCAACAACTGTCGATTAAATTCACATAAAATGGCTTTAAAACGATGTAAAGTACAGAACTACAATAGAATCAAGCAATTTTTCCAATGAAAATATGCTAGTTTTTCAGAACAACCATATCATTTGCAATAATACTAACTTGGCCTAAAGCAGTGTTTATCAAAAAAACATTGATTTTCTCAAAAACTGTCGATTAAATTCACATAAAAATGCTTCAAAACGATGTAAAGTACAGAACTACAATAGAACAAAGCAATATTTTCAATGAAAAACTGCTAGTTTTTCAGAAATACCATATCATTTGCAATAATACTAACTTGGTCTAAAACAGTGTTTATCAAAAAAACATTGATTTTTTCAAAAACTGTCGATTAAACTCATATAAAAATGCTTTAAAACGATGTAAAGTACAGAACTTCAATAGAACCAAGCAATTTTTGCAATGAAAAACTGCTAGTGTTTCAGAAAAATCATATCATTTGCAATAATACTAACTTGGCCTAAAACAGTGTTTATCAAAAAAACATTGACTTTCTAAAAAACTATCGATTAAATTCACATAAAAATGCTTTAAAACGATTTAAAGAACAGAAGTACAATGGAATCAAGCAATTTTTGCAATGAAAAACTGCTAGTTTTTCACAAAAATCATATCATTTGCAATAATACTAACTTGGCCTAAAACAGTGTTTATCAAAAAAACATTGACTTTCTCAATAACTATCGATTAAATTCACATAAAAATGCTTTAAAACGATGTAAAGAACAGAACTACAATAGAACGAAGGAATTTTTGCAATGAAAAACTGCTAGTTTTTCAGAAAAATCATATCATTTGCATTAATACTAACTTGGCTTAAAACAGTGTTTATCAAAAGAACATTGACTTTCTCAAAAACTATCGATTAAATTCACATAAAATGGCCTTAAAACGATGTAAAGTACAGAGCTACAATAGAACAAAGCAATTTTTGCAATGAAAAACTGCTAGTTTTTCAGAAAAACCATATCATTTGCAATAATACTAACTTGGCCTAAAACAGTGTTTATCAAAAAAACATTGTTTTTTTCAAAAACTGTCGATTAAACTCACATAAAAATGCTTTAAAACGATGTAAAGTACAGAACTTTAAAAGAACCAAGCAATTTTTGCAATGAAAAACTGCTAGTGTTTCAGAAAAATCATATCATTTGCAATAATACTAACTTGGCCTAAAACAGTGTCTATCAAAAAAACATTGACTTTCTCAAAAACTATCGATTAAATTCACATAAAAATGCTTTCAAACGATGTAAAGAACAGAACTACAATGGAATCAAGCAATTTTTGCAATGAAAAACTGCTAGTTTTTCAGAAGAATCATATCATTTGCAATAATACTAACTTGGCCTAAAACAGTCTTTATCAAAAAAACATTGATTTTTTCAAAAACTGTCGATTAAACTCATATAAAAATGCTTTAAAACGATGTAAAGTACAGAACTTCAATAGAACCAAGCAATTTTTGCAATGAAAAACTGCTAGTGTTTCAGAAAAATCATATCATTTGCAATAATACTAACTTGGCCTAAAACAGTGTTTATCAAAAAAACATTGACTTTCTAAAAAACTATCGATTAAATTCACATAAAAATGCTTTAAAACGATTTAAAGAACAGAAGTACAATGGAATCAAGCAATTTTTTCAATGAAAAACTGCTAGTTTTTCACAGAAATCATATCATTTGCAATAATACTAACTTGGCCTAAAACAGTGTTTATCAAAAAAACATTGACTTTCTCAATAACTATCGATTAAATTCACATAAAAATGCTTTAAAACGATGTAAAGAACAGAACTACAATAGAACGAAGGAATTTTTGCAATGAAAAACTGCTAGTTTTTCAGAAAAATCATATCATTTGCATTAATACTAACTTGGCTTAAAACAGTGTTTATCAAAAGAACATTGACTTTCTCAAAAACTATCGATTAAATTCACATAAAATGGCCTTAAAACGATGTAAAGTACAGAACTACAATAGAACAAAGCAATTTTTGCAATGAAAAACTGCTAGTTTTTCAGAAAAACCATATCATTTGCAATAATACTAACTTGGCCTAAAACAGTGTTTATCAAAAAAACATTGTTTTTTTCAAAAACTGTCGATTAAACTCACATAAAAATGCTTTAAAACGATGTAAAGTACAGAACTTTAAAAGAACCAAGCAATTTTTGCAATGAAAAACTGCTAGTGTTTCAGAAAAATCATATCATTTGCAATAATACTAGCTTGGCCTAAAACAGTGTTTATCAAAAAAACATTGACTTTCTAAAAAACTATCGATTAAATTCACATAAAAATGCTTTAAAACGATTTAAAGAACAGAAGTACAATGGAATCAAGCAATTTTTGCAATGAAAAACTGCTAGTTTTTCAGAAAAATCATATCATTTGCAATAATACTAACTTGGCCTAAAACAGTGTTTATCAAAAAAACATTGATTTTCTCAAAAACTGTCGATTAAATTCACATAAAAATGCTTCAAAACGATGTAAAGTACAGAACTACAATAGAACAAAGCAATTTTTTCATTGAAAAACTGCTAGTTTTTCAGAAAAATAATATCATTTGCAATAATACTAACTTGGCCTAAAACAGTGTTTATCAAAAAAACATTGATTTTCTCAAAAACTGTCGATTAAACTCAAATAAAAATGCTTTAAAACGATGTAAAGTACAGAATTACAATAGAACCAAGCAATTTTTCCAATGAAAAACTGCTAGTTTTTCACAAAAATCATATCATTTGCAATAATACTAACTTGGCCTAAAACAGTGTTTATCAAAAAAACATTGACTTTCTCAATAACTATCGATTAAATTCACATAAAAATGCTTTAAAACGATGTAAAGAACAGAACTACAATAGAACGAAGGAATTTTTGCAATGAAAAACTGCTAGTTTTTCAGAAAAATCATATCATTTGCATTAATACTAACTTGGCTTAAAACAGTGTTTATCAAAAGAACATTGACTTTCTCAAAAACTATCGATTAAATTCACATAAAATGGCCTTAAAACGATGTAAAGTACAGAACTACAATAGAACAAAGCAATTTTTGCAATGAAAAACTGCTAGTTTTTCAGAAAAACCATATCATTTGCAATAATACTAACTTGGCCTAAAACAGTGTTTATCAAAAAAACATTGTTTTTTTCAAAAACTGTCGATTAAACTCACATAAAAATGCTTTAAAACGATGTAAAGTACAGAACTTTAAAAGAACCAAGCAATTTTTGCAATGAAAAACTGCTAGTGTTTCAGAAAAATCATATCATTTGCAATAATACTAACTTGGCCTAAAACAGTGTCTATCAAAAAAACATTGACTTTCTCAAGAACTATCGATTAAATTCACATAAAAATGCTTTCAAACGATGTAAAGAACAGAACTACAATGGAATCAAGCAATTTTTGCAATGAAAAACTGCTAGTTTTTCAGAAAAATCAGATCATTTGCAATAATACTAACTTGGCCTAAAACAGTGTTTATCAAAAAAACATTGACTTTCTCAAAAACTATCGATTAAATTCACATAAAATGGCTTTAAAACGATGTAAAGTACAGAACTACAATAGAATAAAGCAATTTTTCCAATGAAAATATGCTAGTTTTTCAGAAAAACCATATCATTTGCAATAATACTAACTTGGCCTAAAACAGTGTTTATCAAAAAACATTGATTTTCTCAAAAACTGTCGATTAAATTCACATAAAAATGCTTCAAAACGATGTAAAGTACAGAGCTACAATAGAACAAAGCAATTTTTTCAATTAAAAACTACTAGTTTTTCAGAAAAATAATATCATTTGCAATAATACTAACTTGGCCTACAACAGTGTTTATCAAAAAAACATTGACTTTCACAAAAAATATCGATTAACTTCACATAAAAATGCTTCAAAACGACGTAAAGTACAGAACTACAATAGAACAAAGCAATTTTTGCAATGACAAACTGCTAGTTTCTCAAAAAAGCCATATCATTTGCAATAATACTAACTTGGCCTAGAACAGTGTTTATCAAAAAGCATTGATTTTCTCTAAAACTGACTATTAAACTCAAATAAAAATGCTTCAAAACGATGTAAAGTACAGAACTACAATAGAACAAAGCAATTTTTTCAATGAAAAACTGCTAGTTTTTCAGAAAAATAATATCATTTGCAATAATACTAACTTGGCCTAAAACAGTGTTTATCAAAAAAACATTGATTTTCTCAAAAACTGTCGATTAAACTCAAATAAAAATGCTTTAAAACGATGTAAAGTACAGAATTACAATAGAACCAAGCATTTTTTGCAATGAAAAACTGCTAGTTTTTCACAAAAATCATATCATTTGCAATAATACTAACTTGGCCTAAAACAGTGTTTATCAAAAAAACATTGACTTTCTCAATAACTATCGATTAAATTCACATAAAAATGCTTTAAAACGATGTAAAGAACAGAACTACAATAGAACGAAGGAATTTTTGCAATGAAAAACTGCTAGTTTTTCAGAAAAATCATATCATTTGCATTAATACTAACTTGGCTTAAAACAGTGTTTATCAAAAGAACATTGACTTTCTCAAAAACTATCGATTAAATTCACATAAAATGGCCTTAAAACGATGTAAAGTACAGAACTACAATAGAACAAAGCAATTTTTGCAATGAAAAACTGCTAGTTTTTCAGAAAAACCATATCATTTGCAATAATACTAACTTGGCCTAAAAAAGTGTTTATCAAAAAAACATTCTTTTTTCAAAAACTGTCGATTAAACTCACATAAAAATGCTTTAAAACGATGTAAAGTACAGAACTTTAAAAGAACCAAGCAATTTTTGCAATGAAAAACTGCTAGTGTTTCAGAAAAATCATATCATTTGCAATAATACTAACTTGGCCTAAAACAGTGTCTATCAAAAAGACATTGACTTTCTCAAAAACTATCGATTAAATTCACATAAAAATGCTTTAAAACGATGTAAAGAACAGAACTACAATGGAATCAAGCAATTTTTGCAATGAAAAACTGCTAGTTTTTCAGAAAAATCATATCATTTGCAATAATACTAACTTGGCCTAAAACAGTGTTTATCAAAAAAACATTGACTTTCTCAAAAACTATCGATTAAATTCACATAAAATGGCTTTAAAACGATGTAAAGTACAGAACTACAATAGAATAAAGCAATTTTTCCAATGAAAATATGCTAGTTTTTATGAAAAACCATATCATTTGCAATAATACTAACTTGGCCTAAAACAGTGTTTATCAAAAAAACATTGATTTTCTCAAAAACTGTCGATTAAATTCACATAAAAATGCTTCAAAACGATGTAAAGTACAGAGCTTCAATAGAACAAAGCAATTTTTTCAATTAAAAACTACTAGTTTTTCAGAAAAATAATATCATTTGCAATAATACTAACTTGGCCTACAACAGTGTTTATCAAAAAAACATTGACTTTCACAAAAAATATCGATTAACTTCACATAAAAATGCTTTAAAACGACGTAAAGTACAGAACTACAATAGAACAAAGCAATTTTTGCAATGAAAAACTGCTAGTTTTTCAAATAAACCATATCATTTGCAATAATACCAACTTGGCCTAAAAAAGTGTTTATCAATAAAGCATCGATATTCTCAATAACGGTCGATTGAATTCACATAAAAATGCCTTAAAGCGACGTAAAGTAAAGAACTTTAATAAAACTAAGCCATTTTTGCATTCAATAACTCCAACTTTTTCAGAAATACCATATCATTTGCAAAAATACTATTTTGGCCTAAAACAGTGTTTATCAATAAAACATTGATTTTCTCAATAACTGTCACTAAAATTCACATTAAAATGCTTTAAAACGACGTAAAATACAAAACTACAGGAGAACCAAGCCATTTTTGCATTTAATAACTGCTAGTTTTTCAGAAATACCATATCATTTGCAATAATACTAACTTGGCCTAAAATAGTGTATTTCAAAGAACCATTAATTTTCTCAAAAACTGTCGATAAAATTCACAATAAAATGCCTTAAAGCGACGTAAAATACAGAACTTTAATAAAACAAAGCCATTTTTGCATTGAATAACTGCTAGCTTCTCAGAACTAAAATATCATTTGCAATAATACTATTTTGGCCTAAGACAGAGTATATCAAAAAAACATTGATTTTCTCAAAAACTGTCGATAAAATTCACAATAAAATGCCTTAAAGCGACGTAAAGTACAGAACTTTAATAAAACTAAGCCATTTTTGCATTCAATAACTCCAACTTTTTCAGAAATACCATATCATTTGCAAAAATACTATTTTGGCCTAAAACAGTTTTTATCATTAAAACATTGATTTTCTCAATAACTGTCACTAAAATTCACATTAAAATGCTTTAAAATGACGTAAAATACAAAACTACAGGAGAACCAAGCCATTTTTGCATTAAATAACTGCTAGTTTTTCAGAAATACCATATCATTCGCAATAATACTAACTTGGCCTAAAAAAGTGTATATCAAAGAACCATTAATTTTCTCAAAAACTGTCGATAAAATTCACAATAAAATGGCTTAAAGCAACGTAAAATACAGAACTTTAATAAAACTAAGCCATTTTTGCATTGAATAACTACTAGTTTTCAGAAATACCATATCATTTGCAATAATACTAACTTGGCCTAAAACAGTGTTTATCAATAAATCATTGATTTTCTCAATAACTGTCACTAAAATGCACATTAAAATGCTTTAAAACGACGTAAAGTACAGAACTACAGGAGAACCAAGCCATTTTTGCATTAAATAACTGCTAGTTTTTCAGAAATACCATATCATTTGCAATAATAGTAACTTGGCCTAAAATAGTGTATTTCAAAGAACCATTAATTTTCTCAAAAACTGTCGATAAAATTCACAATAAAATGCCTTAAAGCGACTTAAAGTACATAACTTTAATAGAACTAAGCCATGTTTGCATTGAATAACTGCTAGTTTTTCAGAAATACCATATCATTCGCAATAATACTAACTTGGCCTAAAAAGGGTATATCAAAGAACCATTAATCTTCTCAAAAACTGTCGATAAAGTTCACAATAAAATGCCTTAAAGCGACGTAAAATACAGAACTTTAATAAAACAAAGCCATTTTTGCATTGAATAACTGCTAGCTTCTCAGAAATACCATATCATTTGCAATAATACTAACTTGGCCTAAGACAGAGTATATCAGAAAAACATAGATTTTCTCAAAAACTGTCGATAAAATTCACAATAAAATGCCTTAAAGCGACGTAAAGTACAGAGTTTTAATAAAACTAAGCCATTTTTGCATTGAATAACTACTAGTTTTTCAGAAATACCATATCATTTGCAATAATACTAACTTGGCCTAAAACAGAGTATATCAGAAAAGCATTGATTTTCTCAAAAACTGTCGATTAAATTCACATAAAAATGCCTTAAAGCGACTTAAAGTACATAACTTCAATAAAACAAAGCAATTTTTGCAATGAAAAACTGCTAGTTTTTCAGAAATACCATATCATTCGCAATAATACTAACTTGGCCTAAAACAGTGTTTATCAATAAATCATTGATTTTCTCAATAACTGTCACTAAAATGCACATTAAAATGCTTTAAAACGACGTAAAGTACAGAACTACAGGAGAACCAAGCCATTTTTGCATTAAATAACTGCTAGTTTTTCAGAAATACCATATCATTTGCAATAATAGTAACTTGGCCTAAAATAGTGTATTTCAGAGAACCATTAATTTTCTCAAAAACTGTCGATAAAATTCACAATAAAATGCCTTAAAGCGACTTAAAGTACATAACTTTAATAGAACTAAGCCATGTTTGCATTGAATAACTGCTAGTTTTTCAGAAATACCATATCATTCGCAATAATACTAACTTGGCCTAAAAAGGGTATATCAAAGAACCATTAATCTTCTCAAAAACTGTCGATAAAGTTCACAATAAAATGCCTTAAAGCGACGTAAAATACAGAACTTTAATAAAACAAAGCCATTTTTGCATTGAATAACTGCTAGCTTCTCAGAAATACCATATCATTTGCAATAATACTAACTTGGCCTAAGACAGAGTATATCAGAAAAACATAGATTTTCTCAAAAACTGTCGATAAAATTCACAATAAAATGCCTTAAAGCGACGTAAAGTACAGAGTTTTAATAAAACTAAGCCATTTTTGCATTGAATAACTACTAGTTTTTCAGAAATACCATATCATTTGCAATAATACTAACTTGGCCTAAAACAGAGTATATCAGAAAAGCATTGATTTTCTCAAAAACTGTCGATTAAATTCACATAAAAATGCCTTAAAGCGACTTAAAGTACATAACTTCAATAAAACAAAGCAATTTTTGCAATGAAAAACTGCTAGTTTTTCAGAAATACCATATCATTCGCAATAATACTAACTTGGCCTAAAACAGTGTTTATCAAAAAAACATTGTTTTTTTCAAAAACTGTCGATTAAACTCACATAAAAATGCTTTAAAACGATGTAAAGTACAGAACTTTAATAGAACAAAGCAATTTTTGCAATGAAAAACTGCTAGTGTTTCAGAAAAATCATATCATTTGCAATAATACTAACTTGGCCTAAAACAGTGTTTATCAAAAAAACATTGACTTTCTCAAAAACTATCGATTAAATTGACATAAAAATGCTTTCAAACGATGTAAAGAACAGAACTACAATGGAATCAAGCAATTTTTGCAATGAAAAACTGCTAGTTTTTCAGAAAAATCATATCATTGCAATAATACTAACTTGGCCTAAAACAGTGTTTATCAAAAAAACATTGACTTTCTCAAAAACTATCGATTAAATTCACATAAAATGGCTTTAAAACGATGTAAAGTACTGAACTACAATAGAATAAAGCAATTTTTCCAATGAAAATATGCTAGTTTTTCAGAAAAACCATATCATTTGCAATAATACTAACTTGGCCTAAAACAGTGTTTATCAAAAAAACATTGATTTTCTCAAAAACTGTCGATTAAATTGACATAAAAATGCTTCAAAACGATGTAAAGTACAGAGCTACAATAGAATAAAGCAATTTTTTCAATGAAAAACTACTAGTTTTTCAGAAAAATAATATCATTTGCAATAATACTAACTTGGCCTACAACAGTGTTTATCAAAAAAACATTGACTTTCACAAAAAATATCGATTAACTTCACATAAAAATGCTTTAAAACGACGTAAAGTACAGAACTACAATAGGACAAAGCAATTTTTGCAATGAAAAACTGCTAGTTTCTCAGAAAAACCATATCATTTGCAATAATACTAACTTGGCCTAGAACAGTGTTTATCAAAAAAACATTGATTTTCTCTAAAACTGACTATTAAACTCAAATAAAAGTGCTTTAAAACGATGTAAAGTACAGAACTACAATAGAACCAAGCAATTTTTCCAATGAAAAACTGCTAGTTTTTCAAATAAACCATATCATTTGCAATAATACCAACTTGGCCTAAAAAAGTGTTTATCAATAAAGCATTGATATTCTCAATAACGGTCGATTGAATTCACATAAAAATGCCTTACAGAGACGTAAAGTACAGAACTTTAATAAAACTAAGCCATTTTTGCATTCAATAACTCCAACTTTTTCAGAAATACCATATCATTTGCAAAAATACTATTTTGGCCTAAAACAGTGTTTATAAAGAAAACACTGATTTTCTCAATAACTGTCACTAAAATTCACATTAAAATGCTTTAAAACGACGTAAAATACAAAACTACAGGAGAACCAAGCCATTTTTGCATTAAATAACTGCTAGTTTTTCAGAAATACCATATCATTTGCAATAATACTAACTTGGCCTAAAATAGTGTATTTCAAAGAACCATTAATTTTCTCAAAAACTGTCGATAAAATTCACAATAAAATGCCTTGAAGCGACTTAAAGTACGTAACTTCAATAGAACTAAGCCATGTTTGCATTGAATAACTGCTAGTTTTTCAGAAATACCATATCATTCGCAATAATACTAACTTGGCCTAAAAAAGTGTATATCAAAGAACCATTAATTTTCTCAAAAACTGTCGATAAAATTCACAATAAAATGCCTTAAAGCGACGTAAAATACAGAACTTTAATAAAACAAAGCCATTTTTGCATTGAATAACTGCTAGCTTCTCAGAAATACCATATCATTTGCAATAATACTAACTTGGCCTAAGACAGAGTATATCAAAAAAACATAGATTTTCTCAAAAACTGTCGATAAAATTCACAATAAAATGCCTTAAAGCGACGTAAAATACAGAACTTTAATAAAACAAAGCCATTTTTGCATTGAATAACTGCTAGCTTCTCAGAAATACCATATCATTTGCAATAATACTAACTTGGCCTAAAACAGAGTATATCAGAAAAGCATTGATTTTCTCAAAAACTGTCGATTAAATTCACATTAAAATGCTCGAAAACGACGTAAAGTACAGAACTACAATAAAGCCAAGCCATTTTTGCATTGAATAACTGCTAGTTTTTCAGAAATACCATATCATTTGCAATAATACTTACTAGGCCTAAAACAGTGTTTATCAATAAAGCATTGATATTCTCAATAACGGTCCATTAAAATCACATAAAAATGCGACGTAAAGTACAGGACTAAAATAGAACCAAGCCATTTTTGCATTGAGTAACTACTTGTTTCTCAGAAATACCATAACATTTGCAATAATACTAACTTGGCCTAAAACAGTGTATTTCAAAGAAACATTGATTTTCTCAAAAACTGTCCATAAAATTCACAATAAAATGCTTTAAAACGACGTAAAGTACAGAACTAGAATGAAACTAAGCCATTTTTGCATTGAATAACTGCTGGTTTTTCAGAAAAACCATACCAGTTGCAATAATACTAACTTGGCTTAAAACAGTGTTCATTAAAAAACCATTGATTTTCTCAAAAATTGTCGATTAAATTCACATAAAAATGCTTTAAAACGACGTCAAGTACTGAACTTCAATAAAACTAAGCCATTTTTGTATTGAATAACTGCTGATTTTTCAGAAATACCATACCAGTTGCAATAATACTAACTTGGCTTCAAACAGTGTTCATTAAAAAAGCATTGATTTTTTCAAAAACTGTCGATAAAATTCACAATAAAATGCCTTAAAGCGACGTAAAGTACAGAACTTTAATAAAACTAAGCCATTTTTGCATTGAAAAACTACTAGTTTTTCAGAAATACCATATCCTTTGCAATAATACTAACTTTGCCTAAAACAGAGTATATCAAAAAAACATTGATTTTCTCAAAAACTGTCGATAAAATTCACAATAAAATGCCTTAAAGCGACGTAAAGTACAGAGTTTTAATAAAACTAAGCCATTTTTGCATTCAATAACTCCAACTTTTTCAGAAATAACATATCATTTGCAAAAATACTATTTTGGCCTAAAACAGTGTTTATCAATAAAACATTGATTTTCTCAATAACTGTCACTAAAATGCACATTAAAATGCTTTAAAACGACGTAAAGTACAAAACTACAGGAGAACCAAGCCATTTTTGCATTAAATAACTGCTAGTTTTTCAGAAATACCATATCATTTGCAATAATACTAACTTGGCCTAAAATAGTGTATTTCAAAGAACCATTAATTTTCTCAAAAACTGTCGATAAAATTCACAATAAAATGCCTTAAAGCGACTTAAAGTACATAACTTTAATAGAACTAAGCCATGTTTGCATTGAATAACTGCTAGTTTTTCAGAAATACCATATCATTCGCAATAATACTAACTTGGCCTAAAAAAGTGTATATCAAAGAACCATTAATTTTCTAAAAAACTGTCGATAAAATTCACAATAAAATGCCTTAAAGCGACATAAAATACAGAACTTTAATAAAACAAAGCCATTTTTGCATTGAATAACTGCTAGCTTCTCAGAAATACCATATCATTTGCAATAATACTAACTTGGCCTAAGACAGAGTATATCAAAAAAACATAGATTTTCTCAAAAACTGTCGATAAAATTCACAATAAAATGCCTTAACGCGACGTAAAGTACAGAGCTTTAATAGAACTAAGCCATTTTTGCATTGAAAAACTACTAGTTCTCAGAAATACCATATCCTGTGCAATAATACTAACTTGGCCTAAAACAGAGTATATCAGAAAAGCATTGATTTTCTCAAAAACTGTCGATTAAATTCACATTAAAATGCTCGAAAACGACGTAAAGTACAGAACTACAATAAAGCCAAGCCATTTTTGCATTGAATAACTAATAGTTTTTCAGAAATACCATATCATTTGCAATAATACTTACTAGGCCTAAAAAAGTGTTTATCAATAAAGAATTGATATTCTCAATAACGGTCGATTGAATTCACATAAAAATGCCTTAAAGCGACGTAAAGTACAGAACTTTAATAAAACTAAGCCATTCTTGCATTCAATAACTCCAACTTTTTCAGAAATATCATATCATTTGCAAAAATACTATTTTGGCCTAAAACAGTGTTTATCAATAAAACATTGATTTTCTCAATAACTGTCACTAAAATGCACATTAAAATGCTTTAAAACGACGTAAAGTACAAAACTACAGGAGAACCAAGCCATTTTTGCATTAAATAACTGCTAGTTTTTCAGAAATACCATATCATTTGCAATAATACTAACTTGGCCTAAAATAGTGTATTTCAAAGAACCATTAATTTTCTCAAAAACTGTCGATAAAATTCACAATAAAATGCCTTAAAGCGACTTAAAGTACATAACTTTAATAGAACTAAGCCATGTTTGCATTGAATAACTGCTAGTTTTTCAGAAATACCATATCATTCGCAATAATACTAACTTGGCCTAAAAAAGTGTATATCAAAGAACCATTAATTTTCTCAAAAACCTTCGATAAAATTCACAATAAAATGCCTTAAAGCGACGTAAAATACAGAACTTTAATAAAACAAAGCCATTTTTGCATTGAATAACTGCTAGCTTCTCAGAAATACCATATCATTTGCAATAATACTAACTTGGCCTAAGACAGAGTATATCAAAAAAACATAGATTTTCTCAAAAACTGTCGATAAAATTCACAATAAAATGCCTTAAAGCGACGTAAAGTACAGAGTTTTAATAAAACTAAGCCATTTTTGCATTGAATAACTACTAGTTTTTCAGAAATACCATATCATTTGCAATAATACTAACTTGGCCTAAAACAGAGTATATCAGAAAAGCATTGATTTTCTCAAAAATTGTCGATTAAATTCGCATAAAAATGCTTTAAAACGACGTCAAGTACTGAACTTGAATAAAACTAAGCCATTTTTGCATTGAAAAACTACTAGTTTTTCAGAAATACCATATCCTTTGCAATAATATTAACTTTGCGTAAAACAGAGTATATCAGAAAAGCATTGATTTCCTCAAAAACTGTCGATTAAATTCACATTAAAATGCTCGAAAACGACGTAAAGTACAGAGCTACAATAAAGCCAAGCCATTTTTGCATTGAATAACTAATAGTTTTTCAGAAATACCAAATCATTTGCAATAATACTTACTAGGCCTAAAAAAGTGTTTATCAATAAATCATTGATATTCTCAATAACGGTCGATTGAATTCACAAAAAAATGCTTTAAAACGAGGTAAAGTACAGAAATACTATAAAACTAAGCAATTTTTGCATTCAATAACTGCTAGCTTCTCAGAAATACCATATCATTTGCAATAATACTAACTTGGCCTAAGACAGAGTATATCAAAAAAACATAGATTTTCTCAAAAACTGTCGATAAAATTCACAATAAAATGCCTTAACGCGACGTAAAGTACAGAGCTTTAATAAAACTAAGCTATTTTTCCATTGAAAAACTACTAGTTCTCAGAAATACCATATCCTTTGCAATAATACTAACTTGGCCTAAAACAGAGTACATCAGAAAAGCATTGATTTTCTCAAAAACTGTCGATTAAATTCACATTAAAATGCTTTAAAACGACGTAAAGTACAAAACTACAGGAGAACCAAGCCATTTTTGCATTAAATAACTGCTAGTTTTTCAGAAATACCATAACATTTGCAATAATACTAACTTGGCCTAAAACAGTGTATTTCAAAGAAACATTGATTTTCTCAAAAACTGTCCATAAAATTCACAATAAAATGCTTTAAAACGACGTAAAGTCCAGAACTAGAATGAAACTAAGCCATTTTTGCATTGAATAACTGCTGGTTTTTCAGAAAAACCATACCAGTTGCAATAATACTAACTTGGCTTAAAACAGTGTTCATTAAAAAACCATTGATTTTCTCAAAAATTGTCGATTAAATTCACATAAAAATGCTTTAAAACGACGTCAAGTACAGAACTTCAATAGAACTAAGCCATTTTTGTATTGAATAACTGCTAGCTTTTCAGAAATACCATACCAGTTGCAATAATACTAACTTGGCTTCAAACAGTGTTTATTAAAATAGCATTGATTGTTTCAAAAACTGTCGATAAAATTCACAAGAAAATGCCTTAAAGCGACGCAAAGTACAGAACTACAATAAAGCCAAGCCATTTTTGCATTGAATAACTAATAGTTTTTCAGAAATATCATATCATTTGCAATAATACTTACTAGGCCTAAAAAAGTGTTTATCAATAAAGCATTAATATTCTCAATAACGGTCGATTGAATTCACATAAAAATGCTTTAAAACGAGGTAAAGTACAGAAATACTATAAAACTAAGCCATTTTTGCATTCAATAACTCCAACTTTTTCAGAAATACCATATCATTTGCAAAAATACTATTTTGGCCTCAAACAGTGTTTATCAATAAAACATTGATTTTCTCAATAACTGTCACTAAAATTCACATTAAAATGCTTTAAAACGACGTAAAGTACAAAACTACAGGAGAACCAAGCAATTTTTGCATTAAATAACTGCTAGTTTTTCAGAAATACCATATCATTTGCAATAATACTAACTTGGCCTAAAATAGTGTATTTTAAAGAACCATTAATTTTCTCAAAAACTGTCGATAAAATTCACAATAAAATGCCTTAAAGCGACTTAAAGTACATAACTTTTTTAGAACTAAGCCATGTTTGCATTGAATAACTGCTAGTTTTTCAGAAATACCATATCATTTGCAATAATACTAACTTGGCCTAAAACAGAGTATATCAAAAAAACATTGATTTTCTCAAAAACTGTCGATTAAATTCACATTAAAATGCTCGAAAACGACGTAAAGTACAGAACTACAATAAAACCAAGCCATTTTTGCATTGAATAACTACTAGTTTGTCAGAAATACCATATCATTTGCAATAACACTTACTAAGCCTAAAACAGTGTTTATCAATAAAGCATTGATATTCTCAATAACGGTCGATTAAATTCACATAAAAATGCGACGTAAAGTACAGGACTACAATAGAACCGAGCCATTTTTGCATTGAGTAACTACTAGTTTCTCAGAAATACCATAACATTTGCAATAATACTAACTTGGCCTAAAACAGTGTATTTCAAAGAAACATTGATTTTCTCAAAAACTGTCCATAAAATTCACAATAAAATGCTTTAAAACGACGTAAAATACAGAACTAGAATGAAACTAAGCCATTTTTGCATTAAATAACTGCTGGTTTTTCAGAAAAACCATACCAGTTGCAATAATACTAACTTGGCTTAAAACAGTGTACATTGAAAAAGCATGGATTTTCTCAAAAATTGTCGATTAAATTCACATATAAATGCTTAAAAACGACGTCAAGTACAGAACTTCAATAAAACTAAGCCAGTTTTGCACTGAATAACTGCTAGTTTTTCAGAAATACCATATCATGCACAATAATACTAACTTGGCCTATAACAGAGTATATCAAAAAAACATTGATTTTCTCAAAAACGGTCAAATAAATTCACATTAAAATGTTCTAAAACGACGTAAAGTACATAACTACTATAGAACCAAGCAATTTTTCCAATGAATAACTGCTAGTTTTTCATAAAAACCGTATAATTTGCAATAACAGTAACTTGGCCTAAAGCAGTGTTTATCAATAAAGCATTGATTTTCTCAAAAACTGTCGATAAAATTCACAATAAAATGCCTTAAAACGACGTAAAGTACAGAACTTTAATAAAACTAAGCCATTTTTGCATTGAATAACTGCTAGTTTCTCAGAAATACCATATCATTTGCAATAATACTAACTAGGCCTAAAATAGTGTATTTCAAAGAAACATTAATTTTCTCAAAAACTGTCGATAAAATTCACAAAAAAATGCCTTAAGGCGACGTAAAGTACAGAACTTTAATAAAACTAAGCCATTTTTGCATTGAATAACTGCTAGTTTTTCAGAAATACCATATCATTTGCAATAATACTTACTAGGCCTAAAACAGTGGTTATCAATAAAGCATTGATATTCTCAATAACGGTCGATTAAATTCACATAAAAATGCGACGTTAAGTACAGGACTACAATAGAACCAAGCCATTTTTGCATTGAATATCTACTAGTTTTTCAGAAATACAATAACATTTGCAATAATACTAACTTGGCCAAAAACAGTGTTCATCAATAAAACATTGATTTTCTCAATAACTGTCGCTAAAATTCACATACAAATGCTTTAAAACGACGTAAAGTACAAGACTACAAGAGAACCAAGCCATTTTTGCATTAGATAACTGCTAGTTTTTCAGAAATACCATATCATTTGCAATAATACTAACTTGGCCTAAAATAGTGTATTTCAAAGAACCATTAATTTTCTCAAAAACTGTCGATAAAATTCACAATAAAATGCCTTAAAGCGACTTAAAGTACATAACTTTAATAGAACTAAGCCATGTTTGCATTGAATAACTGCTAGTTTCTCAGAAATACCATATCATTTGCAATAATACTAACTTGGCCTAAAACAGGGTATATCAAAAAAACATTAATTTTCTCAAAAACTGTTGATAAAATTCACAATAAAATGCCTTAAAGCGACGTAAAGTACAGAATTGTAATAAGACTAAGCTATTTTTGCATTGAATAACTGCTAGTTTCTCAGAAATACCATATCATTTGCAATAATACTAACTTGGCCTAAAACAGAGTATATCAAAAAAACATTGATTTTCTCAAAAACTGTCGATTAAATTCACATTAAAATGCTTTAAAACGACGTAAAGTACAAAACTACAGGAGAACCAAGCCATTTTTGCATTAAATAACTGCTAGTTTTTCAGAAATACCATAACATTTGCAATAATACTAACTAGGCCTAAAAAAGTGTTTATAAATAAAGCATTGATATTCTCAATAACGGTCGATTGAATTCACATAAAAATGCTTTAAAACGAGGTAAAGTACAGAAATACTATAAAACTAAGCCATTTTTGCATTCAATAACTCCAACTTTCTCAGAAATACCATATCATTTGCAAAAAAACTATTTTGGCCTAAAACAGTGTTTATCAATAAAACATTGATTTTCTCAATAACTGTCACTAAAATTCACATTAAAATGCTTTAAAACGACGTAAAGTACAGAACTACAGGAGAACCAAGCCATTTTTGCATTAAATAACTGCTAGTTTTTCAGAAATACCATAACATTTGCAATAATACTAACTTGGCCTAAAACAGTGTATTTCAAAGAAACATTGATTTTCTCAAAAACTGTCCATAAAATTCACAATAAAATGCTTTAAAACGACGTAAAATACAGAACTAGAATGAAACTAAGCCATGTTTGCATTGAATAACTGCTAGTTTTTCAGAAATACCATATCATTCGCAATAATACTAACTTGGCCTAAAAAAGTGTGTATCAAAGAACCATTAAATTCTCAAAAACTGTCGATAAAATTCACAATAAAATGCCTTAAAGCGACGTAAAATACAGAACTTTAATAAAACAAAGCCATTTTTGCATTGAATAGCTGCTAGCTTCTCAGAAATACCATATCATTTGCAATAATACTAACTTGGCCTAAGACAGAGTATATCAAAAAAACATAGATTTTCTCAAAAACTGTCGATAAATTCACAATAAAATGCCTTAAAGCGACGTAAAGTACAGAACTTTAATAAAACTAAGCCATTTTTGCATTGAATAACTACTAGTTTTTCAGAAATACCATATCCTTTGCAATAATACTAACTTGGCCCAAAACAGAGTATATCAGAAAAGCATTGATTTTCTCAAAAACTGTCGATAAAATTCACAATAAAATGCCTTAAAGCGACTTAAAGTACATAACTTTAATAGAACTAAGCCATGTTTGCATTGAATAACTGCTAGTTTCTCAGAAATACCATATCATTTGCAATAATACTAACTTGGCCTAAAACAGGGTATATCAAAAAAACATTAATTTTCTCAAAAACTGTTGATAAAAGTCACAATAAAATGCCTTAAAGCGACGTAAAGTACAGAATTGTAATAAGACTAAGCTATTTTTGCATTGAATAACTGCTAGTTTCTCAGAAATACCATATCATTTGCAATAATACTAACTTGGCCTAAAACAGAGTATATCAAAAAAACATTGATTTTCTCAAAAACTGTCGATTAAATTCACATTAAAATGCTCGAAAACGACGTAAAGTACAGAACTACAATAAAGCCAAGCCATTTTTGCATTGAATAACTAATAGTTTTTCAGAAATACCATATCATTTGCAATAATACTAACTAGGCCTAAAAAAGTGTTTATAAATAAAGCATTGATATTCTCAATAACGGTCGATTGAATTCACATAAAAATGCTTTAAAACGAGGTAAAGTACAGAAATACTATAAAACTAAGCCATTTTTGCATTCAATAACTCCAACTTTCTCAGAAATACCATATCATTTGCAAAAAAACTATTTTGGCCTAAAACAGTGTTTATCAATCAAACATTGATTTTCTCAATAACTGTCACTAAAATTCACATTAAAATGCTTTAAAACGACGTAAAGTACAAAACTACAGGAGAACCAAGCCATTTTTGCATTGAATAACTGCTGGTTTTTCAGAGAAACCATACCAGTTGCAATAATACTAACTTGGCTTAAAACAGTGTTCATTAAAAAACCATTGCTTTTCTCAAAAATTGTCGATTAAATTCACATAAAAATGCTTTAAAACGACGTCAAGTACAGAACTTCAATAAAACTAAGCCATTTTTGTATTGAATATCTGCTAGTTTTTCAGAAATACCATACCAATTGCAATAATACTAACTTGGCTTCAAACAGTGTTCATTAAAAAAGGATTGATTTTTTCAAAAACTGTCGATAAAATTCACAATAAAATGCCTTAAAGCGACGTAAAGTACAGAACTTTAATAAAACGAAGCCATTTTTGCATTGAAAAACTACTAGTTTTTCAGAAATACCATATCCTTTGCAATAATACTAACTTGGCCTAAAACAGAGTATATCAGAAAAACATTGATTTTCTCAAAAACTGTCGATTAAATTCACATTAAAATGCTCGAAAACGACGTAAAGTACAGAACTACAATAAAGCCAAGCCATTTTTGCATTGAATAACTAATAGTTTTTCAGAAATACCATATCATTTGCAATAATACTTACTAGGCCTAAAAAAGTGTTTATCAATAAAGCAATGATATTATCAATAACGGTCGATTGAATTCACATAAAAATGCCTTAAAGCGACGTTAAGTACAGAACTTTAATAAAACTAAGCCATTTTTGCATTCAATAACTCCAACTTTTTCAGAAATACCATATCATTTGCAAAAATACTATTTTGGCCTAAAACAGTGTTTATCAATAAAACATTGATTTTCTCAATAACTGTCACTAAAATGCACATTAAAATGCTTTAAAACGACGTAAAGTACAAAACTACAGGAGAACCAAGCCATTTTTGCATTAAATAACTGCTAGTTTTTCAGAAATACCATATCATTTGCAATAATACTAACTTGGCCTAAAATAGTTTATTTCAAAGAACCATTAATTTTCTCAAAAACTGTCGATAAAATTCACAATAAAATGCCTTAAAGCGACTTAAAGTACATAACTTTAATAGAACTAAGCCATGTTTGCATTGAATAACTGCTAGTTTTTCAGAAATACCATATCATTCGCAATAATACTAACTTGGCCTAAAAAAGTGTGTATCAAAGAACCATTAAATTCTCAAAAACTGTCGATAAAATTCACAATAAAATGCCTTAAAGCGACGTAAAATACAGAACTTTAATAAAACAAAGCCATTTTTGCATTGAATAGCTGCTAGCTTCTCAGAAATACCATATCATTTGCAATAATACTAACTTGGCCTAAGACAGAGTATATCAAAAAAACATAGATTTTCTCAAAAACTGTCGATAAATTCACAATAAAATGCCTTAAAGCGACGTAAAGTACAGAACTTTAATAAAACTAAGCCATTTTTGCATTGAATAACTACTAGTTTTTCAGAAATACCATATCCTTTGCAATAATACTAACTTGGCCCAAAACAGAGTATATCAGAAAAGCATTGATTTTCTCAAAAACTGTCGATTAAATTCACATTAAAATGCTCGAAAACGACGTAAAGTACAGAACTACAATAAAGCCAAGCCATTTTTGCATTGAATAACTGCTAGTTTTTCAGAAATACCATATCATTTGCAATAATACTTACTAGGCCTAAAACAGTGTTTATCAATAAAGCATTGATATTCTCAATAACGGTCGATTAAATTCACATAAAAATGCGACGTAAAGTACAGGACTACAATAGAACCAAGCCATTTTTGCATTGAGTAACTACTAGTTTCTCAGAAATACCATAACATTTGCAATAATACTAACTTGGCCTAAAACAGTTTATTTCAAAGAAACATTGATTTTCTCAAAAACTGTCCATAAAATTCACAATAAAATGCTTTAAAACGACGTAAAGTACAGAACTAGAATGAAACTAAGCCATTTTTGCATTGAATAACTGCTGGTTTTTCAGAAAAACCATACCAGTTGCAATAATACTAACTTGGCTTAAAACAGTGTTCATTAAAAAACCATTGAGTTTCTCAAAAATTCTCGATTAAATTCACATAAAAATGCTTTAAAACGACGTCAAGTACTGAACTTCAATAAAACTAAGCCATTTTTGTATTGAATAACTGCTAGTTTTTCAGAAATACCATACCAGTTGCAATAATACTAACTTGGCTTCAAACAGTGTTCATTAAAAAAGCATTGATTTTTTCAAAAACTGTCGATAAAATTCAAAATGAAATGCCTTAAAGCGACGTAAAATACAGAACTTTAAAAAAAGCAAGCCATTTTTGCATTAAATAACTGCTAGTTTTTCAGAAATACCATATCATTTGCAATAATACTAACTTGGCCTAAAATAGTGTATTTCAAAGAACCATTAATTTTCTCAAAAACTGTCGATAAAATTCACAATAAAATGCCTTAAAGCGACTTAAAGTACAGAACTTTAATAGAACTAAGCCATGTTTGCATTGAATAACTGCTAGTTTTTCAGAAATACCCTATCATTCGCAATAATACTAACTTGGCCTAAAAAAGTGTATTTCAAAGAACCATTAATTTTCTCAAAAACTGTTGATAAAATTCACAATAAAATGCCTTAAAGCGACATAAAATACAGAACTTTAATAAAACGAAGCCATTTTTGCACTGAATAACTGCCAGTTTTTCAGAAATACCATATCATTTGCAATAACACTTACTAGGCCTAAAACAGTGTTTATCAATAAAGCATTGATATTCTCAATAACGGTCGATTAAATTCACATATAAATGCGACGTAAAGTACAGGACTACAATAGAACCAAGCCATTTTTGCATTGAGTAACTACTAGTTTCTCAGAAATACCATAACATTTGCAATAATACTAACTTGGCCTAAAACAGTGTATTTCAAAGAAACATTGATTTTCTCAAAAACTGTCGATAAAATTCACAATAAAATGCGTTAAAACGACGTAAAGTACAGAACTAGAATGAAACTAAGCCATTTTTGCATTGAAAAACTACTAGTTTTTCAGAAATACCATATCCTTTGCAATAATACTTACTAGGCCTAAAAAAGTGTTTATCAATAAAGCATTGATATTCTCAATAACGGTCGATTAAATTCACATAAAAATGCTTTAAAACGAGGTAAAGTACAGAAATACTATAAAAATAAGCCATTTTTGCATTCAATAACTCCAACTTTTTCAGAAATACCATATCATTTGCAATAATACTAACTTGGCCTAAAACAGAGTATAACAGAAAAGCATTGATTTTCTCAAAAACTGTCGATTAAATTCACATTAAAATGATCGAAAACGACGTAAAGTACAGAACTACAATAAAGCCAAGCCATTTTTGCATTGAATAACTGCTAGTTTTTCAGAAATACCATATCATTTGCAATGATACTTACTAGGCCTAAAACAGTGTTTATCAATAAAGCATTGATATTCTCAATAACGGTCGATTAAATTCACATAAAAATGCGACGTAAAGTACAGGACTACAATAGAACCAAGCCATTTTTGCATTGAGTAACTACTAGTTTCTCAGAAATACCATAACATTTGCAATAATACTAACTTGGCCTAAAACAGTGTATTTCAAAGAAACATTGATTTTCTCAAAAACTGTCCATAAAATTCACAATAAAATGCTTTAAAACGACGTAAAGTACAGAACTAGAATGAAACTAAGCCATTTTTGTATTGAATAACTGCTAGTTTTTCAGAAATACCATACCAGTTGCAATAATACTAACTTGGCTTCAAACAGTGTTCATTAAAAAAGCATTGATTTTTTCAAAAACTGTCGATAAAATTCACAATAAAATGCCTTAAAGCGACGAAAAGTACAGAACTTTAATAAAACTAAGCCATTTTTGCATTGAAAAACTACTAGTTTTTCAGAAATACCATATCCTTTGCAATAATTCTAATTTGGCCTAAAACAGAGTATATCAGAAAAGCATTGATTTTCTCAAAAACTGTCGATTAAATTCACATTAAAATGCTCGAAAACGACGTAAAGTACAGAACTACAATAAAGCCAAGCCATTTTTGCATTGAATAACTAATAGTTTTTCAGAAATACCATATCATTTGCAATAATACTTACTAGGCCTAAAAAAGTGTTTATCAATAAAGCATTGATATTCTCAATAACGGTCGATTGAATTCACATAAAAAAGCTTTAAAACGAGGTAAAGTACAGAAATACTATAAAACTAAGCCATTTTTGCATTCAATAACTCCAACTTTTTCAGAAATACCATATCATTTGCAATAATACTAACTTGGCCTAAAACAGAGTATATCAAAAAAACATTGATTTTCTCAAAAACTGTCGATTAAATTCACATTAAAATGCTCGAAAACGACGTAAAGTACAGAACTACAATAAAGCCAAGCAATTTTTGCATTGAATAACTACTAGTTTTTCAGAAATACCATATCATTTGCAATAACACTTACTAAGCCTAAAACAGTGTTTATCAATAAAGCATTGATATTCTCAATAACGGTCCATTAAATGAACATAAAAATGCGACGTAAAGTACAGGACTACAATAGAACCAAGCCATTTTTGCATTGAGTAACTACTAGTTTCTCAGAAATACCATAACATTTGCAATAATACTAACTTGGCCTAAAACAGTGTATTTCAAAGAAACATTGATTTTCTCAAAAACTGTCCATAAAATTCACAATAAAATGCTTTAAAACGACGTAAAGTACAGAACTAGAATGAAACTAAGCCATTTTTGCATTGAATAACTGATGGTTTTTCAGAAAAACCATACCAGTTGCAATAATACTAACTTGGCTTAAGACAGTGTTCATTAAAAAACCATTGATTTTCTCAAAAATTGTGGATTAACTTCACATAAAAATGCTTTAAAACGACGTCAAGTACAGAACTTCAATAAAACTAAGCCATTTTTGTATTGAATAACTGCTAGTTTTTCAGAAATACCATACCAGTTGCAATAATACTAACTGGGCTTAAAACAGTGTTCATTGAAAAAGCATTGATTTTTTCAAAAATTGTCGATTAAATTCACATAAAAATGCTTTAAAACGACGTCAAGTACAGAACTTCAATAAAACTAAGCCAGTTTTGCACTGAATAACTGCTAGTTTTTCAGAAATACCATATCATGCACAATAATACTAACTTGGCCTATAACAGAGTATATCAAAAAAACATTGATTTTCTCAAAAACGGTCAAATAAATTCACATTAAAATGTTTTAAAACGACGTAAAGTACATAACTACTATAGAACCAAGCAATTTTTCCAATGAATTACTGCTAGTTTTTCATAAAAACCATATAATTTGCAATAACAGTAACTTGGCCTAAAGCAGTGTTTATCAATAAAGGATTGATTTTCTCAAAAACTGTCGATAAAATTCACAATAAAATGCCTTAAAACGACGTAAAGTACAGAACTTTAATAAAACTAAGCCATTTTTGCATTGAATAACTGCTAGTTTCTCAGAAATACCATATCATTTGCAATAATACTAACTAGGCCTAAAATAGTGTATTTCAAAGAAACATTAATTTTCTCAAAAACTGTCGATAAAATTCACAAAAAAATGCCTTAAAGCGACGTAAAGTACAGAACTTTAATAAAACTAAGCCATTTTTGCATTGAATAACTGCTAGTTTTTCAGAAATACCATATCATTTGCAATAATACTTACTAGGCCTAAAACAGTGGTTATCAATAAAGCATTGATATTCTCAATAATGGTCGATTAAATTCACATAAAAATGCGACGTTAAGTACAGGACTACAATAGAACCAAGCCATTTTTGCATTCAATAACTCCACGTTTTTCAGAAATACCATATCATTTGCAAAAATACTATTTTGTCCTAAAACAGTGTTTATCAATAAAACATTGATTTTCTCAATAACGGACACTAAAATTCACATTAAAATGCTCTAAAACGACGTAAAGTACAGAACTACAATAGAACCAAGCCATTTTTGCATTGAATAACGACTAGTTTTTCAGAAATACCATAACATTTCCAATAACACTAACTTGGCCTAAAATATTGTTTATCAAAAAAAAATTTATTTTCTCAAAAACGGTAAATTTAATTCACATAAAAATGCTTTAAAACGACGAAAAGTACAGAACTACAATAGAAAAACTATTTTTGCATTGAATAACTGATAGTTTTTGAAAAAATACCATATCATTTCCAAAAATACTATCTTGGCCGGAAACAGTGTTTATCAATAAAACATTGATTTTCTCAATAACTGTCTCTAAAATTCACATAAAATTGCTTTAAAACGACGTAAAGTACAGAACTACAATAGAACCAAGCCATTTTTGCATTGAATATCTACTAGTTTTTCAGAAATACAATAACATTTGCAATAATACTAACTTGGCCAAAAACAGTGTTCATCAATAAAACATTGATTTTCTCAATAACTGTCGCTAAAATTCACATACAAATGCCTTAAAGCGACTTAAAGTACATAACTTTAATAGAACTAAGCCATGTTTGCATTGAATAACTGCTAGTTTCTCAGAAATACCATATCATTTGCAATAATACTAACTTGGCCTAAAACAGGGTATGTCAAAAAAACATTAATTTTCTCAAAAACTGTTGATAAAATTCACAATAAAATGCCTTAAAGCGACGTAAAGTACAGAATTGTAATAAGACTAAGCTATTTTTGCATTGAATAACTGCTAGTTTCTCAGAAATACCATATCATTTGCAATAATACTAACTTGGCATAAAACAGAGTATATCAAAAAAACATTGATTTTCTCAAAAACTGTCGATTAAATTCACATTAAAATGCTCGAAAACGACGTAAAGTACAGAACTACAATAAAGCCAAGCCATTTTTGCATTGAATAACTAATAGTTTTTCAGAAATACCATATCATTTGCAATAATACTAACTAGGCCTAAAACAGTGTTTATCAATAAAGCATTGATATTCTCAATAAGGGTCGATTAAATTTACATAAAAATGCTTTATAACGAGGTAGAGTACAGAAATACAATAAAGCCAAGCCATTTTTGCATTGAATAACTGCTAGTTTTTCAGAAATACCATATCATTTGCAATAATACTTACTAGGCCTAAAACAGTGTTTATCAATAAAGCATTGATATTCTCAATAATGGTCGATTAAATTCACATAAAAATGCGACGTAAAGTACAGGACTACAATAGAACCAAGCCATTTTTGCATTGAGTAACTACTAGTTTCTCAGAAATACCATAACATTTGCAATAATACTAACTTGGCCTAAAACAGTGTATTTCAAAGAAACATTGATTTTCTCAAAAACTGTCCATAAAATTCACAATAAAATGCTTTAAAACGACGTAAAGTACAGAACTAGAATGAAACTAAGCCATTTTTGCATTGAATAACTGCTGGTTTTTCAGAAAAACCATACCAGTTGCAATAATACTAACTTGGCTTAAAACAGTGTTCATTAAAAAACCATTGATTTTCTCAAAAATTGTCGATTAAATTCACATAAAAATGCTTTAAAACGACGTCAAGTACAGAACTTCAATAAAACTAAGCCATTTTTGTATTGAATAACTGCTAGTTTTTCAGAAAAACCATACCAGTTGCAATAATACTAATTTGGCTTCAAACAGTGTTCATTAAAAAACCATTGATTTTCTCCAAAATTGTCGATTAAATTCACATAAAAATGCTTTAAAACGACGTCAAGTACAGAACTTCAATAAAACTAAGCCATTTTTGTATTGAATAACTGCTAGTTTTTCAGAAAAACCATACCAGTTGCAATAATACTAACTTGGCTTAAAACAGTGTTCATTAAAAAACCATTGATTTTCTCAAAAATTGTCGATTAAATTCACATAAAAATGCTTTAAAACGACGTCAAGTACAGAACTTCAATAAAACTAAGCAATTTTTGTATTGAATAACTGCTAGTTTTTCAGAAAAACCATACCAGTTGCAATAATACTAATTTGGCTTCAAACAGTGTTCATTAAAAAACCATTGATTTTCTCCAAAATTGTCGATTAAATTCACATAAAAATGCTTTAAAACGACGTCAAGTACAGAACTTCAATAAAACTAAGCCATTTTTGTATTGAATAACTGCTAGTTTTTCAGAAAAACCATACCAGTTGCAATAATACTAACTTGGCTTCAAACAGTGTTCATTAAAAGAGCATTGATTTTTTCAAAAACTGTCGATAAAATTCACAATAAAATGCCTTAAAGCGACGTAAAGAACAGAACTTTAATAAAACTAAGCCATTTTTGCATTGAAAAACTACTAGTTTTTCAGAAATACCATATCCTTTGCAATAATACTAACTTGGCCTAAAACAGAGTATATCAGAAAAGCATTGATTTTCTCAAAAACTGTCGATTAAATTCACATTAAAATGCTCGAAAACGACGTAAAGTACAGAACTACAATAAAGCCAAGCCATTTTTGCATTGAATAACTAATAGTTTTTCAGAAATACCATATCATTTGCAAAAATAATATTTTGGCCTAAAACCGTGTTTATCAATAAAACATTGATTTTCTCAATAACTGTCACTAAAATTCACATTAAAATGCTTTAAAACGACGTAAAGTACAAAACTACAGGAGAACCAAGCCATTTTTGCATTGAATAACTGCTAGTTTCTCAGAAATACCATATCATTTGCAATAATACTAACTTGGCCTAAAATAGTGTATTTCAAAGAAACATTAATTTTCTCAAAAACTGTCGATAAAATTCACAAAAAAATGCCTTAAAGCGACGTAAAGTACAGAACTTTAATAAAACTAGGCCATTTTTGCATTGAATAACTGCTAGTTTTTCAGAAATACCATATCATATGCAATAATACTTACTAGGCCTAAAACAGTGTTCATTAAAAAACCATTGATTTTCTCAAAAATTGTCGATTAAATTCACATAAAAATGCTTTAAAAAGACGTCAAGTACAGAACTTCAATAAAACTAAGCCATTTTTGCATTCAATAACTCCACGTTTTTCAGAAATACCATATCATTTGCAAAAATACTGTTTTGGCCTAAAACAGTGTTTATCAATAAAACATTGATTTTCTCAATAACTGTCACTAAAATTCACATTAAAATGCTCTAAAACGACGTAAAGTACAGAACTACAATAGAACCAAGCCATTTTTGCATTGAATAATGACTAGTTTCTCAGAAATACCATAACATTTCCAATAACACTAACTTGGCCTAAAATAGTGTTTATCAAAAAAAAATTTATTTTCTCAAAAACGGTAAATTTAATTCACATAAAAATGCTTTAAAACGACGAAAAGTACAGAACTACAATAAAGCCAAGCCATTTTTGCATTGAATAACTAATAGTTTTTGAAAAATACCATATCATTTCCAAAAATACTATCTTGGCCAGAAACAGTGCTTATCAATAAAACATTGATTTTCTCAATAACTGTCCCTAAAATTCACATAAAATTGCTTTAAAACGACGTTAAGTACAGAACTACGATAGAACCAAGCCATTTTTGCATTGAATATCTACTAGTTTTTCAGAAATACAATAACATTTGCAATCATACTAAGTTGGCCAAAAACAGTGTTCATCAATAAAACATTGATTTTCTCAATAACTGTAGCTAAAATTCACATACAAATGCTTTAAAACGACGTAAAGTACAAAACTACAAGAGAACCAAGCCATTTTTGCATTAGATAACTGCTAGTTTTTCAGAAATACCATATCATTTGCAATAATACTAACTTGGCCTAAAACAGAGTATGTCAAAAAAACATTAATTTTCTCAAAAACTGTTGATAAAATTTACAATAAAATGCCTTAAAGCGACGTAAAGTACAGAATTGTAATAAGACTAAGCTATTTTTGCATTGAATAACTGCTAGTTTCTCAGAAATACCATATCATATTCACTAATACTAACTTGGCCTAAAACAGAGTATATCAAAAAAACATTGATTTTCTCAAAAACTGTCGATTAAATTCACATTAAAATCCTCGAAAACGACGTAAAGTACAGAACTACAATAAAGCCAAGCCATTTTTGCATTAAATAATTAATAGTTTTTCAGAAAAACCATACCAGTTGCAATAATACTAACTTGGCTTAAAACAGTGTTCATTAAAAAACCATTGATTTTCTCAAAAATTGTCGATTAAATTCACATAAAAATGCTTTAAAACGACGTCAAGTACAGAACTTCAATAAAACTAAGCCATTTTTGTATTGAATAACTGCTAGTTTTTCAGAAAAACCATACCAGCTGCAATAATACTAATTTGGCTTCAAACAGTGTTCATTAAAAAACCATTGATTTTCTCCAAAATTGTCGATTAAATTCACATAAAAATGCTTTAAAACGACGTCAAGTACAGAACTTCAATAAAACTAAGCCATTTTTGTATTGAATAACTGCTAGTTTTTCAGAAAAACCATACCAGTTGCAATAATACTAACTTGGCTTCAAACAGTGTTCATTAAAAAAGCATTGATTTTTTCAAAAACTGTCGATAAAATTCACAATAAAATGCCTTAAAGCGACGTAAAGAACAGAACTTTAATAAAACTAAGCCATTTTTGCATTGAAAAACTACTAGTTTTTCAGAAATACCATATCCTTTGCAATAATACTAACTTGGCCTAAAACAGAGTATATCAGAAAAGCATTGATTTTCTCAAAAACTGTCGATTAAATTCACATTAAAATGCTCGAAAACGACGTAAAGTACAGAACTACAATAAAGCCAAGCCATTTTTGCATTGAATAACTAATAGTTTTTCAGAAATACCATATCATTTGCAAAAATAATATTTTGGCCTAAAACCGTGTTTATCAATAAAACATTGATTTTCTCAATAACTGTCACTAAAATTCACATTAAAATGCTTTAAAACGACGTAAAGTACAAAACTACAGGAGAACCAAGCCATTTTTGCATTAAATAACTGCTAGTTTTTCAGAAATACCATATCATTTGCAATAATACTAACTTGGCCTAAAATAGTGTATTTCAAAGAACCATTAATTTTCTCAAAAACTGTCGATAAAATTCACAATAATATGCCTTAAAGCGACGTAAAGTACAGAACTACAATAAAGCCAAGCCATTTTTGCATTGAATAACTACTAGTTTTTCAGAAATACCATATCATTTGCAATAACACTTACTAGGCCTAAAACAGTGTTTATCAATAAAGCATTGATATTCTCAATAACGGTCGATTAAATTCACATAAAAATGCGACGTAAAGTACAGGACTACAATAGAACCAAGCCATTTTTGCATTGAGTAACTACTAGTTTCTCAGAAATACCATAACATTTGCAATAATACTAACTTGGCCTAAAACAGTGTATTTCAAAGAAACATTGATTTTCTCACAAACTGTCCATAAAATTCACAATAAAATGCTTTAAAACGACGTAAAGTACAGAACTAGAATGAAACTAAGCCATTTTTGCATTGAATAACTGCTGGTTTTTCAGAAAAACCATACCAGTTGCAATAATACTAACTTGGCTTAAAACAGTGTACATTAAAAAAGCATTGATTTTCTCAAAAATTGTCGATTAAATTCACATATAAATGCTTTAAAACGACGTCAAGTACAGAACTTCAATAAAACTAAGCCATTTTTGTATTGAATAACTGCTAGTTTTTCAGAAATACCATACCAGTTGCAATAATACTAACTTGGCTTCAAACAGTGTTCATTAAAAAAGCATTGATTTTTTCAAAAATTGTCGATTAAATTCACATAAAAATGCTTTAAAACGACGTCAAGTACAGAACTTCAATAAAACTAAGCCAGTTTTGCACTGAATAACTGCTAGTTTTTCAGAAATACCATATCATGCACAATAATACTAACTTGGCCTAAAACAGAGTATATCAAAAAAACATTGATTTTCTCAAAAACGGTCAGATAAATTCACAATAAAATGCCTTAAAACGACGTAAAGTACAGAACTTTAATAAAACTATGCCATTTTTGCATTGAATAACTGCTAGTTTCTCAGAAATACCATATCATTTGCAATAATACTAACTTGGCCTAAAATAGTGTATTTCAAAGAAACATTAATTTTCTCAAAAACTGTCGATAAAATTCACAAAAAAATGCCTTAAAGCGACGTAAAGTACAGAACTTTAATAAAACTAGGCCATTTTTGCATTGAATAACTGCTAGTTTTTCAGAAATACCATATCATATGCAATAATACTTACTAGGCCTAAAACAGTGTTCATTAAAAAACCATTGATTTTCTCAAAAATTGTCGATTAAATTCACATAAAAATGCTTTAAAAAGACGTCAAGTACAGAACTTCAATAAAACTAAGCCATTTTTGCATTCAATAACTCCACGTTTTTCAGAAATACCATATCATTTGCAAAAATACTGTTTTGGCCTAAAACAGTGTTTATCAATAAAACATTGATTTTCTCAATAACTGTCACTAAAATTCACATTAAAATGCTCTAAAACGACGTAAAGTACAGAACTACAATAGAACCAAGCCATTTTTGCATTGAATAATGACTAGTTTCTCAGAAATACCATAACATTTCCAATAACACTAACTTGGCCTAAAATAGTGTTTATCAAAAAAAAATTTATTTTCTCAAAAACGGTAAATTTAATTCACATAAAAATGCTTTAAAACGACGAAAAGTACAGAACTACAATAAAGCCAAGCCATTTTTGCATTGAATAACTAATAGTTTTTGAAAAATACCATATCATTTCCAAAAATACTATCTTGGCCTGAAACAGTGCTTATCAATAAAACATTGATTTTCTCAATAACTGTCCCTAAAATTCACATAAAATTGCTTTAAAACGACGTTAAGTACAGAACTACGATAGAACCAAGCCATTTTTGCATTGAATATCTACTAGTTTTTCAGAAATACAATAACATTTGCAATCATACTAAGTTGGCCAAAAACAGTGTTCATCAATAAAACATTGATTTTCTCAATAACTGTAGCTAAAATTCACATACAAATGCTTTAAAACGACGTAAAGTACAAAACTACAAGAGAACCAAGCCATTTTTGCATTAGATAACTGCTAGTTTTTCAGAAATACCATATCATTTGCAATAATACTAACTTGGCCTAAAATAGTGTATTTCAAAGAACCATTAATTTTCTCAAAAACTGTCGATAAAATTCACAATAAAATGCCTTAAAGCGACTTAAAGTACATAACTTTAATAGAACTAAGCCATGTTTGCATTGAATAACTGCTAGTTTCTCAGAAATACCATATCATTTGCAATAATACTAACTTGGCCTAAAACAGAGTATGTCAAAAAAACATTAATTTTCTCAAAAACTGTTGATAAAATTTACAATAATATGCCTTAAAGCGACGTAAAGTACAGAATTGTAATAAGACTAAGCTATTTTTGCATTGAATAACTGCTAGTTTCTCAGAAATACCATATCATATTCACTAATACTAACTTGGCCTAAAACAGAGTATATCAAAAAAACATTGATTTTCTCAAAAACTGTCGATTAAATTCACATTAAAATCCTCGAAAACGACGTAAAGTACAGAACTACAATAAAGCCAAGCCATTTTTGCATTGAATAACTAATAGTTTTTCAGAAATACCATATCATTTGCAATAATACTAACTAGGCCTAAAACAGTGTTTATCAATAAAGCATTGATATTCTCAATAAGGGTCGATTAAATTTACATAAAAATGCTTTAAAACGAGGTAAAGTACAGAAATACAATAAAGCCAAGCCATTTTTGCATTGAATAAGTGCTAGTTTTTCAGAAATACCATATCATTTGCAATAATACTTACTAGGCCTAAAACAGTGTTTATCAATAAAGCATTGATATTCTCAATAACGGTCGATTAAATTCACATAAAAATGCGACGTAAAGTACAGGACTACAATAGAACCAAGCCATTTTTGCATTGAGTAACTACTAGTTTCTCAGAAATACCATAACATTTGCAATAATACTAACTTGGCCTAAAACAGTGTATTTCAAAGAAACATTGATTTTCTCAAAAACTGTCCATAAAATTCACAATAAAATGCTTTAAAACGACGTAAAGTACAGAACTAGAATGAAACTAAGCCATTTTTGCATTGAATAACTGATGGTTTTTCAGAAAAACCATACCAGTTGCAATAATACTAACTTGGCTTAAAACAGTGTTCATTAAAAGACCATTGATTTTCTCAAAAATTGTCGATTAAATTCACATAAAAATGCTTTAAAAAGACGTCAAGTACAGAACTTCAATAAAACTAAGCCATTTTTGCATTCAATAACTCCACGTTTTTCAGAAATACCATATCATTTGCAAAAATACTGTTTTGGCCTAAAACAGTGTTTATCAATAAAACATTGATTTTCTCAATAACTGTCACTAAAATTCACATTAAAATGCTCTAAAACGACGTAAAGTACAGAACTACAATAGAACCAAGCCATTTTTGCATTGAATAACGACTAGTTTCTCAGAAATACCATAACATTTCCAATAACACTAACTTGGCCTAAAATAGTGTTTATCAAAAAGAAATTTATTTTCTCAAAAACGGTAAATTTAATTCACATAAAAATGCTTTAAAACGACGAAAAGTACAGAACTACAATAAAGCCAAGCCATTTTTGCATTGAATAACTAATAGTTTTTGAAAAATACCATATCATTTCCAAAAATACTATCTTGGCCTGAAACAGTGCTTATCAATAAAACATTGATTTTCTCAATAACTGTCCCTAAAATTCACATAAAATTGCTTTAAAACGACGTTAAGTACAGAACTACGATAGAACCAAGCCATTTTTGCATTGAATATCTACTAGTTTTTCAGAAATACAATAACATTTGCAATCATACTAAGTTGGCCAAAAACAGTGTTCATCAATAAAACATTGATTTTCTCAATAACTGTAGCTAAAATTCACATACAAATGCTTTAAAACGACGTAAAGTACAAAACTACAAGAGAACCAAGCCATTTTTGCATTAGATAACTGCTAGTTTTTCAGAAATACCATATCATTTGCAATAATACTAACTTGGCCTAAAATAGTGTATTTCAAAGAACCATTAATTTTCTCAAAAACTGTCGATAAAATTCACAATAAAATGCCTTAAAGCGACTTAAAGTACATAACTTTAATAGAACTAAGCCATGTTTGCATTGAATAACTGCTAGTTTCTCAGAAATACCATATCATTTGCAATAATACTAACTTGGCCTAAAACAGAGTATGTCAAAAAAACATTAATTTTCTCAAAAACTGTTGATAAAATTTACAATAAAATGCCTTAAAGCGACGTAAAGTACAGAATTGTAATAAGACTAAGCTATTTTTGGATTGAATAACTGCTAGTTTCTCAGAAATACCATATCATATTCACTAATACTAACTTGGCCTAAAACAGAGTATATCAAAAAAACATTGATTTTCTCAAAAACTGTCGATTAAATTCACATTAAAATCCTCGAAAACGACGTAAAGTACAGAACTACAATAAAGCCAAGCCATTTTTGCATTAAATAATTAATAGTTTTTCAGAAATACCATATCATTTGCAATAATACTAACTAGGCCTAAAACAGTGTTTATCAATAAAGCATTGATATTCTCAATAAGGGTCGATTAAATTTACATAAAAATGCTTTAAAACGAGGTAAAGTACAGAAATACAATAAATCCAAGCCATTTTTGCATTGAATAAGTGCTAGTTTTTCAGAAATACCATATCATTTGCAATAATACTTACTAGGCCTAAAACAGTGTTTATCAATAAAGCATTGATATTCTCAATAACGGTCGATTAAATTCACATAAAAATGCGACGTAAAGTACAGGACTACAATAGAACCAAGCCATTTTTGCATTGAGTAACTACTAGTTTCTCAGAAATACCATAACATTTGCAATAATACTAACTTGGCCTAAAACAGTGTATTTCAAAGAAACATTGATTTTCTCAAAAACTGTCCATAAAATTCACAATAAAATGCTTTAAAACGACGTAAAGTACAGAACTAGAATGAAACTAAGCCATTTTTGCATTGAATAACTGATGGTTTTTCAGAAAAACCATACCAGTTGCAATAATACTAACTTGGCTTAAAACAGTGTTCATTAAAAAACCATTGATTTTCTCAAAAATTGTGGATTAAATTCACATAAAAATGCTTTAAAACGACGTCAAGTACAGAACTTCAATAAAACTTAGCCATTTTTGTATTGAATAACTGCTAGTTTTTCAGAAATACCATACCAGTTGCAATAATACTAACTTGGCTTCAAACAGTGTTCATTAAAAAAGCATTGATTTTTTCAAAAACTGTTGATAAAATTCACAATAAAATGCCTTAAAGCGACGTAAAGTACAGAACTTTAATAAAACTAAGCCATTTTTGCATTGAATAACTAATAGTTTTTCAGAAATACCATATCATTTGCAATAATACTTACTAGGCCTAAAAAAGTGTTTATCAATAAAGCATTGATATTCTCAATAACGGTCGATTGAATTCACATAAAAATGCCTTAAAGCGACGTAAAGTACAGAACTTTAATAAAACTAAGCCATTTTTGCATTCAATAACTCCAACTTTTTCAGAAATACCATATCATTTGCAAAAATACTATTTTGGCCTAAAACAGTGTTTATCAATAAAACATTGATTTTCTCAATAACTGTCACTAAAATGCACATTAAAATGCTTTAAAACGACGTAAAGTACAAAACTACAGGAGAACCAAGCCATTTTTGCATTAAATAAATGCTAGTTTTTCAGAAATACCATATCATTTGCAATAATACTAACTTGGCCTAAAAAAGTGTATATCAAAGAACCATTAATTTTCTCAATAACTGTCGATAAAATTCACAAAAAAATGCCTTAAAGCGACGTAAAGTACAGAACTTTAATAAAACTAAGCCATTTTTGCATTGAATAACTACTAGTTTTTCAGAAATACCATATCCTTTGCAATAATACTAACTTTGCCTAAAACAGAGTATATCAGAAAAGCATTGATTTTCTCAAAAACTGTCGATTAAATTCACATTAAAATGCTCGAAAACGACGTAAAGTACAGAACTACAATAAAGCCAAGCAATTTTTGCATTGAATAACTAATAGTTTTTCAGAAATACCATATCATTTGAAATAATACTTACTAGGCCTAAAAAAGTGTTTATCAATAAAGCATTGATATTCTCAATAACGGTCGATTGAATTCACATAAAAATGCCTTAAAGCGACGTAAAGTACAGAACTTTAATAAAACTAAGCCATTTTTGCATTCAATAACTCCAACTTTTTCAGAAATACCATATCATTTGCAAAAATACTATTTTGGCCTAAAACAGTGTTTATAAAAAGAACATTGATTTTCTCAATAACTGTCACTAAAATGCACATTAAAATGCTTTAAAACGACGTAAAGTACAAAACTACAGGAGAACCAAGCCATTTTTGCATTAAATAACTGCTAGTTTTTCAGAAATACCATATCATTTGCAATAATACTAACTTGGCCTAAAATAGTGTATTTCAAAGAACCATTAATTTTCTCAATAACTTTCGATAAAATTCACAATAAAATGCCTTAAAGCGACTTGAAGTACATAACTTTAATAGAACTAAGCCATGTTTGCATTGAATAACTGCTAGTTTTTCAGAAATACCATATCATTTGCAATAATACTAACTTGGCCTAAAAAAGTGTATATCAAAGAACCATTAATTTTCTCAAAAACTGTCGATAAAATTCACAATAAAATGCCTTAAAGCGACGTAAAATACAGAACTTTAATAAAACAAAGCCATTTTTGCATTGAATAACTGCTAGCTTCTCAGAAATACCATATCATTTGCAATAATACTAACTTGGCCTAAGACAGAGTATATAAAAAAAACATAGATTTTCTCAAAAACTGTCCATAAAATTCACAATAAAATGCTTTAAAACGACGTAAAGTACAGAACTAGAATGAAACTAAGCCATTTTTGTATTGAATAACTGCTAGTTTTTCAGAAATACCATACCAGTTGCAATAATACTAACTTGGCTTCAAACAGTGTTCATTAAAAAAGCATTGATTTTTTCAAAAACTGTCGATAAAATTCACAATAAAATGCCTTAAAGCGACGCAAAGTACAGAACTTTAATAAAACTAAGCCATTTTTGCATTGAATAACTACTAGTTTTCAGAAATACCATATCCTTTGCAATAATACTAATTTGGCCTAAAACAGAGTATATCAGAAAAGCATTGATTTTCTCAAAAACTGTCGATTAAATTCACATTAAAATGCTAGAAAACGACGTAAAGTACAGAACTACAATAAAGCCATGCCATTTTTGCATTGAATAACTAATAGTTTTTCAGAAATACCATATCATTTGCAATAATACTTACTAGGCCTAAAAAAGTGTTTATCAATAAAGCATTGATATTCTCAATAACGGTCGATTGAATTCACATAAAAATGCTTTAAAACGAGGTAAAGTACAGAAATACTATAAAACTAAGCCATTTTTGCATTCAATAACTCCAACTTTTTCAGAAATACCATATCATTTGCAAAAATACTATTTTGGCCTAAAACAGTGTTTATCAATAAAACATTGATTTTCTCAATAACTGTCACTAAAATTCACATTAAAATGGTTTAAAACGACGTAAAGTACAAAACTACAGGAGAACCAAGCCATTTTTGCATTAAATAACTGCTAGTTTTTCAGAAATACCATATCATTTGCAATAATACTAACTTGGCCTAAAATAGTGTTTCTCAAAGAACCATTAATTTTCTCAAAAACTGTCGATAAAATTCACAATAAAATGCCTTAAAGCGACTTATAGTACATAACTTTAATAGAACTAAGCCATGTTTGCATTGAATAACTGCTAGTTTTTCAGAAATACCATATCATTTGCAATAATACTAACTTGGCCTAAAACAGAGTATATCAAAAAAACATTGATTTTCTCAAAAACTGTCGATTAAATTCACATTAAAATGCTCGAAAACGACTTAAAGTACAGAACTACAATAAAGCCAAGCCATTTTTGCATTGAATAACTACTAGTTTTTCAGAAATACCATATCATTTGCAATAACACTTACTGAGCCTAAAACAGTGTTTATCAATAAAGCATTGATATTCTCAATAACGGTCGATTAAATTCACATAAAAATGCGACGTAAAGTACAGGACTACAATAGAACCAAGCCATTTTCGCATTGAGTAACTACTAGTTTCTCAGAAATACCATAACATTTGCAATAATACTAACTTGGCCTAAAACAGTGTATTCCAAAGAAACATTGATTTTCTCAAAAACTGTCCATAAAATTCACAATAAAATGCTTTAAAACGACGTAAAGTACAGAACTAGAATGAAACTAAGCCATTTTTGCATTGAATAACTGCTGGTTTTTCAGAAAAACCATACCAGTTGCAATAATACTAACTTGGCTTAAAACAGTGTACATTAAAAAAGCATTGATTTTCTCAAAAATTGTCGATTAAATTCACATATAAATGCTTAAAAACGACGTCAAGTACAGAGCTTCAATAAAACTAAGCCAGTTTTGCACTGAATAACTGCTAGTTTTTCAGAAATACCATATCATGCACAATAATACTAACTTGGCCTATAACAGAGTATATCAAAAAAACATTGATTTTCTCAAAAACGGTCAAATAAATTCACATTAAAATGTTCTAAAACGAAGTAAAGTACATAACTACTATAGAACCAAGCAATTTTTCCAATGAATAACTGCTAGTTTTTCATAAAAACCATATAATTTGCAATAACAGTAACTTGGCCTAAAGCAGTGTTTATCAATAAAGCATTGATTTTCTCAAAAACTGTCGATAAAATTCACAATAAAATGCCTTAAAACGACGTAAAGTACAGAACTTTAATAAAACTAAGCCATTTTTGCATTGAATAACTGCTAGTTTCTCAGAAATACCATATCATTTGCACTAATACTAACTAGGCCTAAAATAGTGTATTTCAAAGAAACATTAATTTTCTCAAAAACTGACGATAAAATTCACAAAAAAATGCCTTAAAGCGACGTAAAGTACAGAACTTTAATAAAACTAAGCCATTTTTGCATTGAATAACTAATAGTTTTTCAGAAATACCATATCATTTGCAATAATACTTACTGGGCCTAAAACAGTGGTTATCAATAAAGCATTGATATTCTCAATAACGGTCGATTAAATTCACATAAAAATGCGACGTTAAGTACAGGACTACAATAGAACCAAGCCATTTTTGCATTGAGTAACTACTAGTTTCTCAGAAATACCATATCATTTGCAAAAATACTATTTTGGCCTAAAACAGTGTTTATCAATAAAACATTGATTTTCTCAATAACTGTCACTAAAATTCACATTAAAATGCTCTAAAACGACGTAAAGTACAGAACTACAATAGAACCAAGCCATTTTTGCATTGAATAACGACTAGTTTTTCAGAAATACCATAACATTTCCAATAACACTAACTTGGCCTAAAATAGTGTTTATCAAAAAAAAATTTATTTTCTCAAAAACGGTAAATTTAATTCACATAAAAATGTTTTAAAACGACGAAAAGTACAGAACTACAATAGAAAAACTATTTTTGCATTGAATAACTGATAGTTTTTGAAAAATACCATATCATTTACAAAAATACTATCTTGGCCTGAAACAGTGTTTATCAATAAAACATTGATTTTCTCAATAACTGTCTCTAAAATTCACATAAAATTGCTTTAAAACGACGTAAAGTACAGAACTACAATAGAACCAAGCCATTTTTGCATTGAATATATACTAGTTTTTCAGAAATACAATAACATTTGCAATAATAATAACTTGGCCAAAAACAGTGTTCATCAATAAAACATTGATTTTCTCAATAACTGTCGCTAAAATTCACATACAAATGCTTTAAAACGACGTAAAGTACAAAACTACAAGAGAACCAAGCCATTTTTGCATTAGATAACTGCTAGTTTTTCAGAAATACCATATCATTTGCAATAATACTAACTTGGCCTAAAACAGTGTATTTCAAAGAACCATTAATTTTCTCAAAAACTGTCGATAAAATTCACAATAAAATGCCTTAAAGCGACTTAAAGTACATAACTTTAATAGAACTAAGCCATGTTTGCATTGAATAACTGCTAGTTTTTCAGAAATACCATATCATTTGCAATAATACTAACTTGGCCTAAAACAGGGTATGTCAAAAAAACATTAATTTTCTCAAAAACTGTTGATAATATTCACAATAAAATGCCTTAAAGCGACGTAAAGTACAGAATTGTAATAAGACTAAGCTATTTTTGCATTGAATAACTGCTAGTTTCTCAGAAATACCATATCATTTGCAATAATACCAACTTGGCCTAAAACAGAGTATATCAAAAAAACATTGATTTTCTCAAAAACTGTCGATTAAATTCACATTAAAATGCTCGAAAACGACGTAAAGTACAGAACTACAATAAAGCCAAGCCATTTTTGCATTGAATAACTAATAGTTTTTCAGAAATACCATATCATTTGCAATAATACTTACTAGGCCTAAAAAAGTGTTTATCAATAAAGCATTGATATTCTCAATAACGGTCGATTGAATTCACATAAAAATGCTTTAAAACGAGGTAAAGTACAGAAATACTATAAAACTAAGCCATTTTTGCATTCAATAACTCTAACTTTTTCAGAAATACCATATCATTTGCAAAAAAACTATTTTGGCCTAAAACAGTGTTTATCAATAAAACATTGATTTTCTCAATAACTGTCACTAAAATTCACATTAAAATGCTTTAAAACGACGTAAAGTACAAAACTACAGGAGAACCAAGCCATTTTTGCATTAAATAACTGCTAGTTTTTCAGAAATACCATAACATTTGCAATAATACTAACTTGGCCTAAAACAGTGTATTTCAAAGAAACATTGATTTTCTCAAAAACTATCCATAAAATTCACAATAAAATGCTTTAAAACGACGTAAAGTACAGAACTAGAATGAAACTAAGCCATTTTTGCATTGAATAACTGCTGGTTTTTCAGAAAAACCATACCAGTTGCAATAATACTAACTTCGCTTAAAACAGTGTTCATTAAAAAACCATTGCTTTTCTCAAAAATTGTCGATTAAATTCACATAAAAATGCTTTAAAACGACGTCAAGTACAGAACTTCAATAAAACTAAGCCATTTTTGTATTGAATAACTGCTAGTTTTTCAGAAATACCATACCAGTTGCAATAATACTAACTTGGCTTCAAACAGTGTTCATTAAAAAAGGATTGATTTTTTCAAAAACTGTCGATAAAATTCACAATAAAATGCCTTAAAGCGACGTAAAGTACAGAACTTTAATAAAACTAAGCCATTTTTGCATTGAAAAACTACTAGTTTTTCAGAAATACCATATCCTTTGCAATAATACTAACTTGGCTTAAAACAGAGTATATCAGAAAAGCATTGATTTTCTCAAAAACTGTCGATTACATTCACATTAAAATGCTCGAGAACGACGTAGAGTACAGAACTACAATAAAGCCAAGCCATTTTTGCATTGAATAACTAATAGTTTTTCAGAAATACCATATCATTTGCAATAATACTTACTAGGCCTAAAAAAGTGTTTATCAATAAAGCATTGATATTCTCAATAACGGTCGATTGAATTCACATAAAAATGCCTTAAAGCGACGTAAAGTACAGAACTTTAATAAAACTAAGCCATTTTTGCATTCAATAACTCCAACTTTTTCAGAAATACCATATCATTTGCAAAAATACTATTTTGGCCTAAAACAGTGTTTATCAATAAAACATTGATTTTCTCAATAACTGTCACTAAAATGCACATTAAAATGCTTTAAAACGACGTAAAGTACAAAACTACAGGAGAACCTAGCCATTTTTGCATTAAATAACTGCTAGTTTTTCAGAAATACCATATCATTTGCAATAATACTAACTTGGCCTAAAATAGTGTATTTCAAAGAACCATTAATTTTCTCAAAAACTGTCGATAAAATTCACAATAAAATGCCTTAAAGCGACTTAAAGTACATAACTTTAATAGAACTAAGCCATGTTTGCATTGAATAACTGCTAGTTTTTCAGAAATACCATATCATTCGCAATAATACTAACTTGGCCTAAAAAAGTGTGTATCAAAGAACCATTAATTTTCTCAAAAACTGTCGATAAAATTCACAATAAAATGCCTTAAAGCGACGTAAAATACAGAACTTTAATAAAACAAAGCCATTTTTGCATTGAATAACTGCTAGTTTTTCAGAAATACCATATCATTTGCAATAATACTTACTAGGCCTAAAACAGTGTTTATCAATAAAGCATTGATATTCTCAATAACGGTCGATTAAATTCACATAAAAATGCGACGTAAAGTACAGGACTACAATAGAACCAAGCCATTTTTGCATTGAGTAACTACTAGTTTCTCAGAAATACCATAACATTTGCAATAATACTAACTTGGCCTAAAACAGTGTATTTCAAAGAAACATTGATTTTCTCAAAAACTGTCCATAAAATTCACAATAAAATGCTTTAAAACGACGTAAAGTACAGAACTAGAATGAAACTAAGCCATTTTTGCATTGAATAACTGCTGGTTTTTCAGAAAAACCATACCAGTTGCAATAATACTAACTTGGCTTAAAACAGTGTTCATTAAAAAACCATTGATTTTCTCAAAAATTGTCGATTAAATTCACATAAAAATGCTTTAAAACGACGTCAAGTACTAAACTGCAATAAAACTAAGCCATTTTTGTATTGAATAACTGCCAGTTTTTCAGAAAAACCATACCAGTTGCAATAATACTAACTTGGCTTCAAACAGTGTTCATTAAAAAAGCATTGATTTTTTCAAAAACTGTCGATAAAATTCAAAATAAAATGCCTTAAAGCGACGTAAAATACAGAACTTTAATAAAACCTAGCCATTTTTGCATTAAATAACTGCTAGTTTTTCAGAAATACCATATCATTTGCAATAATACTAACTTGGCCTAAAATAGTGTATTTCAAAGAACCATTAATTTTCTCAAAAACTGTCGATAAAATTCACAATAAAATGCCTTAAAGCGACGTAAAGTACATAACTTTAAAAGAACTAAGCCATGTTTGCATTGAATAACTGCTAGTTTTTCAGAAATACCATATCATTCGCAATAATACTAACTTGGCCTAAAAAAGTGTATTTCAAAGAATCATTAATTTTCTCAAAAACTGTTGATAAAATTCACAATAAAATGCCTTAAAGCGACATAAAATACAGAACTTTAATAAAACAAAGCCATTTTTGCACTGAATAACTGCTAGCTTCTCAGAAATACCATATCATTTGCAATAATACTAACTTGGCCTAAAACAGAGTATATCAGAAAAGCATTGATTTTCTCAAAAACTGTCGATTAAATTCACATTAAAATGCTCGAAAACGACGTAAAGTACAGAACTACAATAAAGCCAAGCCATTTTTGCATTGAATAACTGCTAGTTTTTCAGAAATACCATATCTTTTGCAATAACACTTACTAGGCCTAAAACAGTGTTTATCAATAAAGCATTGATATTCTCAATAACGGTCGATTAAATTCACATAAAAATCTGACGTAAAGTACAGGACTACAATAGAACCAAGCCATTTTTGCATTGAGTAACTACTAGTTTCTCAGAAATACCATAACATTTGCAATAATACTAACTTGGCCTAAAACAGTGTATTTCAAAGAAACATTGATTTTCTCAAAAACTGTCCATAAAATTCACAATAAAATGCTTTAAAACGACGTAAAGTACAGAACTAGAATGAAACTAAGCCATTTTTGCATTGAATAACTGCTGGTTTTTCAGAAAAACCATACCAGTTGCAATAATACTAACTTGGCTTAAAACAGTGTTCATTAAAAAACCATTGATTTTCTCAAAAATTGTCGATTAAATTCACATAAAAATGCTTTAAAACGACGTCAAGTACAGAACTTCAATAAAACTAAGCCATTTTTGTATTGAATAACTGCTAGTTTTTCAGAAATACCATACCAGTTGCAATAATACTAACTTGGCTTCAAACAGTGTTCATTAAAAAAGCATTGATTTTTTCAAAAACTGTCGATAATATTCACAATAAAATGCCTTAAAGCGACGTAACGTACAGAACTTTAATAAAACTAAGCCATTTTTTTATTGAAAAACTACTAGTTTTTCAGAAATACCATATCCTTTGCAATAATACTAACTTGGCCTAAAACAGAGTATATCAGAAAAGCATTGATTTTCTCAAAAACTGTCGATTAAATTCACATTAAAATGCTCGAAAACGACGTAAAGTACAGAACTACAATAAAGCCAAGCCATTTTTGCATTGAATAACTAATAGTTTTTCAGAAATACCATATCATTTGCAATAATACTTACTAGGCCTAAAAAAATGTTTATCAATAAAGCATTGATATTCTCAATAACGGTCGATTGAATTCACATAAAAATGCCTTAAAGCGACGTAAAGTACAGAACTTTAATAAAACTAAGCCATTTTTGCATTCAATAACTCCAACTTTTTCAGAAATACCATATCATTTGCAAAAATACTATTTTGGCCTAAAACAGTGTTTATCAATAAAACATTGATTTTCTCAATAACTGTCACTAAAATTCACATTAAAATGCTTTAAAACGACGTAAAATACAAAACTACAGGAGAACCAAGCCATTTTTGCATTAAATAACTGCTAGTTTTTCAGAAATACCATATCATTTGCAATAATACTAACTTGGCCTAAAATAGTGTATTTCAAAGAACCATTAATTTTCTCAAAAACTGTCGATAAAATTCACAATAAAATGCCTTAAAGCGACTTAAAGTACATAACTTTAATAGAACTAAGCCATGTTTGCATTGAATAACTGCTAGTTTTTCAGAAATACCATATCATTCGCAATAATACTAACTTGGCCTAAAACAGTGTATTTCAAAGAAACATTGATTTTCTCAAAAACTGTCCATAAAGTTCACAATAAAATGCTTTAAAACGACGTAAAGTACAGAACTAGAATGAAACTAAGCCATTTTTGCATTGAATAACTGCTGGTTTTTCAGAAAAACCATACCAGTTGCAATAATACTAACTTGGCTTAAAACAGTGTTCATTAAAAAACCATTGATTTTCTCAAAAATTGTCGATTAAATTCACATAAAAATGCTTTAAAACGACGTCAAGTACTGAACTTCAATAAAACTAAGCCATTTTTGTATTGAATAACTGCTAGTTTTTCAGAAATACCATACCAGTTGCAATAATACTAACTTGGCTTCAAACAGTGTTCATTAAAAAAGCATTGATTTTTTCAAAAACTGTCGATAATATTCACAATAAAATGCCTTAAAGCGACGTAACGTACAGAACTTTAATAAAACTAAGCCATTTTTGCATTGAAAAACTGCTAGCTTCTCAGAAATACCATATCATTTGCAATAATACTAACTTGGCCTAAGACAGAGTATATCAAAAAAACATTGATTTTCTCAAAAACTGTCGATAAAATTCACAATAAAATGCCTTAAAGCGACGTAAAGTACAGAACTTTAATAAAACTAAGCCATTTTTGCATTGAATAACTACTAGTTTTCAGAAATACCATATCATTTGCAATAATACTAACTTGGCCTAAAACAGAGTATATCAGAAAAGCATTGATTTTCTCAAAAACTGTCGATTAAATTCACATTAAAATGCTCGAAAACGACGTAAAGTACAGAACTACAATAAAGCCAAGCCATTTTTGCATTGAATAACTGCTAGTTTTTCAGAAATACCATATCATTTGCAATAATACTTACTAGGCCTAAAACAGTGTTTATCAATAAAGCATTGATATTCTCAATAACGGTCGATTAAATTCACATAAAAATCTGACGTAAAGTACAGGACTACAATAGAACCAAGCCATTTTTGCATTGAGTAACTACTAGTTTCTCAGAAATACCATAACATTTGCAATAATACTAACTTGGCCTAGAACAGTGTATTTCAAAGAAACATTGATTTTCTCAAAAACTGTCCATAAAATTCACAATAAAATGCATTAAAACGACGTAAAGTACAGAACTAGAATGAAACTAAGCCATTTTTGCATTGAATAACTGCTGGTTTTTCAGAAAAACCATACCAGTTGCAATAATACTAACTTGGCTTAAAACAGTGTTCATTAAAAAAACCATTGATTTTCTCAAAAATTTTCGATTAAATTCACATAAAAATGCTTTAAAACGACGTCAAGTACAGAACTTCAATAAAACTAAGCCATTTTTGTATTGAATAACTGCTAGTTTTTCAGAAATACCATATCATTTGCAATAATACTTACTAGGCCTAAAAAAGTGTTTATCAATAAAGCATTGATATTGTCAATAACGGTCGATTGAATTCACATAAAAATGCCTTAGAGCGACGTAAAGTACAGAACTTTAATAAAACTAAGCCATTTTTGCATTCAATAACTCCAACTTTTTCAGAAATACCATATCATTTGCAAAAATACTATTTTGGCCTAAAACAGCGTTTATCAATAAAACATTGATTTTCTCAATAACTGTCACTAAAATGCACATTAAAATGCTTTAAAACGACGTAAAGTACAAAACTACAGGAGAACCAAGCCATTTTTGCATTAAATAACTGCTAGTTTTTCAGAAATACCATACCAGTTGCAATAATACTAACTTGGCTTCAAACAGTGTTCATTAAAAAAGCATTGATTTTTTCAAAAACTGTCGATAATATTCACAATAAAATGCCTTAAAGCGACGTAACGTACAGAACTTTTATAAAACTAAGCCATTTTTGCATTGAATAACTGATGGTTTTTCAGAAAAACCATACCAGTTGCAATAATACTAACTTGGCTTAAAACAGAGTATATCAGAAAAGCATTGATTTTCTCAAAAACTGTCGATTAAATTCACATTAAAATGCTCGAAAACGACGTAAAGTACAGAACTACAATAAAGGCAAGCCATTTTTGCATTGAATAACTAATAGTTTTTCAGAAATACCATATCATTTGCAATAATACTTACTAGGCCTAAAAAAGTGTTTATCAATAAAGCATTGATATTCTCAATAACGGTCGATTGAATTCACATAAAAATGCCTTAAAGCGACGTAAAGTACAGAACTTTAATAAAACTAAGCCATTTTTGCATTCAATAACTCCAACTTTTTCAGAAATACCATATCATTTGCAAAAATACTATTTTGGCCTAAAACAGTGTTTATCAATAAAACATTGATTTTCTCAATAACTGTCACTAAAATTCACGTTAAAATGCTTTAAAACGACGTAAAATACAAAACTACAGGAGAACCAAGCCATTTTTGCATTAAATAACTGCTAGTTTTTCAGAAATACCATATCATTTGCAATAATACTAACTTGGCCTAAAATAGTGTATTTCAAAGAACCATTAATTTTCTCAAAAACTGTCGATAAAATTCACAATAAAATGCCTTAAAGCGACTTAAAGTACATAACTTTAATAGAACTAAGCCATGTTTGCATTGAATAACTGCTAGTTTTTCAGAAATACCATATCATTCGCAATAATACTAACTTGGCCTAAAACAGTGTATTTCAAAGAAACATTGATTTTCTCAAAAACTGTCCATAAAATTCACAATAAAATGCTTTAAAACGACGTAAAGTACAGAACTAGAATGAAACTAAGCCATTTTTGCATTGAATAACTGCTGGTTTTTCAGAAAAACCATACCAGTTGCAATAATACTAACTTGGCTTAAAACAGTGTTCATTAAAAAACCATTGATTTTCTCAAAAATTGTCGATTAAATTCACATAAAAATGCTTTAAAACGACGTCAAGTACTGAACTTCAATAAAACTAAGCCATTTTTGTATTGAATAACTGCTAGTTTTTCAGAAATACCATACCAGTTGCAATAATACTAACTTGGCTTCAAACAGTGTTCATTAAAAAAGCATTGATTTTTTCAAAAACTGTCGATAATATTCACAATAAAATGCCTTAAAGCGACGTAACGTACAGAACTTTAATAAAACTAAGCCATTTTTGCATTGAACAACTGCTAGCTTCTCAGAAATACCATATCATTTGCAAAAATACTAACTTGGCCTAAGACAGAGTATACCAAAAAAACATTGATTTTCTCAAAAACTGTCGATAAAATTCACAATAAAATGCCTTAAAGCGACGTAAAGTACAGAAGTTTAATAAAACTAAGCCATTTTTGCATTGAATAACTGCTGGTTTTTCAGAAAAACCATACCAGTTGCAATAATACTAACTTGGCTTAAAACAGTGTTCATTAAAAAACCATTGATTTTCTCAAAAATTGTCGATTAAATTCACATAAAAATGCTTTAAAACGACGTCAAGTACTGAACTTCAATAAAACTAAGCCATTTTTGTATTGAATAACTGCTAGTTTTTCAGAAATACCATACCAGTTGCAATAATACTAACTTGGCTTCAAACAGTGTTCATTAAAAAAGCATTGATTTTTTCAAAAACTGTCGATAATATTCACAATAAAATGCCTTAAAGCGACGTAACGTACAGAACTTTAATAAAACTAAGCCATTTTTGCATTGAACAACTGCTAGCTTCTCAGAAATACCATATCATTTGCAAAAATACTAACTTGGCCTAAGACAGAGTATACCAAAAAAACATTGATTTTCTCAAAAACTGTCGATAAAATTCACAATAAAATGCCTTAAAGCGACGTAAAGTACAGAAGTTTAATAAAACTAAGCCATTTTTGCATTGAATAACTACTAGTTTTCAGAAATACCATATCATTTGCAATAATACTTACTAGGCCTAAAACAGTGTTTATCAATAAAGCATTGATATTCTCAATAACGGTCGATTAAATTCACATAAAAATCTGACGTAAATTACAGGACTACAATAGAACCAAGCCATTTTTGCATTGAGTAACTACTAGTTTCTCAGAAATACCATAACATTTGCAATAATACTAACTTGGCCTAAAAAAGTGTATTTCAAAGAAACATTGATTTTCTCAAAAACTGTCCATAAAATTCACAATAAAATGCTTTAAAACGACGTAAAGTACAGAACTAGAATGAAACTAAGCCATTTTTGCATTGAATAACTGCTGGTTTTTCAGAAAAACCATACCAGTTGCAATAATATTAACTTGGCTTAAAACAGTGTTCATTAAAAAACCATTGATTTTCTCAAAAATTGTCGATTAAATTCACATAAAAATGCTTTAAAACGACGTCAAGTACAGAACTTCAATAAAACTAAGCCATTTTTGTATTGAATAACTGCTAGTTTTTCAGAAATACCATATCATTTGCAATAATACTTACTAGGCCTAAAAAAGTGTTTATCAATAAAGCATTGATATTCTCAATAACGGTCGATTGAATTCACATAAAAATGCCTTAAAGCGAGGTAAAGTACAGAACTTTAATAAAACTAAGCCATTTTTGCATTCAATAACTCCAACTTTTTCAGAACTACCATATCATTTGCAAAAATACTATTTTGGCCTAAAACAGTGTTTATCAATAAAACATTGATTTTCTCAATAACTGTCACTAAAATGCATATTAAAATGCTTTAAAACGACGTAAAGTACAGAACTAGAATGAAACTAAGCCATTTTTGCATTGAATAACTGCTGGTTTTTCAGAAAAACCATACCAGTTGCAATAATACTAACTTGGCTTAAAACAGTGTTCATTAAAAAACCATTGATTTTCTCAAAAATTGTCGATTAAATTCACATAAAAATGCTTTAAAACGACGTCAAGTACTGAACTTCAATAAAACTAAGCCATTTTTGTATTGAATAACTGCTAGTTTTTCAGAAATACCATACCAGTTGCAATAATACTAACTTGGCTTCAAACAGTGTTCATTAAAAAAGCATTGATTTTTTCAAAAACTGTCGATAATATTCACAATAAAATGCCTTAAAGCGACGTAACGTACAGAACTTTAATAAAACTAAGCCATTTTTGCATTGAACAACTGCTAGCTTCTCAGAAATACCATATCATTTGCAAAAATACTAACTTGGCCTAAGACAGAGTATACCAAAAAAACATTGATTTTCTCAAAAACTGTCGATAAAATTCACAATAAAATGCCTTAAAGCGACGTAAAGTACAGAAGTTTGATAAAACTAAGCCATTTTTGCATTGAATAACTACTAGTTTTCAGAAATACCATATCATTTGCAATAATACTTACTAGGCCTAAAACAGTGTTTATCAATAAAGCATTGATATTCTCAATAACGGTCGATTAAATTCACATAAAAATCTGACGTAAATTACAGGACTACAATAGAACCAAGCCATTTTTGCATTGAGTAACTACTAGTTTCTCAGAAATACCATAACATTTGCAATAATACTAACTTGGCCTAAAAAAGTGTATTTCAAAGAAACATTGATTTTCTCAAAAACTGTCCATAAAATTCACAATAAAATGCTTTAAAACGACGTAAAGTACAGAACTAGAATGAAACTAAGCCATTTTTGCATTGAATAACTGCTGGTTTTTCAGAAAAACCATACCAGTTGCAATAATATTAACTTGGCTTAAAACAGTGTTCATTAAAAAACCATTGATTTTCTCAAAAATTGTCGATTAAATTCACATAAAAATGCTTTAAAACGACGTCAAGTACAGAACTTCAATAAAACTAAGCCATTTTTGTATTGAATAACTGCTAGTTTTTCAGAAATACCATATCATTTGCAATAATACTTACTAGGCCTAAAAAAGTGTTTATCAATAAAGCATTGATATTCTCAATAACGGTCGATTGAATTCACATAAAAATGCCTTAAAGCGAGGTAAAGTACAGAACTTTAATAAAACTAAGCCATTTTTGCATTCAATAACTCCAACTTTTTCAGAACTACCATATCATTTGCAAAAATACTATTTTGGCCTAAAACAGTGTTTATCAATAAAACATTGATTTTCTCAATAACTGTCACTAAAATGCACATTAAAATGCTTTAAAACGACGTAAAGTACAAAACTACAGGAGAACCAAGCCATTTTTGCATTAAATAACTGCTAGTTTTTCAGAAATACCATATCATTTGCAATAATACTAACTTGGCCTAAAATAGTGTATTTCAAAGAACCATTAATTTTCTCAAAAACTGTCGATAAAATTCACAATAAAATGCCTTAAAGCGACTTAAAGTACATAACTTTAATAAAACTAAGCCATTTTTGCATTGAATAACTACTAGTTTTTCAGAAATACCATATCATTTGCAATAATACTAACTTGGCCTAAAACAGAGTATATCAGAAAAGCATTGATTTTCTCAAAAACTGTCGATTAAATTCACATTAAAATGCTCGAAAACGACGTAAAGTGCAGAACTACAATAAAGCCAAGCCATTTTTGCATTGAATAACTACTAGTTTTTCAGAAATACCATATCATTTGCAATAACACTTACTAAGCCTAAAACAGTGTTTATCAATAAAGCATTGATATTCTCAATAACGGTCCATTAAATTCACATAAAAATGCGACGTAAAGTACAGGACTACAATAGAACCAAGCCATTTTTGCATTGAGTAACTACTAGTTTCTCAGAAATACCATAACATTTGCAATAATACTAACTTGGCCTAAAACAGTGTATTTCAAAGAAACATTGATTTTCTCAAAAACTGTCCATAAAATTCACAATAAAATGCTTTAAAACGACGTAAAGTACAGAACTAGAATGAAACTAAGCCATTTTTGCATTGAATAACTGCTTGTTTTTCAGAAAAACCATACCAGTTGCAATAATACTAATTTGGCTTAAAACAGTGTATATTAAAAAAGCATTGATTTTCTCAAAAATTGTCGATTAAATTCACATATAAATGCTTTAAAACGACGTCAAGTACAGAACTTCAATAAAACTAAGCCATTTTTGTATTGAATAACTGCTAGTTTTTCAGAAATACCATACCAGTTGCAATAATACTAACTTGGCTTAAAACAGTGTTCATTAAAAAAGCATTGATTTTTTCAAAAATTGTCTATTAAATTCACATAAAAATGCTTTAAAACGACGTCAAGTACAGAACTTCAATAAAACTAAGCCAGTTTTGCACTGAATAACTGCTAGTTTTCCAGAAATACCATATCATGCACAATAATACTAACTTGGCCTATAACAGAGTATATCAAAAAAACATTGATTTTCTCAAAAACGGTCAAATAAATTCACATTAAAATGTTCTAAAACGACGTAAAGTACATAACTACTATAGAACCAAGCAATTTTTCCAATGAATTACTGCTAGTTTTTCATAAAAACCATATAATTTGCAATAACAGTAACTTGGCCTAAAGCAGTGTTTATCAATAAAGCATTGATTTTCTCAAAAACTGTCGATAAAATTCACAATAAAATGCCTTAAAACGACGTAAAGTACAGAAGTTTAATAAAACTAAGCCATTTTTGCATTGAATAACTACTAGTTTTCAGAAACACCGTATCATTTGCAATAATACTAACTTGGCCTAAAACAGAGTATATCAGAAAAGCATTGATTTTCTCAAAAACTGTCGATTAAATTCACATTAAAATGCTCGAAAACGACGTAAAGTACAGAACTACAATAAAGCCAAGCCATTTTTGCATTGAATAACTGCTAGTTTTTCAGAAATACCATATCACTTGCAATAATACTTACTAGGCCTAAAACAGTGTTTATCAATAAAGCATTGATATTCTCAATAACGGTCGATTAAATTCACATAAAAATCTGACGTAAAGTACAGGACTACAATAGAACCAAGCCATTTTTGCATTGAGTAACTACTAGTTTCTCAGAAATACCATAACATTTGCAATAATACTAACTTGGCCTAAAAAAGTGTATTTCAAAGAAACATTGATTTTCTCAAAAACTGTCCATAAAATTCACAATAAAATGCTTTAAAACGACGTAAAGTACAGAACTAGAATGAAACTAAGCCATTTTTGCATTGAATAACTGCTGGTTTTTCAGAAAAACCATACCAGTTGCAATAATATTAACTTGGCTTAAAACAGTGTTCATTAAAAAACCATTGATTTTCTCAAAAATTGTCGATTAAATTCACATAAAAATGCTTTAAAACGACGTCAAGTACAGAACTTCAATAAAACTAAGCCATTTTTGTATTGAATAACTGCTAGTTTTTCAGAAATACCATATCATTTGCAATAATACTTACTAGGCCTAAAAAAGTGTTTATCAATAAAGCATTGATATTCTCAATAACGGTCGATTGAATTCACATAAAAATGCCTTAAAGCGAGGTAAAGTACAGAACTTTAATAAAACTAAGCCATTTTTGCATTCAATAACTCCAACTTTTTCAGAACTACCATATCATTTGCAAAAATACTATTTTGGCCTAAAACAGTGTTTATCAATAAAACATTGATTTTCTCAATAACTGTCACTAAAATGCACATTAAAATGCTTTAAAACGACGTAAAGTACAGAACTAGAATGAAACTAAGCCATTTTTGCATTGAATAACTGCTGGTTTTTCAGAAAAACCATACCAGTTGCAATAATACTAACTTGGCTTAAAACAGTGTTCATTAAAAAACCATTGATTTTCTCAAAAATTGTCGATTAAATTCACATAAAAATGCTTTAAAACGACGTCAAGTACATAACTTTAATAAAACTAAGCCATTTTTGCATTGAATAACTACTAGTTTTTCAGAAATACCATATCATTTGCAATAATACTAACTTGGCCTAAAACAGAGTATATCAGAAAACCATTGATTTTTTCAAAAATTGTCGATTAAATTCACATAAAAATGCTTTAAAACGACGTCAAGTACAGAACTTCAATAAAACTAAGCCAGTTTTGCACTGAATAACTGCTAGTTTTCCAGAAATACCATATCATTTGCAATAATACTAACTTGGCCTAAAATAGTGTATTTCAAAGAACCATTAATTTTCTCAAAAACTGTCGATAAAATTCACAATAAAATGCCTTAAAGCGACTTAAAGTACATAACTTTAATAGAACTAAGCCATGTTTGCATTGAATAACTGCTAGTTTTTCAGAAATACCATATCATTCGCAATAATACTAACTTGGCCTAAAAAAGTGTATATCAAAGAACCATTAATTTTCTCAAAAACTGTCGATAAAATTCACAATAAAATGCCTTAAAGCGACGTAAAATACAGAACTTTAATAAAACAAAGCCATTTTTGCATTGAATAACTGCTAGCTTCTCAGAAATACCATATCATTTGCAATAATACTAACTTGGCCTAAGACAGAGTATATCAAAAAAACATAGATTTTCTCAAAAACTGTCGATAAAATTCACAATAAAATGCCTTAAAGCGACGTAAAGTAAAGAGCTTTAATAAAACTAAGCCATTTTTGCATTGAATAACTACTAGTTTTTCAGAAATACCATACCAGTTGCAATAATACTAACTTGGCTTCAAACAGTGCTCATTAAAAAAGCATTGATTTTTTCAAAAACTGTCGATAAAATTCACAATAAAATGCCTTAAAGCGACGTAAAGTACAGAACTTTAATAAAACTAAGCCATTTTGCATTGAAAAACTGCTAGTTTTTCAGAAAAACCATACCAGTTGCAATAATACTAACTTGGCTTAAAACAGTGTTTATCAATAAAGCATTGATATTGTCAATAACGGTCGATTGAATTCACATAAAAATGCCTTAAAGCGACGTAAAGTACAGAACTTTAATAAAACTAAGCCATTTTTGCATTCAATAACTCCAACTTTTTCAGAAATACCATATCATTTGCAAAAATACTATTTTGGCCTCAAACAGTGTTTATCAATAAAACATTGATTTTCTCAATAACTGTCACTAAAATGCACATTCAAATGCTTTAAAACGACGTAAAGTACAAAACTACAGGAGAACCAAGCCATTTTTGCATTAAATAACTGCTAGTTTTTCAGAAATACCATATCATTTGCAATAATACTAACTTGGCCTAAAATAGTGTATTGCAAAGAACCATTAATTTTCTCAAAAACTGTCGATAAAATTCACAATAAAATGCCTTAAAGCGACTTAAAGTACATAACTTTAATAGAACTAAGCCATTTTTGCATTGAATAACTACTAGTTTTTCAGAAATACCATATCATTTGCAATAATACTAACTTGGCCTAAAACAGAGTATATCAGAAAAGCATTGATTTTCTCAAAAACTGTCGATTAAATTCACATTAAAATGCTGGAAAACGACGTAAAGTGCAGAACTACAATAAAGCCAAGCCATTTTTGCATTGAATAACTACTAGTTTTTCAGAAATACCATATCATTTGCAATAACACTTACTAAGCCTAAAACAGTGTTTATCAATAAAGCATTAATATTCTCAATAACGGTCGATTAAATTCACATAAAAATGCGACGTAAAGTACAGGACTACAATAGAACCAAGCCATTTTTGCATTGAGTAACTACTAGTTTCTCAGAAATACCATAACATTTGCAATAATACTAACTTGGCCTAAAACAGTGTATTTCAAAGAAACATTGATTTTCTCAAAAACTGTCCATAAAATTCACAATAAAATGCTTTAAAACGACGTAAAGTACAGAACTAGAATGAAACTAAGCCATTTTTGCATTGAATAACTGCTTGTTTTTCAGAAAAACCATACCAGTTGCAATAATACTAATTTGGCTTAAAACAGTGTACATTAAAAAAGCATTGATTTTCTCAAAAATTGTCGATTAAATTCACATATAAATGCTTTAAAACGACGTCAAGTACAGAACTTCAATAAAACTAAGCCATTTTTGTATTGAATAACTGCTAGTTTTTCAGAAATACCATACCAGTTGCAATAATACTAACTTGGCTTAAAACAGTGTTCATTAAAAAACCATTGATTTTTTCAAAAATTGTCGATTAAATTCACATAAAAATGCTTTAAAACGACGTCAAGTACAGAACTTCAATAAAACTAAGCCAGTTTTGCACTGAATAACTGCTAGTTTTCCAGAAATACCATATCATGCACAATAATACTAACTTGGCCTATAACAGAGTATATCAAAAAAACATTGATTTTCTCAAAAACGGTCAAATAAATTCACATTAAAATGTTCTAAAACGACGTAAAGTACATAACTACTATAGAACCAAGCAATTTTTCCAATGAATTACTGCTAGTTTTTCATAAAAACCATATAATTTGCAATAACAGTAACTTGGCCTAAAGCAGTGTTTATCAATAAAGCATTGATTTTCTCAAAAACTGTCGATAAAATTCACAATAAAATGCCTTAAAACGACGTAAAGTACAGAACTTTAATAAAACTAAGCCATTTTTGCATTGAATAACTGCTAGTTTCTCAGAAATACCATATCATTTGCACTAATACTAACTAGGCCTAAAATAGTGTATTTCAAAGAAACATTAATTTTCTCAAAAACTGTCGATAAAATTCACAAAAAAATGCCTTAAAGCGACGTAAAGTACAGATCTTTAATAAAACTAAGCCATTTTTGCATTGAATAACTGCTAGTTTTTCAGAAATACCATATCATTTGCAATAATACTTACTAGGCCTAAAACAGTGGTTATCAATAAAGCACTGATATTCTCAATAACGGTCGATTAAATTCACATAAAAATGCGACGTTAAGTACAGGACTACAATAGAACCAAGCCATTTTTGCATTGAGTAACTACTAGTTTTTCAGATATACCATAACATTTGCAATAATACTAACTTGGCCTAAAAAAGTGTATTTCAAAGAAACATTGATTTTCTCAAAAACTGTCCATAAAATTCACAATAAAATGCTTTAAAACGACGTAAAGTACAGAACTAGAATGAAACTAAGCCATTTTTGCATTGAATAACTGCTGGTTTTTCAGAAAAACCATACCAGTTGCAATAATATTAACTTGGCTTAAAACAGTGTTCATTAAAAAACCATTGATTTTCTCAAAAATTGTCGATTAAATTCACATAAAAATGCTTTAAAACGACGTCAAGTACAGAACTTCAATAAAACTAAGCCATTTTTGTATTGAATAACTGCTAGTTTTTCAGAAATACCATATCATTTGCAATAATACTTACTAGGCCTAAAAAAGTGTTTATCAATAAAGTATTGATATTGTCAATAACGGTCGATTGAATTCACATAAAAATGCCTTAAAGCGAGGTAAAGTACAGAACTTTAATAAAACTAAGCCATTTTTGCATTCAATAACTCCAACTTTTTCAGAACTACCATATCATTTGCAAAAATACTATTTTGGCGTAAAACAGTGTTTATCAATAAAACATTGATTTTCTCAATAACTGTCACTAAAATGCACATTAAAATGCTTTAAAACGACGTAAAGTACAAAACTACAGGAGAACCAAGCCATTTTTGCATTAAATAACTGCTAGTTTTTCAAAAATACCATATCATTTGCAATAATACTAACTTGGCCTAAAATAGTGTATTTCAAAGAACCATTAATTTTCTCAAAAACTGTCGATAAAATTCACAATAAAATGCCTTAAAGCGACTTAAAGTACATAACTTTAATAAAACTAAGCCATTTTTGCATTGAATAACTACTAGTTTTTCAGAAATACCATATCATTTGCAATAATACTAACTTGGCCTAAAACAGAGTATATCAGAAAACCATTGATTTTTTCAAAAATTGTCGATTAAATTCACATAAAAATGCTTTAAAACGACGTCAAGTACAGAACTTCAATAAAACTAAGCCAGTTTTGCACTGAATAACTGCTAGTTTTCCAGAAATACCATATCATTTGCAATAATACTAACTTGGCCTAAAATAGTGTATTTCAAAGAACCATTAATTTTCTCAAAAACTGTCGATAAAATTCACAATAAAATGCCTTAAAGCGACTTAAAGTACATAACTTTAATAGAACTAAGCCATGTTTGCATTGAATAACTGCTAGTTTTTCAGAAATACCATATCATTCGCAATAATACTAACTTGGCCTAAAAAAGTGTATATCAAAGAACCATTAATTTTCTCAAAAACTGTCGATAAAATTCACAATAAAATGCCTTAAAGCGACGTAAAATACAGAACTTTAATAAAACAAAGCCATTTTTGCATTGAATAACTGCTAGCTTCTCAGAAATACCATATCATTTGCAATAATACTAACTTGGCCTAAGACAGAGTATATCAAAAAAACATAGATTTTCTCAAAAACTGTCGATAAAATTCACAATAAAATGCCTTAAAGCGACGTAAAGTAAAGAGCTTTAATAAAACTAAGCCATTTTTGCATTGAATAACTACTAGTTTTTCAGAAATACCATACCAGTTGCAATAATACTAACTTGGCTTCAAACAGTGCTCATTAAAAAAGCATTGATTTTTTCAAAAACTGTCGATAAAATTCACAATAAAATGCCTTAAAGCGACGTAAAGTACAGAACTTTAATAAAACTAAGCCATTTTGCATTGAAAAACTGCTAGTTTTTCAGAAAAACCATACCAGTTGCAATAATACTAACTTGGCTTAAAACAGTGTTTATCAATAAAGCATTGATATTGTCAATAACGGTCGATTGAATTCACATAAAAATGCCTTAAAGCGACGTAAAGTACAGAACTTTAATAAAACTAAGCCATTTTTGCATTCAATAACTCCAACTTTTTCAGAAATACCATATCATTTGCAAAAATACTATTTTGGCCTCAAACAGTGTTTATCAATAAAACATTGATTTTCTCAATAACTGTCACTAAAATGCACATTCAAATGCTTTAAAACGACGTAAAGTACAAAACTACAGGAGAACCAAGCCATTTTTGCATTAAATAACTGCTAGTTTTTCAGAAATACCATATCATTTGCAATAATACTAACTTGGCCTAAAATAGTGTATTGCAAAGAACCATTAATTTTCTCAAAAACTGTCGATAAAATTCACAATAAAATGCCTTAAAGCGACTTAAAGTACATAACTTTAATAGAACTAAGCCATTTTTGCATTGAATAACTACTAGTTTTTCAGAAATACCATATCATTTGCAATAATACTAACTTGGCCTAAAACAGAGTATATCAGAAAAGCATTGATTTTCTCAAAAACTGTCGATTAAATTCACATTAAAATGCTGGAAAACGACGTAAAGTGCAGAACTACAATAAAGCCAAGCCATTTTTGCATTGAATAACTACTAGTTTTTCAGAAATACCATATCATTTGCAATAACACTTACTAAGCCTAAAACAGTGTTTATCAATAAAGCATTAATATTCTCAATAACGGTCGATTAAATTCGCATAAAAATGCGACGTAAAGTACAGGACTACAATAGAACCAAGCCATTTTTGCATTGAGTAACTACTAGTTTCTCAGAAATACCATAACATTTGCAATAATACTAACTTGGCCTAAAACAGTGTATTTCAAAGAAACATTGATTTTCTCAAAAACTGTCCATAAAATTCACAATAAAATGCTTTAAAACGACGTAAAGTACAGAACTAGAATGAAACTAAGCCATTTTTGCATTGAATAACTGCTTGTTTTTCAGAAAAACCATACCAGTTGCAATAATACTAATTTGGCTTAAAACAGTGTACATTAAAAAAGCATTGATTTTCTCAAAAATTGTCGATTAAATTCACATATAAATGCTTTAAAACGACGTCAAGTACAGAACTTCAATAAAACTAAGCCATTTTTGTATTGAATAACTGCTAGTTTTTCAGAAATACCATACCAGTTGCAATAATACTAACTTGGCTTAAAACAGTGTTCATTAAAAAACCATTGATTTTTTCAAAAATTGTCGATTAAATTCACATAAAAATGCTTTAAAACGACGTCAAGTACAGAACTTCAATAAAACTAAGCCAGTTTTGCACTGAATAACTGCTAGTTTTCCAGAAATACCATATCATGCACAATAATACTAACTTGGCCTATAACAGAGTATATCAAAAAAACATTGATTTTCTCAAAAACGGTCAAATAAATTCACATTAAAATGTTCTAAAACGACGTAAAGTACATAACTACTATAGAACCAAGCAATTTTTCCAATGAATTACTGCTAGTTTTTCATAAAAACCATATAATTTGCAATAACAGTAACTTGGCCTAAAGCAGTGTTTATCAATAAAGCATTGATTTTCTCAAAAACTGTCGATAAAATTCACAATAAAATGCCTTAAAACGACGTAAAGTACAGAACTTTAATAAAACTAAGCCATTTTTGCATTGAATAACTGCTAGTTTCTCAGAAATACCATATCATTTGCACTAATACTAACTAGGCCTAAAATAGTGTATTTCAAAGAAACATTAATTTTCTCAAAAACTGTCGATAAAATTCACAAAAAAATGCCTTAAAGCGACGTAAAGTACAGATCTTTAATAAAACTAAGCCATTTTTGCATTGAATAACTGCTAGTTTTTCAGAAATACCATATCATTTGCAATAATACTTACTAGGCCTAAAACAGTGGTTATCAATAAAGCACTGATATTCTCAATAACGGTCGATTAAATTCACATAAAAATGCGACGTTAAGTACAGGACTACAATAGAACCAAGCCATTTTTGCATTGAGTAACTACTAGTTTTTCAGATATACCATAACATTTGCAATAATACTAACTTAGCCTAAAACAGTGTATTTCAAAGAAACATTGATTTTCTCAAATACTGTCCATAAAATTCACAATAAAATGCTTTAAAACGATGTAAAGTACAGAACTAGAATGTAACTAAGCCATTTTTGCATTGAATAACTGCTGGTTTTTCAGAAAAACCATACCAGTTGCAATAATACTAACTTGGCTTAAAACAGTGTACATTAAAAAAGCATTGATTTTCTCAAAAATTGTCGATTAAATTCACATATAAATGCTTTAAAACGACGTCAAGTACAGAACTTCAATAAAACTAAGCCATTTTGGTATTGAATAACTGCTAGTTTTTCAGAAATACCATATCATTTGCAATAATACTTACTAGGCCTAAAACAGTGTTTATCAATAAAGCATTGATATTCTCAATAACGGTCGATTAAATTCACATAAAAATGCGACGTAAAGTACAGGACTACAATAGAACCAAGCCATTTTTGCATTGAGTAACTACTAGTTTCTCAGAAATACCATAACATTTGCAATAATACTAACTTGGCCTAAAACAGTGTATTTCAAAGAAACATTGATTTTCTCAAAAACTGTCCATAAAATTCACAATAAAATGCTTTAAAACGACGTAAAGTACAGAACTAGAATGAAACCAAGCCATTTTTGCATTGAATAACTGCTGGTTTTTCAGAAAAACCATACCAGTTGCAATAATACTAACTTGGCCTAAAAAAGTGTTTATCAATAAAGCATTGATATTCTCAATAACAGTCGATTGAATTCACATAAAAATGCCTTAAAGCGACGTAAAGTACAGAACTTTAATAAAACTAAGCCATTTTTGCATTCAATAACTCCAACTTTTTCAGAAATACCATATCATTTGCAAAAATACTATTTTGGCCTAAAACAGTGTTTATCAATAAAACATTGATTTTCTCAATAACTGTCACTAAAATGCACATTAAAATGCTTTAAAACGACGTAAAGTACAAAACTACAGGAGAACCAAGCCATTTTTGCATTAAATAACTGCTAGTTTTTCAGAAATACCATATCATTTGCAATAATACTAACTTGGCCTAAAATAGTGTATTTCAAAGAACCATTAATTTTCTCAAAAACTGTCGATAAAATTCACAATAAAATGCCTTAAAGCGACTTAAAGTACATAACTTTAATAGAACTAAGCCATGTTTGCATTGAATAACTGCTAGTTTTTCAGAAATACCATATCATTCGCAATAATACTAACTTGGCCTAAAAAAGTGTATATCAAAGAACCATTAATTTTCTCAAAAACTGTCGATAAAATTCACAATAAAATGCCTTAAAGCGACGTAAAATACAGAACTTTAATAAAACAAAGCCATTTTTGCATTGAATAACTGCTAGCTCCTCAGAAATACCATATCATTTGCAATAATACTAACTTGGCCTAAGACAGAGTATATCAAAAAAACATAGATTTTCTCAAAAACTGTCGATAAAATTCACAATAAAATGCCTTAAAGCGACGTAAAGTAAAGAGCTTTAATAAAACTAAGCCATTTTTGCATTGAATAACTACTAGTTTTTCAGAAATACCATATCATTTGCAATAATACTAACTTGGCCTAAAACAGAGTATATCAGAAAAGCATTGATTTTCTCAAAAACTGTCGATTAAATTCACATTAAAATGCTCGAGAACGACGTAAAGTGCAGAACTACAATAAAGCCAAGCCATTTTTGCATTGAATAACTACTAGTTTTTCAGAAATACCATATCATTTGCAATAACACTTACTAAGCCTAAAACAGTGTTTATCAATAAAGCATTGATATTCTCAATAACGGTCGATTAAATTCACATAAAAATGCGACGTAAAGTACAGGACTACAATAGAACCAAGCCATTTTTGCATTGAGTAACTACTAGTTTCTCAGAAATACCATAACATTTGCAATAATACTAACTTGGCCTAAAACAGTGTATTTCAAAGAAACATTGATTTTCTCAAAAACTGTCCATAAAATTCACAATAAAATGCTTTAAAACGACGTAAAGTACAGAACTAGAATGAAACTAAGCCATTTTTGCATTGAATAACTGCTTGTTTTTCAGAAAAACCATACCAGTTGCAATAATACTAACTTGGCTTAAAACAGTGTACATTAAAAAAGCATTGATTTTCTCAAATATTGTCGATTAAATTCACATATAAGTGCTTTAAAACGACGTCAAGTACAGAACTTCAATAAAACTAAGCCATTTTTGTATTGAATAACTGCTAGTTTTTCAGAAATACCATACCAGTTGCAATAATACTAACTTGGCTTAAAACAGTGTTCATTAAAAAAGCATTGATTTTTTCAAAAATTGTCGATTAAATTCACATAAAAATGCTTTAAAACGACGTCAAGTACAGAACTTCAATAAAACTAAGCCAGTTTTACACTGAATAACTGCTAGTTTTTCAGAAATACCATATCATGCACAATAATACTAACTTGGCCTATAACAGAGTATATCAAAAAAACATTGATTTTCTCAAAAACGGTCAAATAAATTCACATTAAAATGTTCTAAAACGACGTAAAGTACATAACTGCTATAGAACCAAGCAATTTTTCCAATGAATTACTGCTAGTTTTTCATAAAAACCATATAATTTGCAATAACAGTAACTTGGCCTAAAGCAGTGTTTATCAATAAAGCATTGATTTTCTCAAAAACTGTCGATAAAATTCACAATAAAATGCCTTAAAACGACGTAAAGTACAGAACTTTAATAAAACTAAGCCATTTTTGCATTGAATAACTGCTAGTTTCTCAGAAATACCATATCATTTGCAATAATACTAACTAGGCCTAAAATAGTGTATTTCAAAGAAACATTAATTTTCTCAAAAACTGTCGATAAAATTCACAAAAAAATGCCTTAAAGCGACGTAAAGTACAGAACTTTAATAAAACTAAGCCATTTTTGCATTGAATAACTGCTAGTTTTTCAGAAATACCATATCATTTGCAATAATACTTACTAGGCCTAAAACAGTGGTTATCAATAAAGCATTGATATTCTCAATAACGGTCGATTAAATTCACATAAAAATGCGACGTTAAGTACAGGACTACAATAGAACCAAGCCATTTTTGCATTGAGTAACTACTAGTTTTTCAGATATACCATAACATTTGCAATAATACTAACTTAGCCTAAAACAGTGTATTTCAAAGAAACATTGATTTTCTCAAATACTGTCCATAAAATTCACAATAAAATGCTTTAAAACGATGTAAAGTACAGAACTAGAATGAAACTAAGCCATTTTTGCATTGAATAACTGCTGGTTTTTCAGAAAAACCATACCAGTTGCAATTATACTAACTTGGCTTAAAACAGTGTTCATTAAAAAACCATTGATTTTCTCAAAAATTGTCGATTAAATTCACATAAAAATGCTTTAAAACGACGTCAAGTACAGAACTTCAATAAAACTAAGCCATTTTTGCATTCAATAACTCCACGTTTTTCAGAAATACCATATCATTTGCAAAAATACTATTTTGGCCTAAAACAGTGTGTATCAATAAAACATTGACTTTCTCAAAAACTATCGATGAAATTCACATAAAAATGCGACGTTAAGTACAGGACTACAATAGAACCAAGCCATTTTTGCATTGAGTAACTACTAGTTTTTCAGATATACCATAACATTTGCAAAAATACTATTTTGGCCTAAAACAGTGTTTATCAATAAAACATTGATTTTCTCAATAACTGTCACTAAAATGCACAATAAAATGCTTTAAAACGATGTAAAGTACAGAACTAGAATGAAACTAAGCCATTTTTGCATTGAATAACTGCTGGTTTTTCAGAAAAACCATACCAGTTGCAATAATACTAACTTGGCTTAAAACAGTGTAAATTAAAAAAGCATTGATTTTCTCAAAAATTGTCGATTAAATTCACATATAAATGCTTTAAAACGACGTCAAGTACAGAACTTCAATAAAACTAAGCCTTTTTGGTATTGAATAACTGCTAGTTTTTCAGAAATACCATATCATTTGCAATAATACTAACTTGGCCTAAAATAGTGTATTTCAAAGAACCATTAATTATCTCAAAAACTGCCGATAAAATTCACAATAAAATGCCTTAAAGCGACGTAAAGTACAGAACTTTAATAAAACTAAGCCATTTTTGCATTGAATAACTGCTAGTTTTTCAGAAATACCATATCATTTGCAATAATACTTACTAGGCCTAAAACAGTGGTTATCAATAAAGCATTGATATTCTCAATAACGGTCGATTAAATTCACATAAAAATGCGACGTTAAGTACAGGACTACAATAGAACCAAGCCATTTTTGCATTGAGTAACTACTAGTTTTTCAGATATACCATAACATTTGCAATAATACTAACTTAGCCTAAAACAGTGTATTTCAAAGAAACATTGATTTTCTCAAATACTGTCCATAAAATTCACAATAAAATGCTTTAAAACGACGTAAAGTACAGAACTAGAATGAAACTAAGCCATTTTTGCATTGAATAACTGTTGGTTTTTCAGAAAAACCATACCAGTTGCAATAATACTAACTTGGCTTAAAACAGTGTACATTAAAAAAGCATTGATTTTCTCAAAAATTGTCGATTAAATTCACATATAAATGCTTTAAAACGACGTCAAGTACAGAACTTCAATAAAACTAAGCCATTTTGGTATTGAATAACTGCTAGTTTTTCAGAAATACCATATCATTTGCAATAATACTTACTAGGCCTAAAACAGTGTTTATCAATAAAGCATTGATATTCTCAATAACGGTCGATTAAATTCACATAAAAATGCGACGTAAAGTACAGGACTACAATAGAACCAAGCCATTTTTGCATTGAGTAACTACTAGTTTCTCAGAAATACCATAACATTTGCAATAATACTAACTTGGCCTAAAACAGTGTATTTCAAAGAAACATTGATTTTCTCAAAAACTGTCCATAAAATTCACAATAAAATGCTTTAAAACGACGTAAAGTACAGAACTAGAATGAAACTAAGCCATTTTTGCATTGAATAACTGCTGGTTTTTCAGAAAAACCATACCAGTTGCAATAATACTAACTTGGCCTAAAACAGAGTATATCAGAAAAGCATTGATTTTCTCAAAAACTGTCGATTAAATTCACATTAAAATGCTCGAAAACGACGTAGAGTACAGAACTACAATAAAGCCAAGCCATTTTTGCATTGAATAACTAATAGTTTTTCAGAAATACCATATCATTTGCAATAATACTTACTAGGCCTAAAAAAGTGTTTATCAATAAAGCATTGATATTCTCAATAACGGTCGATTGAATTCACATAAAAATGCCTTAAAGCGACGTAAAGTACAGAACTTTAATAAAACTAAGCCATTTTTGCATTCAATAACTCCAACTTTTTCAGAAATACCATATCATTTGCAAAAATACTATTTTGGCCTAAAACAGTGTTTATCAATAAAACATTGATTTTCTCAATAACTGTCACTAAAATGCACATTAAAATGCTTTAAAACGACGTAAAGTACAAAACTACAGGAGAACCAAGCCATTTTTGCATTAAATAACTGCTAGTTTTTCAGAAATACCATATCATTTGCAATAATACTAACTTGGCCTAAAATAGTGTATTTCAAAGAACCATTAATTATCTCAAAAACTGTCGATAAAATTCACAATAAAATGCCTTAAAGCGACTTAAAGTACATAACTTTAATAGAACTAAGCCATGTTTGCATTGAATAACTGCTAGTTTTTCAGAAATACCATATCATTCGCAATAATACTAACTTGGCCTAAAAAAGTGTATATCAAAGAACCATTAATTTTCTCAAAAACTGTCGATAAAATTCACAATAAAATGCCTTAAAGCGACGTAAAATACAGAACTTTAATAAAACAAAGCCATTTTTGCATTGAATAACTGCTAGCTTCTCAGAAATACCATATCATTTGCAATAATACTAACTTGGCCTAAGACAGAGTATATCAAAAAAACATAGATTTTCTCAAAAACTGTCGATAAAATTCACAATAAAATGCCTTAAAGCGACGTAAAGTAAAGAGCTTTAATAAAACTAAGCCATTTTTGCATTGAATAACTACTAGTTTTTCAGAAATACCATATCATTTGCAATAATACTAACTTGGCCTAAAACAGAGTATATCAGAAAAGCATTGATTTTCTCAAAAACTGTCGATTAAATTCACATTAAAATGCTCGAAAACGACGTAAAGTGCAGAACTACAATAAAGCCAAGCCATTTTTGCATTGAATAACTACTAGTTTTTCAGAAATACCATATCATTTGCAATAACACTTACTAAGCCTAAAACAGTGTTTATCAATAAAGCATTGATATTCTCAATAACGGTCGATTAAATTCACATAAAAATGCGACGTAAAGTACAGGACTACAATAGAACCAAGCCATTTTTGCATTGAGTAACTACTAGTTTCTCAGAAATACCATAACATTTGCAATAATACTAACTTGGCCTAAAACAGTGTATTTCAAAGAAACATTGATTTTCTCAAAAACTGTCCATAAAATTCACAATAAAATGCTTTAAAACGACGTAAAGTACAGAACTAGAATGAAACTAAGCCATTTTTGTATTGAATAACTGCTAGTTTTTCAGAAATACCATACCAGTTGCAATAATACTAACTTGGCTTAAAACAGTGTTCATTAAAAAAGCATTGATTTTTTCAAAAATTGTCGATTAAATTCACATAAAAATGCTTTAAAACGACGTCAAGTACAGAACTTCAATAAAACTAAGCCAGTTTTACACTGAATAACTGCTAGTTTTTCAGAAATACCATATCATGCACAATAATACTAACTTGGCCTATAACAGAGTATATCAAAAAAACATTGATTTTCTCAAAAACGGTCAAATAAATTCACATTAAAATGTTCTAAAACGACGTAAAGTACATAACTGCTATAGAACCAAGCAATTTTTCCAATGAATTACTGCTAGTTTTTCATAAAAACCATATAATTTGCAATAACAGTAACTTGGCCTAAAGCAGTGTTTATCAATAAAGCATTGATTTTCTCAAAAACTGTCGATAAAATTCACAATAAAATGCCTTAAAGCGACGTAAAGTACAGAACTTTAATAAAACTAAGCCATTTTTGCATTGAATAACTGCTAGTTTTTCAGAAATACCATATCATTTGCAATAATACTTACTAGGCCTAAAACAGTGTTTATCAATAAAGCATTGATATTCTCAATAATGGTCGATTAAATTCACATAAAAATGCGACGTAAAGTACAGGACTACAATAGAACCAAGCCATTTTTGCATTGAGTAACTACTAGTTTCTCAGAAATACCATAACATTTGCAATAATACTAACTTGGCTTAAAACAGTGTTCATTAAAAAACCATTGATTTTCTCAAAAATTGTCAATTAAATTCACATAAAAATGCTTTAAAACGACGTCAAGTACAGAACTTCAATAAAACTAAGCCATTTTTGTATTGAATAACTGCTAGTTTTTCAGAAAAACCATACCAGTTGCAATAATACTAACTTGGCTTAAAACAGTGTTCATCAAAAAACCATTGATTTTTTCAAAAACTGTCGATAAAATTCACAATAAAATGCCTTAAAGCGACGTAAAGTACAGAACTTTAATAAAACTAAGCCATTTTTGCATTGAAAAACTACTAGTTTTTCAGAAATACCATATCCTTTGCAATAATACTAACTTGGCCTAAAACAGAGTATATCAGAAAAGCATTGATTTTCTCAAAAACTGTCGATTAAATTCACATTAAAATGCTCGAAAACGACGTAAAGTACAGAACTACAATAAAGCCAAGCCATTTTTGCATTGAATAACTAATAGTTTTTCAGAAATACCATATCATTTGCAATAATACTTACTAGGCCTAAAAAAGTGTTTATCGATAAAGCATTGATATTCTCAATAACGGTCGATTGAATTCACATAAAAATGCTTTAAAACGAGGTAAAGTACAGAAATAATATAAAACTAAGCCATTTTTGCATTCAATAACTCCAACTTTTTCAGAAATACCATATCATTTGCAAAAATACTATTTTGGCCTAAAACAGTGTTTATCAATAAAATATTGATTTTCTCAATAACTGTCACTAAAATTCACATTAAAATGCTTTAAAACGACGTAAAGTACAAAACTACAGGAGAACCAAGACATTTTTGCATTAAATAACTGCTAGTTTTTTAAAAATACCATAACATTTGCAATAATACTAACTTGGCCTAAAACAGTGTATTTCAAAGAAACATTGATATTCTCAAAAACTGTCCATCAAATTCACAATAAAATGCTTTAAAAGGACGTAAAGTACAGAACTAGAATGAAACTAAGCCATTTTTGCATTGAATAACTGCTGGTTTTTCAGAAAAACCATACCAGTTGCAATAATACTAACTTGGCTTAAAACAGTGTTCATTAAAAAACCATTGATTTTCTCAAAAATTGTCGATTAAATTCACATAAAAATGCTTTAAAACGACGTCAAGTACAGAACTTCAATAAAACTAAGCCATTTTTGTATTGAATAACTGCTAGTTTTTCAGAAATACCATACCAGTTGCAATAATACTAACTTGGCTTCAAACAGTGCTCATTAAAAAAGCATTGATTTTTTCAAAAACTGTCGATAAAATTCACAATAAACTGCCTTAAAGCGACGTAAAGTACAAAACTACAAGAGAACCAAGCCATTTTTGCATTAGATAACTGCTAGTTTTTCAGAAATACCATATCATTTGCAATAATACTAACTTGGCCTAAAATAGTGTATTTCAAAGAACCATTAATTTTCTCAAAAACTGTCGATAAAATTCACAATAAAATGCCTTAAAGCAACTTAAAGTACATAACTTTAATAGAACTAAGCCATGTTTGCATTGAATAACTGCTAGTTTCTCAGAAATACCATATCATTTGCAATAATACTAACTTGGCCTAAAACAGGGTATGTCAAAAAAACATTAATTTTCTCAAAAACTGTTGATAAAATTCACAATAAAATGCCTTAAAGCGACGTAAAGTACAGAATTGTAATAAGACTAAGCTATTTTTGCATTGAATAACTGCTAGTTTCTCAGAAATACCATATCATTTGCAATAATACTAACTTGGCCTAAAACAGAGTATATCAAAAAAACATTGATTTTCTCAAAAACTGTCGATTAAATTCACATTAAAATGCTCGAAAACGACGTAAAGTACAGAACTACAATAAAGCCAAGCCATTTTTGCATTGAATAACTAATAGTTTTTCAGAAATACCATATCATTTGCAATAATACTAACTAGGCCTAAAACAGTGTTTATCAATAAAGCATTGATATTGTCAATAAGGGTCGATTAAATTTACATAAAAATGCTTTAAGACGAGGTAGAGTACAGAAATACAATAACGCCAAGCCATTTTTGCATTGAATAACTGCTAGTTTTTCAGAAATACCATATCATTTGCAATAATACTTACTAGGCCTAAAACAGTGTTTATCAATAAAGCATTGATATTCTCAATAATGGTCGATTAAATTCACATAAAAATGCGACGTAAAGTACAGGACTACAATAGAACCAAGCTATTTTTGCATTGAGTAACTACTAGTTTCTCAGAAATACCATAACATTTGCAATAATACTAACTTGGCCTAAAACAGTGTATTTCAAAGAAACATTGATTTTCTCAAAAACTGTCCATAAAATTCACAATAAAATGCTTTAAAACGACGTAAAGTACAGAACTAGAATGAAACTAAGCCATTTTTGCATTGAATAACTGCTGGTTTTTCAGAAAAACCATATCAGTTGCAATAATACTAACTTGGCTTAAAACAGTGTTCATTAAAAAACCATTGATTTTCTCAAAAATTGTCAATTAAATTCACATAAAAATGCTTTAAAACGACGTCAAGTACAGAACTTCAATAAAACTAAGCCATTTTTGTATTGAATAACTGCTAGTTTTTCAGAAAAACCATACCAGTTGCAATAATACTAACTTGGCTTAAAACAGTGTTCATCAAAAAACCATTGATTTTTTCAAAAACTGTCGATAAAATTCACAATAAAATGCCTTAAAGCGACGTAAAGTACAGAACTTTAATAAAACTAGGCCATTTTTGCATTGAAAAACTACTAGTTTTTCAGAAATACCATATCCTTTGCAATAATACTAACTTGGCCTAAAACAGAGTATATCAGAAAAGCATTGATTTTCTCAAAAACTGTCGATTAAATTCACATTAAAATGCTCGAAAACGACGTAAAGTACAGAACTACAATAAAGCCAAGCCATTTTTGCATTGAATAACTAATAGTTTTTCAGAAATACCATATCATTTGCAATAATACTTACTAGGCCTAAAAAAGTGTTTATCAATAAAGCATTGATATTATCAATAACGGTCGATTGAATTCACATAAAAATGCCTTAAAGCGACGTAAAGTACAGAAATAATATAAAACTAAGCCATTTTTGCATTCAATAACTCCAACTTTTTCAGAAATACCATATCATTTGCAAAAATACTATTTTGGCCTAAAACAGTGTTTATCAATAAAACATTGATTTTCTCAATAACTGTCACTAAAATTCACATTAAAATGCTTTAAAACGACGTAAAGTACAAAACTACAGGAGAACCAAGACATTTTTGCATTAAATAACTGCTAGTTTTTTAAAAATACCATAACATTTGCAATAATACTAACTTGGCCTAAAACAGTGTATTTCAAAGAAACATTGATTTTCTCAAAAACTGTCCATCAAATTCACAATAAAATGCTTTAAAAGGACGTAAAGTACAGAACTAGAATGAAACTAAGCCATTTTTGCATTGAATAACTGCTGGTTTTTCAGAAAAACCATACCAGTTGCAATAATACTAACTTGGCTTAAAACAGTGTTCATTAAAAAACCATTGATTTTCTCAAAAATTGTCGATTAAATTCACATAAAAATGCTTTAAAACGACGTCAAGTACAGAACTTCAATAAAACTAAGCCATTTTTGTATTGAATAACTGCTAGTTTTTCAAAAATACCATACCAGTTGCAATAATACTAACTTGGCTTCAAACAGTGCTCATTAAAAAAGCATTGATTTTTTCAAAAACTGTCGATAAAATTCACAATAAAATGCCTTAAAGCGACGTAAAGTACAGAACTTTAATAAAACTAAGCCATTTTTGCATTGAAAAACTGCTAGTTTTTCAGAAAAACCATACCAGTTGCAATAATACTAACTTGGCTTAAAACAGTGTTTATCAATAAAGCATTGATATTGTCAATAACGGTCGATTGAATTCACATAAAAATGCCTTAAAGCGACGTAAAGTACAGAACTTTAATAAAACTAAGCCATTTTTGCATTCAATAACTCCAACTTTTTCAGAAATACCATATCATTTGCAAAAATACTATTTTGGCCTCAAACAGTGTTTATCAATAAAACATTGATTTTCTCAATAACTGTCACTAAAATGCACATTCAAATGCTTTAAAACGACGTAAAGTACAAAACTACAGGAGAACCAAGCCATTTTTGCATTAAATAACTGCTAGTTTTTCAGAAATACCATATCATTTGCAATAATACTAACTTGGCCTAAAATAGTGTATTTCAAAGAACCATTAATTTTCTCAAAAACTGTCGATAAAATTCACAATAAAATGCCTTAAAGCGACTTAAAGTACATAACTTTAATAGAACTAAGCCATTTTTGCATTGAATAACTACTAGTTTTTCAGAAATACCATATCATTTGCAATAACACTTACTAAGCCTAAAACAGTGTTTATCAATAAAGCATTGATATTCTCAATAACGGTCGATTAAATTCACATAAAAATGCGACGTAAAGTACAGGACTACAATAGAACCAAGCCATTTTTGCATTGAGTAACTACTAGTTTCTCAGAAATACCATAACATTTGCAATAATACTAACTTGGCCTAAAACAGTGTATTTCAAAGAAACATTGATTTTCTCAAAAACTGTCCATAAAATTCACAATAAAATGCTTTAAAACGACGTAAAGTACAGAACTAGAATGAAACTAAGCCATTTTTGCATTGAATAACTGCTTGTTTTTCAGAAAAACCATACCAGTTGCAATAATACTAATTTAGCTTAAAACAGTGTACATTAAAGAAGCATTGATTTTCTCAAAAATTGTCGATTAAATTCACATATAAATGCTTTAAAACGACGTCAAGTACAGAACTTCAATAAAACTAAGCCATTTTTGTATTGAATAACTGCTAGTTTTTCAGAAATACCATACCAGTTGCAATAATACTAACTTGGCTTAAAACAGTGTTCATTAAAAAACCATTGATTTTTTCAAAAATTGTCGATTAAATTCACATAAAAATGCTTTGAAACGACGTCAAGTACAGAACTTCAATAAAACTAAGCCAGTTTTGCACTGAATAACTGCTAGTTTTCCAGAAATACCATATCATGCACAATAATACTAACTTGGCCTATAACAGAGTATATCAAAAAAACATTGATTTTCTCAAAAACGGTCAAATAAATTCACATTAAAATGTTCTAAAACGACGTAAAGTACATAACTACTATAGAACCAAGCAATTTTTCCAATGAATTACTGCTAGTTTTTCATAAAAACCATATAATTTGCAATAACAGTAACTTGGCCTAAAGCAGTGTTTTTCAATAAAGCATTGATTTTCTCAAAAACTGTCGATAAAATTCACAATAAAATGCCTTAAAACGACGTAAAGTACAGAACTTTAATAAAACTAAGCCATTTTTGCATTGAATAACTGCTAGTTTCTCAGAAATACCATATCCATTGCACTAATACTAACTAGGCCTAAAATAGTGTATTTCAAAGAAACATTAATTTTCTCAAAAACTGTCGATAAAATTCACAAAAAAATGCCTTAAAGCGACGTAAAGTACAGATCTTTAATAAAACTAAGCCATTTTTGCATTGAATAACTGCTAGTTTTTCAGAAATACCATATCATTTGCAATAATACTTACGAGGCCTAAAACAGTGGTTATCAATAAAGCACTGATATTCTCAATAACGGTCGATTAAATTCACATAAAAATGCGACGTTAAGTACAGGACTACAATAGAACCAAGCCATTTTTGCATTGAGTAACTACTAGTTTTTCAGATATACCATAACATTTGCAATAATACTAACTTAGCCTAAAACAGTGTATTTCAAAGAAACATTGATTTTCTCAAATACTGTCCATAAAATTCACAATAACATGCTTTAAAACGATGTAAAGTACAGAACTAGAATGTAACTAAGCCATTTTTGCATTGAATAACTGCTGGTTTTTCAGAAAAACCATACCAGTTGCAATAATACTAACTTGGCTTAAAACAGTGTACATTAAAAAAGCATTGATTTTCTCAAAAATTGTCGATTAAATTCACATATAAATGCTTTAAAACGACGTCAAGTACAGAACTTCAATAAAACTAAGCCATTTTGGTATTGAATAACTGCTAGTTTTTCAGAAATACCATATCATTTGCAATAATACTTACTAGGCCTAAAACAGTGTTTATCAATAAAGCATTGATATTCTCAATAACGGTCGATTAAATTCACATAAAAATGCGACGTAAAGTACAGGACTACAATAGAACCAAGCCATTTTTGCATTGAGTAACTACTAGTTTCTCAGAAATACCATAACATTTGCAAGAATACTAACTTGGCTTCAAACAGTGTTCATTAAAAAAGCATTGATTTTTTCAAAAACTGTCGATAATATTCACAATAAAATGCCTTAAAGCGACGTAACGTACAGAACTTTAATAAAACTAAGCCATTTTTTTATTGAAAAACTACTAGTTTTTCAGAAATACCATATCCTTTGCAATAATACTAACTTGGCCTAAAACAGAGTATATCAGAAAAGCATTGATTTTCTCAAAAACTGTCGATTAAATTCACATTAAAATGCTCGAAAACGACGTAAAGTACAGAACTACAATAAAGCCAAGCCATTTTTGCATTGAATAACTAATAGTTTTTCAGAAATACCATATCATTTGCAATAATACTTACTAGGCCTAAAAAAATGTTTATCAATAAAGCATTGATATTCTCAATAACGGTCGATTGAATTCACATAAAAATGCCTTAAAGCGACGTAAAGTACAGAACTTTAATAAAACTAAGCCATTTTTGCATTGAAAAACTGCTAGTTTTTCAGAAAAACCATACCAGTTGCAATAATACTAACTTGGCTTAAAACAGTGTTTATCAATAAAGCATTGATATTGTCAATAACGGTCGATTGAATTCACATAAAAATGCCTTAAAGCGACGTAAAGTACAGAACTTTAATAAAACTAAGCCATTTTTGCATTCAATAACTCCAACTTTTTCAGAAATACCATATCATTTGCAAAAATACTATTTTGGCCTCAAACAGTGTTTATCAATAAAACATTGATTTTCTCAATAACTGTCACTAAAATGCACATTCAAATGCTTTAAAACGACGTAAAGTACAAAACTACAGGAGAACCAAGCCATTTTTGCATTAAATAACTGCTAGTTTTTCAGAAATACCATATCATTTGCAATAATACTAACTTGGCCTAAAATAGTGTATTTCAAAGAACCATTAATTTTCTCAAAAACTGTCGATAAAATTCACAATAAAATGCCTTAAAGCGACTTAAAGTACATAACTTTAATAGAACTAAGCCATTTTTGCATTGAATAACTACTAGTTTTTCAGAAATACCATATCATTTGCAATAATACTAACTTGGCCTAAAACAGAGTATATCAGAAAAGCATTGATTTTCTCAGAAACTGTCGATTAAATTCACATTAAAATGCTCGAAAACGACGTAAAGTGCAGAACTACAATAAACCCAAGCCATTTTTGCATTGAATAACTACTAGTTTTTCAGAAATACCATATCATTTGCAATAACACTTACTAAGCCTAAAACAGTGTTTATCAATAAAGCATTGATATTCTCAATAACGGTCGATTAAATTCACATAAAAATGCGACGTAAAGTACAGGACTACAATAGAACCAAGCCATTTTTGCATTGAGTAACTACTAGTTTCTCAGAAATACCATAACATTTGCAATAATACTAACTTGGCCTAAAACAGTGTATTTCAAAGAAACATTGATTTTCTCAAAAACTGTCCATAAAATTCACAATAAAATGCTTTAAAACGACGTAAAGTACAGAACTAGAATGAAACTAAGCCATTTTTGCATTGAATAACTGCTTGTTTTTCAGAAAAACCATACCAGTTGCAATAATACTAATTTGGCTTAAAACAGTGTACATTAAAAAAGCATTGATTTTCTCAAAAATTGTCGATTAAATTCACATATAAATGCTTTAAAACGACGTCAAGTACAGAACGTCAATAAAACTAAGCCATTTTTGTATTGAATAACTGCTAGTTTTTCAGAAATACCATACCAGTTGCAATAATACTAACTTGGCTTAAAACAGTGTTCATTAAAAAAGCATTGATTTTTTCAAAAATTGTCGATTAAATTCACATAAAAATGCTTTAAAACGACGTCAAGTACAGAACTTCAATAAAACTAAGCCAGTTTTGCACTGAATAACTGCTAGTTTTCCAGAAATACCATATCATGCACAATAATACTAACTTGGCCTATAACAGAGTATATCAAAAAAACATTGATTTTCTCAAAAACGGTCAAATAAATTCACATTAAAATGTTCTAAAACGACGTAAAGTACATAACTACTATAGAACCAAGCAATTTTTCCAATGAATTACTGCTAGTTTTTCATAAAAACCATATAATTTGCAATAACAGTAACTTGGCCTAAAGCAGTGTTTATCAATAAAGCATTGATTTTCTCAAAAACTGTCGATAAAATTCACAATAAAATGCCTTAAAACGACGTAAAGTACAGAACTTTAATAAAACTAAGCCATTTTTGCATTGAATAACTGCTAGTTTCTCAGAAATACCATATCATTTGCACTAATACTAACTAGGCCTAAAATAGTGTATTTCAAAGAAACATTAATTTTCTCAAAAACTGTCGATAAAATTCACAAAAAAATGCCTTAAAGCGACGTAAAGTACAGATCTTTAATAAAACTAAGCCATTTTTGCATTGAATAACTGCTAGTTTTTCAGAAATACCATATCATTTGCAATAATACTTACTAGGCCTAAAACAGTGGTTATCAATAAAGCACTGATATTCTCAATAACGGTCGATTAAATTCACATAAAAATGTGACGTTAAGTACAAGACTACAATAGAACCAAGCCATTTTTGCATTGAGTAACTACTAGTTTTTCAGATATACCATAACATTTGCAATAATACTAACTTAGCCTAAAACAGTGTATTTCAAAGAAACATTGATTTTCTCAAATACTGTCCATAAAATTCACAATAACATGCTTTAAAACGATGTAAAGTACAGAACTAGAATGTAACTAAGCCATTTTTGCATTGAATAACTGCTGGTTTTTCAGAAAAACCATACCAGTTGCAATAATACTAACTTGGCTTAAAACAGTGTACATTAAAAAAGCATTGATTTTCTCAAAAATTGTCGATTAAATTCACATATAAATGCTTTAAAACGACGTCAAGTACAGAACTTCAATAAAACTAAGCCATTTTGGTATTGAATAACTGCTAGTTTTTCAGAAATACCATATCATTTGCAATAATACTTACTAGGCCTAAAACAGTGTTTATCAATAAAGCATTGATATTCTCAATAACGGTCGATTAAATTCAAATAAAAATGCGACGTAAAGTACAGGACTACAATAGAACCAAGCCATTTTTGCATTGAGTAACTACTAGTTTCTCAGAAATACCATAACATTTGCAATAATACTAACTTGGCCTAAAACAGTGTATTTCAAAGAAACATTGATTTTCTCAAAAACTGTCCATAAAATTCACAATAAAATGCTTTAAAACGACGTAAAGTACAGAACTAGAATGAAACTAAGCCATTTTTGCATTGAATAACTGCTGGTTTTTCAGAAAAACCATACCAGTTGCAATAATACTAACTTGGCCTAAAACAGAGTATATCAGAAAAGCATTGATTTTCTCAAAAACTGTCGATTAAATTCACATTAAAATGCTCGAAAACGACGTAGAGTACAGAACTACAATAAAGCCAAGCCATTTTTGCATTGAATAACTAATAGTTTTTCAGAAATACCATATCATTTGCAATAATACTTACTAGGCCTAAAAAAGTGTTTATCAATAAAGCATTGATATTCTCAATAACGGTCGATTGAATTCACATAAAAATGCCTTAAAGCGACGTAAAGTACAGAACTTTAATAAAACTAAGCCATTTTTGCATTCAATAACTCCAACTTTTTCAGAAATACCATATCATTTGCAAAAATACTATTTTGGCCTAAAACAGTGTTTATCAATAAAACATTGATTTTCTCAATAACTGTCACTAAAATGCACATTAAAATGCTTTAAAACGACGTAAAGTACAAAACTACAGGAGAACCAAGCCATTTTTGCATTAAATAACTGCTAGTTTTTCAGAAATACCATATCATTTGCAATAATACTAACTTGGCCTAAAATAGTGTATTTCAAAGAACCATTAATTTTCTCAAAAACTGTCGATAAAATTCACAATAAAATGCCTTAAAGCGACTTAAAGTACATAACTTTAATAGAACTAAGCCATGTTTGCATTGAATAACTGCTAGTTTTTCAGAAATACCATATCATTCGCAATAATACTAACTTGGCCTAAAAAAGTGTATATCAAAGAACCATTAATTTTCTCAAAAACTGTCGATAAAATTCACAATAAAATGCCTTAAAGCGACGTAAAATACAGAACTTTAATAAAACAAAGCCATTTTTGCATTGAATAACTGCTAGCTTCTCAGAAATACCATATCATTTGCAATAATACTAACTTGGCCTAAGACAGAGTATATCAAAAAAACATAGATTTTCTCAAAAACTGTCGATAAAATTCACAATAAAATGCCTTAAAGCGACGTAAAGTAAAGAGCTTTAATAAAACTAAGCCATTTTTGCATTGAATAACTACTAGTTTTTCAGAAATACCATATCATTTGCAATAATACTAACTTGGCCTAAAACAGAGTATATCAGAAAAGCATTGATTTTCTCAAAAACTGTCGATTAAATTCACATTAAAATGCTCGAAAACGACGTAAAGTGCAGAACTACAATAAACCCAAGCCATTTTTGCATTGAATAACTACTAGTTTTTCAGAAATACCATATCATTTGCAATAACACTTACTAAGCCTAAAACAGTGTTTATCAATATAGCATTGATATTCTCAATAACGGTCGATTAAATTCACATAAAAATGCGACGTAAAGTACAGGACTACAATAGAACCAAGCCATTTTTGCATTGAGTAACTACTAGTTTCTCAGAAATACCATAACATTTGCAATAATACTAACTTGGCCTAAAACAGTGTATTTCAAAGAAACATTGATTTTCTCAAAAACTGTCCATAAAATTCACAATAAAATGCTTTAAAACGACGTAAAGTACAGAACTAGAATGAAACTAAGCCATTTTTGCATTGAATAACTGCTTGTTTTTCAGAAAAACCATACCAGTTGCAATAATACTAACTTGGCTTAAAACAGTGTACATTAAAAAAGCATTGATTTTCTCAAAAATTGTCGATTAAATTCACATATAAGTGCTTTAAAACGACGTCAAGTACAGAACTTCAATAAAACTAAGCCATTTTTGTATTGAATAACTGCTAGTTTTTCAGAAATACCATACCAGTTGCAATAATACTAACTTGGCTTAAAACAGTGTTCATTAAAAAAGCATTGATTTTTTCAAAAATTGTCGATTAAATTCACATAAAAATGCTTTAAAACGACGTCAAGTACAGAACTTCAATAAAACTAAGCCAGTTTTACACTGAATAACTGCTAGTTTTTCAGAAATACCATATCATGCACAATAATACTAACTTGGCCTATAACAGAGTATATCAAAAAAACATTGATTTTCTCAAAAACGGTCAAATAAATTCACATTAAAATGTTCTAAAACGACGTAAAGTACATAACTACTATAGAACCAAGCAATTTTTCCAATGAATTACTGCTAGTTTTTCATAAAAACCATATAATTTGCAATAACAGTAACTTGGCCTAAAGCAGTGTTTATCAATAAAGCATTGATTTTCTCAAAAACTGTCGATAAAATTCACAATAAAATGCCTTAAAACGACGTAAGGTACAGAACTTTAATAAAACTAAGCCATTTTTGCATTGAATAACTGCTAGTTTCTCAGAAATACCATATCATTTGCAATAATACTAACTAGGCCTAAAATAGTGTATTTCAAAGAAACATTAATTTTCTCAAAAACTGTCGATAAAATTCACAAAAAAATGCCTTAAAGCGACGTAAAGTACAGAACTTTAATAAAACTAAGCCATTTTTGCATTGAATAACTGCTAGTTTTTCAGAAATACCATATCATTTGCAATAATACTTACTAGGCCTAAAACAGTGGTTATCAATAAAGCATTGATATTCTCAATAACGGTCGATTAAATTCACATAAAAATGCGACGTTAAGTACAGGACTACAATAGAACCAAGCCATTTTTGCATTGAGTAACTACTAGTTTTTCAGATATACCATAACATTTGCAATAATACTAACTTAGCCTAAAACAGTGTATTTCAAAGAAACATTGATTTTCTCAAATACTGTCCATAAAATTCACAATAAAATGCTTTAAAACGATGTAAAGTACAGAACTAGAATGAAACTAAGCCATTTTTGCATTGAATAACTGCTGGTTTTTCAGAAAAACCATACCAGTTGCAATAATACTAACTTGGCTTAAAACAGTGTTCATTAAAAAACCATTGATTTTCTCAAAAATTGTCGATTAAATTCACATAAAAATGCTTTAAAACGACGTCAAGTACAGAACTTCAATAAAACTAAGCCATTTTGGTATTGAATAACTGCTAGTTTTTCAGAAATACCATATCATTTGCAATAATACTTACTAGGCCTAAAACAGTGTTTATCAATAAAGCATTGATATTCTCAATAACGGTCGATTAAATTCACATAAAAATGCGACGTAAAGTACAGGACTACAATAGAACCAAGCCATTTTTGCATTGAGTAACTACTAGTTTCTCAGAAATACCATAACATTTGCAATAATACTAACTTGGCCTAAAACAGTGTATTTCAAAGAAACATTGATTTTCTCAAAAACTGTCCATAAAATTCACAATAAAATGCTTTAAAACGACGTAAAGTACAGAACTAGAATGAAACTAAGCCATTTTTGCATTGAATAACTGCTGGTTTTTCAGAAAAACCATACCAGTTGCAATAATACTAACTTGGCCTAAAACAGAGTATATCAGAAAAGCATTGATTTTCTCAAAAACTGTCGATTAAATTCACATTAAAATGCTCGAAAACGACGTAGAGTACAGAACTACAATAAAGCCAAGCCATTTTTGCATTGAATAACTAATAGTTTTTCAGAAATACCATATCATTTGCAATAATACTTACTAGGCCTTAAAAAGTGTTTATCAATAAAGCATTGATATTCTCAATAACGGTCGATTAAATTCACATAAAAATGCGACGTTAAGTACAGGACTACAATAGAACCAAGCCATTTTTGCATTGAGTAACTACTAGTTTCTCAGAAATACCATATCATTTGCAAAAATACTATTTTGGCCTAAAACAGTGTTTATCAATAAAACATTGATTTTCTCAATAACTGTCACTAAAATGCACATTAAAATGCTTTAAAACGACGTAAAGTACAAAACTACAGGAGAACCAAGCCATTTTTGCATTAAATAACTGCTAGTTTTTCAGAAATACCATATCATTTGCAATAATACTAACTTGGCCTAAAATAGTGTATTTCAAAGAACCATTAATTTTCTCAAAAACTGTCGATAAAATTCACAATAAAATGCCTTAAAGCGACTTAAAGTACATAACTTTAATAGAACTAAGCCATGTTTGCATTGAATAACTGCTAGTTTTTCAGAAATACCATATCATTCGCAATAATACTAACTTGGCCTAAAAAAGTGTATATCAAAGAACCATTGATTTTCTCAAAAACTGTCGATAAAATTCACAATAAAATGCCTTAAAGCGACGTAAAATACAGAACTTTAATAAAACAAAGCCATTTTTGCATTGAATAACTGCTAGCTTTTCAGAAATACCATATCATTTGCAATAATACTAACTTGGCCTAAGACAGAGTATATCAAAAAAACATAGATTTTCTCAAAAACTGTCGATAAAATTCACAATAAAATGCCTTAAAGCGACGTAAAGTAAAGAGCTTTAATAAAACTAAGCCATTTTTGCATTGAATAACTACTAGTTTTTCAGAAATACCATATCATTTGCAATAATACTAACTTGGCCTAAAACAGAGTATATCAGAAAAGCATTGATTTTCTCAAAAACTGTCGATTAAATTCACATTAAAATGCTCGAAAACGACGTAAAGTGCAGAACTACAATAAAGCCAAGCCATTTTTGCATTGAATAACTACCAGTTTTTCAGAAATACCATATCATTTGCAATAACACTTACTAAGCCTAAAACAGTGTTTATCAATAAAGCATTGATATTCTCAATAACGGTCGATTAAATTCACATAAAAATGCGACGTAAAGTACAGGACTACAATAGAACCAAGCCATTTTTGCATTGAGTAACTACTAGTTTCTCAGAAATACCATAACATTTGCAATAATACTAACTTGGCCTAAAATAGTGTATTTCAAAGAAACATTGATTTTCTCAAAAACTGTCCATAAAATTCACAATAAAATGCTTTAAAACGACGTAAAGTACAGAACTAGAATGAAACTAAGCCATTTTTGCATTGAATAACTGCTTGTTTTTCAGAAAAACCATAGCAGTTGCAATAATACTAACTTGGCTTAAAACAGTGTACATTAAAAAAGCATTGATTTTCTCAAAAATTGTCGATTAAATTCACATATAAGTGCTTTAAAACGACGTCAAGTACAGAACTTCAATAAAACTAAGCCATTTTTGTATTGAATAACTGCTAGTTTTTCAGAAATACCATACCAGTTGAAATAATACTAACTTGGCTTAAAACAGTGTTCATTAAAAAAGCATTGATTTTTTCAAAAATTGTCGATTAAATTCACATAAAAATGCTTTAAAACGACGTCAAGTACAGAACTTCAATAAAACTAAGCCAGTTTTACACTGAATAACTGCTAGTTTTTCAGAAATACCATATCATTTGCAATAATACTAACTTGGCCTAAGACAGAGTATATCAAAAAAACATAGATTTTCTCAAAAACTGTCGATAAAATTCACAATAAAATGCCTTAAAGCGACGTAAAGTAAAGAGCTTTAATAAAACTAAGCCATTTTTGCATTGAATAACTACTAGTTTTTCAGAAATACCATATCATTTGCAATAATACTAACTTGGCCTAAAACAGAGTATATCAGAAAAGCATTGATTTTCTCAAAAACTGTCGATTAAATTCACATTAAAATGCTCGAAAACGACGTAAAGTGCAGAACTACAATAAAGCCAAGCCATTTTTGCATTGAATAACTACCAGTTTTTCAGAAATACCATATCATTTGCAATAACACTTACTAAGCCTAAAACAGTGTTTATCAATAAAGCATTGATATTCTCAAAAACGGTCGATTAAATTCACATAAAAATGCGACGTAAAGTACAGGACTACAATAGAACCAAGCCATTTTTGCATTGAGTAACTACTAGTTTCTCAGAAATACCATAACATTTGCAATAATACTAACTTGGCCTAAAATAGTGTATTTCAAAGAAACATTGATTTTCTCAAAAACTGTCCATAAAATTCACAATAAAATGCTTTAAAACGACGTAAAGTACAGAACTAGAATGAAACTAAGCCATTTTTGCATTGAATAACTGCTTGTTTTTCAGAAAAACCATACCAGTTGCAATAATACTAACTTGGCTTAAAACAGTGTACATTAAAAAAGCATTGATTTTCTCAAAAATTGTCGATTAAATTCACATATAAGTGCTTTAAATCGACGTCAAGTACAGAACTTCAATAAAACTAAGCCATTTTTGTATTGAATAACTGCTAGTTTTTCAGAAATACCATACCAGTTGCAATAATACTAACTTGGCTTAAAACAGTGTTCATTAAAAAAGCATTGATTTTTTCAAAAATTGTCGATTAAATTCACATAAAAATGCTTTAAAACGACGTCAAGTACAGAACTTCAATAAAACTAAGCCAGTTTTACACTGAATAACTGCTAGTTTTTCAGAAATACCATATCATGCACAATAATACTAACTTGGCCTATAACAGAGTATATCAAAAAAACATTGATTTTCTCAAAAACGGTCAAATAAATTCACATTAAAATGTTCTAAAACGACGTAAAGTACATAACTACTATAGAACCAAGCAATTTTTCCAATGAATTACTGCTAGTTTTTCATAAAAACCATATAATTTGCAATAACAGTAACTTGGCCTAAAGCAGTGTTTATCAATAAAGCATTGATTTTCTCAAAAACTGTCGATAAAATTCACAATAAAATGCCTTAAAACGACGTAAGGTACAGAACTTTAATAAAACTAAGCCATTTTTGCATTGAATAACTGCTAGTTTCTCAGAAATACCATATCATTTGCAATAATACTAACTAGGCCTAAAATAGTGTATTTCAAAGAAACATTAATTTTCTCAAAAACTGTCGATAAAATTCACAAAAAAATGCCTTAAAGCGACGTAAAGTACAGAACTTTAATAAAACTAAGCCATTTTTGCATTGAATAACTGCTAGTTTTTCAGAAATACCATATCATTTGCAATAATACTTACTAGGCCTAAAACAGTGGTTATCAATAAAGCATTGATATTCTCAATAACGGTCGATTAAATTCACATAAAAATGCGACGTTAAGTACAGGACTACAATAGAACCAAGCCATTTTTGCATTGAGTAACTACTAGTTTTTCAGATATACCATAACATTTGCAATAATACTAACTTAGCCTAAAACAGTGTATTTCAAAGAAACATTGATTTTCTCAAATACTGTCCATAAAATTCACAATAAAATGCTTTAAAACGATGTAAAGTACAGAACTAGAATGAAACTAAGCCATTTTTGCATTGAATAACTGCTGGTTTTTCAGAAAAACCATACCAGTTGCAATAATACTAACTTGGCTTAAAACAGTGTTCATTAAAAAACCATTGATTTTCTCAAAAATTGTCGATTAAATTCACATAAAAATGCTTTAAAACGACGTCAAGTACAGAACTTCAATAAAACTAAGCCATTTTGGTATTGAATAACTGCTAGTTTTTCAGAAATACCATATCATTTGCAATAATACTTACTAGGCCTAAAACAGTGTTTATCAATAAAGCATTGATATTCTCAATAACGGTCGATTAAATTCACATAAAAATGCGACGTAAAGTACAGGACTACAATAGAACCAAGCCATTTTTGCATTGAGTAACTACTAGTTTCTCAGAAATACCATAACATTTGCAATAATACTAACTTGGCCTAAAACAGTGTATTTCAAAGAAACATTGATTTTCTCAAAAACTGTCCATAAAATTCACAATAAAATGCTTTAAAACGACGTAAAGTACAGAACTAGAATGAAACTAAGCCATTTTTGCATTGAATAACTGCTGGTTTTTCAGAAAAACCATACCAGTTGCAATAATACTAACTTGGCCTAAAACAGAGTATATCAGAAAAGCATTGATTTTCTCAAAAACTGTCGATTAAATTCACATTAAAATGCTCGAAAACGACGTAGAGTACAGAACTACAATAAAGCCAAGCCATTTTTGCATTGAATAACTAATAGTTTTTCAGAAATACCATATCATTTGCAATAATACTTACTAGGCCTTAAAAAGTGTTTATCAATAAAGCATTGATATTCTCAATAACGGTCGATTAAATTCACATAAAAATGCGACGTTAAGTACAGGACTACAATAGAACCAAGCCATTTTTGCATTGAGTAACTACTAGTTTCTCAGAAATACCATATCATTTGCAAAAATACTATTTTGGCCTAAAACAGTGTTTATCAATAAAACATTGATTTTCTCAATAACTGTCACTAAAATGCACATTAAAATGCTTTAAAACGACGTAAAGTACAAAACTACAGGAGAACCAAGCCATTTTTGCATTAAATAACTGCTAGTTTTTCAGAAATACCATATCATTTGCAATAATACTAACTTGGCCTAAAATAGTGTATTTCAAAGAACCATTAATTTTCTCAAAAACTGTCGATAAAATTCACAATAAAATGCCTTAAAGCGACTTAAAGTACATAACTTTAATAGAACTAAGCCATGTTTGCATTGAATAACTGCTAGTTTTTCAGAAATACCATATCATTCGCAATAATACTAACTTGGCCTAAAAAAGTGTATATCAAAGAACCATTGATTTTCTCAAAAACTGTCGATAAAATTCACAATAAAATGCCTTAAAGCGACGTAAAATACAGAACTTTAATAAAACAAAGCCATTTTTGCATTGAATAACTGCTAGCTTTTCAGAAATACCATATCATTTGCAATAATACTAACTTGGCCTAAGACAGAGTATATCAAAAAAACATAGATTTTCTCAAAAACTGTCGATAAAATTCACAATAAAATGCCTTAAAGCGACGTAAAGTAAAGAGCTTTAATAAAACTAAGCCATTTTTGCATTGAATAACTACTAGTTTTTCAGAAATACCATATCATTTGCAATAATACTAACTTGGCCTAAAACAGAGTATATCAGAAAAGCATTGATTTTCTCAAAAACTGTCGATTAAATTCACATTAAAATGCTCGAAAACGACGTAAAGTGCAGAACTACAATAAAGCCAAGCCATTTTTGCATTGAATAACTACCAGTTTTTCAGAAATACCATATCATTTGCAATAACACTTACTAAGCCTAAAACAGTGTTTATCAATAAAGCATTGATATTCTCAATAACGGTCGATTAAATTCACATAAAAATGCGACGTAAAGTACAGGACTACAATAGAACCAAGCCATTTTTGCATTGAGTAACTACTAGTTTCTCAGAAATACCATAACATTTGCAATAATACTAACTTGGCCTAAAATAGTGTATTTCAAAGAAACATTGATTTTCTCAAAAACTGTCCATAAAATTCACAATAAAATGCTTTAAAACGACGTAAAGTACAGAACTAGAATGAAACTAAGCCATTTTTGCATTGAATAACTGCTTGTTTTTCAGAAAAACCATAGCAGTTGCAATAATACTAACTTGGCTTAAAACAGTGTACATTAAAAAAGCATTGATTTTCTCAAAAATTGTCGATTAAATTCACATATAAGTGCTTTAAAACGACGTCAAGTACAGAACTTCAATAAAACTAAGCCATTTTTGTATTGAATAACTGCTAGTTTTTCAGAAATACCATACCAGTTGAAATAATACTAACTTGGCTTAAAACAGTGTTCATTAAAAAAGCATTGATTTTTTCAAAAATTGTCGATTAAATTCACATAAAAATGCTTTAAAACGACGTCAAGTACAGAACTTCAATAAAACTAAGCCAGTTTTACACTGAATAACTGCTAGTTTTTCAGAAATACCATATCATTTGCAATAATACTAACTTGGCCTAAGACAGAGTATATCAAAAAAACATAGATTTTCTCAAAAACTGTCGATAAAATTCACAATAAAATGCCTTAAAGCGACGTAAAGTAAAGAGCTTTAATAAAACTAAGCCATTTTTGCATTGAATAACTACTAGTTTTTCAGAAATACCATATCATTTGCAATAATACTAACTTGGCCTAAAACAGAGTATATCAGAAAAGCATTGATTTTCTCAAAAACTGTCGATTAAATTCACATTAAAATGCTCGAAAACGACGTAAAGTGCAGAACTACAATAAAGCCAAGCCATTTTTGCATTGAATAACTACCAGTTTTTCAGAAATACCATATCATTTGCAATAACACTTACTAAGCCTAAAACAGTGTTTATCAATAAAGCATTGATATTCTCAAAAACGGTCGATTAAATTCACATAAAAATGCGACGTAAAGTACAGGACTACAATAGAACCAAGCCATTTTTGCATTGAGTAACTACTAGTTTCTCAGAAATACCATAACATTTGCAATAATACTAACTTGGCCTAAAATAGTGTATTTCAAAGAAACATTGATTTTCTCAAAAACTGTCCATAAAATTCACAATAAAATGCTTTAAAACGACGTAAAGTACAGAACTAGAATGAAACTAAGCCATTTTTGCATTGAATAACTGCTTGTTTTTCAGAAAAACCATACCAGTTGCAATAATACTAACTTGGCTTAAAACAGTGTACATTAAAAAAGCATTGATTTTCTCAAAAATTGTCGATTAAATTCACATATAAGTGCTTTAAATCGACGTCAAGTACAGAACTTCAATAAAACTAAGCCATTTTTGTATTGAATAACTGCTAGTTTTTCAGAAATACCATACCAGTTGCAATAATACTAACTTGGCTTAAAACAGTGTTCATTAAAAAAGCATTGATTTTTTCAAAAATTGTCGATTAAATTCACATAAAAATGCTTTAAAACGACGTCAAGTACAGAACTTCAATAAAACTAAGCCAGTTTTACACTGAATAACTGCTAGTTTTTCAGAAATACCATATCATGCACAATAATACTAACTTGGCCTATAACAGAGTATATCAAAAAAACATTGATTTTCTCAAAAACGGTCAAATAAATTCACATTAAAATGTTCTAAAACGACGTAAAGTACATAACTACTATAGAACCAAGCAATTTTTCCAATGAATTACTGCTAGTTTTTCATAAAAACCATATAATTTGCAATAACAGTAACTTGGCCTAAAGCAGTGTTTATCAATAAAGCATTGATTTTCTCAAAAACTGTCGATAAAATTCACAATAAAATGCCTTAAAACGACGTAAAGTACAGAACTTTAATAAAACTAAGCCATTTTTGCATTGAATAACTGCTAGTTTCTCAGAAATACCATATCATTTGCAATAATACTAACTAGGCCTAAAATAGTGTATTTCAAGAAACATTAATTTTCTCAAAAACTGTCGATAAAATTCACAAAAAAATGCCTTAAAGCGACGTAAAGTACAGAACTTTAATAAAACTAAGCCATTTTTGCATTGAATAACTGCTAGTTTTTCAGAAATACCATATCATTTGCAATAATACTTACTAGGCCTAAAACAGTGGTTATCAATAAAGCATTGATATTCTCAATAACGGTCGATTAAATTCACATAAAAATGCGACGTTAAGTACAGTACTACAATAGAACCAAGCCATTTTTGCATTGAGTAACTACTAGTTTTTCAGATATACCATAACATTTGCAATAATACTAACTTAGCCTAAAACAGTGTATTTCAAAGAAACATTGATTTTCTCAAATACTGTCCATAAAATTCACAATAAAATGCTTTAAAACGATGTAAAGTACAGAACTAGAATGAAACTAAGCCATTTTTGCATTGAATAACTGCAAGTTTTTCAGAAAAACCATACCAGTTGCAATAATACTAACTTGGCTTAAAACAGTGTTCATTAAAAAACCATTGATTTTCTCAAAAATTGTCGATTAAATTCACATAAAAATGCTTTAAAACGACGTCAAGTACAGAACTTCAATAAAACTAAGCCATTTTTGCATTCAATAACTCCACGTTTTTCAGAAATACCATATCATTTGCAAAAATACTATTTTGGCCTTAAACAGTGTGTATCAATAAAACATTGATTTTCTCAATAACTGTCACTAAAATTCACATTAAAATGCTCTAAAACGACGTAAAGTACAGAACTACAATAGAACCAAGCCATTTTTGCATTGAATAACGACTAGTTTTTCAGAAATACCATAACATTTCCAATAACACTAACTTGGCCTAAAATAGTGTTTATCAAAAAGAAATTTATTTTCTCAAAAACGGTAAATTTAATTCACATAAAAATGCTTTAAAACGACGAAAAGTACAGAACTACAATAGAAAAACTATTTTTGCATTGAATAACTGATAGTTTTTGAAAAATACCATATCATTTCCAAAAATACTATCTTGGCCTGAAACAGTGTTTATCAATAAAACATTGATTTTCTCAATAACTGTCTCTAAAATTCACATAAAATTGCTTTAAAACGACGTAAAGTACAAAACTACAAGAGAACCAAGCCATTTTTGCATTAGATAACTGCTAGTTTTTCAGAAATACCATATCATTTGCAATAATACTAACTTGGCCTAAAATAGTGTATTTCAAAGAACCATTAATTTTCTCAAAAACTGTCGATAAAATTCACAATAAAATGCCTTAAAGCGACTTAAAGTACATAACTTTAATAGAACTAAGCCATGTTTGCATTGAATAACTGCTAGTTTCTCAGAAATACCATATCATTTGCAATAATACTAACTTGGCCTAAAACAGGGTATGTCAAAAAAACATTGATTTTCTCAAAAACTGTTGATAAAATTCACAATAAAATGCCTTAAAGCGACGTAAAGTACAGAATTGTAATAAGACTAAGCTATTTTTGCATTGAATAACTGCTAGTTTCTCAGAAATACCATATCATTTGCAATAATACTAACTTGGCCTAAAACAGAGTATATCAAAAAAACATTGATTTTCTCAAAAACTGTCGATTAAATTCACATTAAAATGCTCGAAAACGACGTAAAGTACAGAACTACAATAAAGCCAAGCCATTTTTGCATTGAATAACTAATAGTTTTTCAGAAATACCATATCATTTGCAATAATACTAACTAGGCCTAAAACAGTGTTTATCAATAAAGCATTGATATTGTCAATAAGGGTCGATTAAATTTACATAAAAATGCTTTAAGACGAGGTAGAGTACAGAAATACAATAAAGCCAAGCCATTTTTGCATTGAATAACTGCTAGTTTTTCAGAAATACCATATCATTTGCAATAATACTTACTAGGCCTAAAACAGTGTTTATCAATAAAGCATTGATATTCTCAATAATGGTCGATTAAATTCACATAAAAATGCGACGTAAAGTACAGGACTACAATAGAACCAAGCCATTTTTGCATTGAGTAACTACTAGTTTCTCAGAAATACCATAACATTTGCAATAATACTAACTTGGCCTAAAACAGTGTATTTCAAAGAAACATTGATTTTCTCAAAAACTGTCCATAAAATTCACAATAAAATGCTTTAAAACGACGTAAAGTACAGAACTAGAATGAAACTAAGCCATTTTTGCATTGAATAACTGCTGGTTTTTCAGAAAAACCATACCAGTTGCAATAATACTAACTTTGCTTAAAACAATGTTCATTAAAAAACCATTGATTTTCTCAAAAATTGTCGATTAAATTCACATAAAAATGCTTTAAAACGACGTCAAGTACAGAACTTCAATAAAACTAAGCCATTATTTTATTGAATAACTGCTAGTTTTTCAGAAAAACCATACCAGTTGCAATAATACTAACTTGGCTTAAAACAGTGTTCATTAAAAAACCATTGACTTTTTCAAAAACTGTGGATAAAATTCACAATAAACTGCCTTAAAGCGACGTAAAGTACAAAACTACAAGAGAACCAAGCCATTTTTGCATTAGATAACTGCTAGTTTTTCAGAAATACCATATCATTTGCATTAATACTAACTTGGCCTAAAATAGTGTATTTCAAAGAACCATTAATTTTCTCAAAAACTGTCGATAAAATTCACAATAAAATGCCTTAAAGCAACTTAAAGTACATAACTTTAATAGAACTAAGCCATGTTTGCATTGAATAACTGCTAGTTTCTCAGAAATACCATATCATTTGCAATAATACTAACTTGGCCTAAAACAGGGTATGTCAAAAAAACATTAATTTTCTCAAAAACTGTTTATAAAATTCACAATAAAATGCCTTAAAGCGACGTAAAGTACAGAATTGTAATAAGACTAAGCTATTTTTGCATTGAATAACTGCTAGTTTCTCAGAAATACCATATCATTTGCAATAATACTAACTTGGCCTAAAACAGAGTATATCAAAAAAACATTGATTTTCTCAAAAACTGTCGATTAAATTCACATTAAAATGTTCGAAAACGACGTAAAGTACAGAACTACAATAAAGCCAAGCCATTTTTGCATTGAATAACTAATAGTTTTTCAGAAATACCATATCATTTGCAATAATACTAACTAGGCCTAAAACAGTGTTTATCAATAAAGCATTGATATTGTCAATAAGGGTCGATTAAATTTACATAAAAATGCTTTAAGACGAGGTAGAGTACAGAAATACAATAACGCCAAGCCATTTTTGCATTGAATAACTGCTAGTTTTTCAGAAATACCATATTATTTGCAATAATACTTACTAGGCCTAAAACAGTGTTTATCAATAAAGCATTGATATTCTCAATAATGGTCGATTAAATTCACATAAAAATGCGACGTAAAGTACAGGACTACAATAGAACCAAGCCATTTTTGCATTGAGTAACTACTAGTTTCTCAGAAATACCATAACATTTGCAATAATACTAACTTGGCCTAAAACAGTGTATTTCAAAGAAACATTGATTTTCTCAAAAACTGTCCATAAAATTCACAATAAAATGCTTTAAAACGACGTAAAGTACAGAACTAGAATGAAACTAAGCCATTTTTGCATTGAATAACTGCTGGTTTTTCAGAAAAACCATACCAGTTGCAATAATACTTACTTGGCTTAAAACAGTGTTCATTAAAAAACCATTGATTTTCTCAAAAATTGTCAATTAAATTCACATAAAAATGCTTTAAAACGACGTCAAGTACAGAACTTCAATAAAACTAAGCCATTTTTGTATTGAATAACTGCTAGTTTTTCAGAAAAACCATACCAGTTGCAATAATACTAACTTGGCTTAAAACAGTGTTCATCAAAAAGCCATTGATTTTTTCAAAAACTGTCGATAAAATTCACAATAAAATGCCTTAAAGCGACGTAAAGTACAGAACTTTAATAAAACTAAGCCATTTTTGCATTGAAAAACTACTAGTTTTTCAGAAATACCATATCCTTTGCAATAATACTAACTTGGCCTAAAACAGAGTATATCAGAAAAGCATTGATTTTCTCAAAAACTGTCGATTAAATTCACATTAAAATGCTCGAAAACGACGTAAAGTACAGAACTACAATAAAGCCAAGCCATTTTTGCATTGAATAACTAATAGTTTTTCAGAAATACCATATCATTTGCAATAATACTTACTAGGCCTAAAAAAGTGTTTATCAATAAAGCATTGATATTCTCAATAACGGTCGATTGAATTCACATAAAAATGCTTTAAAACGAGGTAAAGTACAGAAATAATATAAAACTAAGCCATTTTTGCATTCAATAACTCCAACTTTTTCAGAAATACCATATCATTTGCAAAAATACTATTTTGGCCTAAAACAGTGTTTATCAATAAAACATTGATTTTCTCAATAACTGTCACTAAAATTCACATTAAAATGCTTTAAAACGATGTAAAGTACAAAACTACAGGAGAACCAAGACATTTTTGCATTAAATAACTGCTAGTTTTTTAAAAATACCATAACATTTGCAATAATACTAACTTGGCCTAAAACAGTGTATTTCAAAGAAACATTGATTTTCTCAAAAACTGTCCATAAAATTCACAATAAAATGCTTTAAAAGGACGTAAAGTACAGAACTAGAATGAAACTAAGCCATTTTTGCATTGAATAACTGCTGGTTTTTCAGAAAAACCATACCAGTTGCAATAATACTAACTTGGCTTAAAACAGTGTTCATTAAAAAACCATTGATTTACTCAAAAATTGTCGATTAAATTCACATAAAAATGCTTTAAAACGACGTCAAGTACAGAACTTTAATAAAACTAAGCCATTTTTGCATTGAAAAACTACTAGTTTTTCAGAAATACCATATCCTTTGCAATAATACTAACTTGGCCTAAAACAGAGTATATCAGAAAAGCATTGATTTTCTCAAAAACTGTCGATTAAATTCACATTAAAATGCTCGAAAACGACGTAAAGTACAGAACTACAATAAAGCCAAGCCATTTTTGCATTGAATAACTAATAGTTTTTCAGAAATACCATATCATTTGCAATAATACTTACTTGGCCTAAAACAGTGTTTATCAATAAAACATTGATTTTCTCAATAACTGTCACTAAAATTCACATTAAAATGCTTAAAACGACGTAAAGTACAAACCTACAGGAGAACCAAGCCATTTTTGCATTAAATAACTGCTAGTTTTTCAGAAATACCATATCATTTGCAATAATACTAACTTGGCCTAAAATAGTGTATTTCAAAGAAACATTAATTTTCTCAAAAACTGTCGATAAAATTCACAAAAAAATGCCTTAAAGCGACGTAAAGTACAGAACTTTAATAAAACTAGGCCATTTTTGCATTGAATAACTGCTGGTTTTTCAGAAAAACCATACCAGTTGCAATAATACTAACTTGGCTTCAAACAGTGTTCATTAAAAAAGCATTGATTTTTTCAAAAATTGTCTATTAAATTCACATAAAAATGCTTTAAAACGACGTCAAGTACAGAACTTCAATAAAACTAAGCCAGTTTTCAACTGAATAACTGCTAGTTTTTCAGGAAAAACCATATCATGCACAATAATACTAACTTGGCCTAAAACAGAGTATATCAAAAAAACATTGATTTTCTCAAAAACGGTCAGATAAATTCACATTAAAATGTTCTAAAACGACGTAAAGTACATAACTACTATAGAACCAAGCAATTTTTCCAATGAATAACTGCTAGTTTTTCATAAAAACCATATAATTTGCAATAACAGTAACTTGGCCTAAAGCAGTGTTTATCAATAAAGAATTGATTTTCTCAAAAACTGTCGATAAAATTCACAATAAAATGCCTTAAAACGACGTAAAGTACAGAACTTTAATAAAACTAAGCCATTTTTGCATTGAATAACTGCTAGTTTCTCAGAAATACCATATCATTTGCAATAATACTAACTTGGCCTAAAATAGTGTATTTCAAAGAAACATTAATTTTCTCAAAAACTGTCGATAAAATTCACAAAAAAATGCCTCAAAGCGACGTAAAGTACAGAACTTTAATAAAACTAGGCCATTTTTGCATTGAATATCTGCTAGTTTTTCAGAAATACCATATCATATGCAATAATACTTACTAGGCCTAAAACAGTGTTTATCAATAAAGCATTGATATTCTCAATAATGGTCGATTAAATTCACATAAAAATGCGACGTTAAGTACAAGACTACAATAAAACCAAGCCATTTTTGCATTGAGTAACTACTAGTTTTTCAGATATACCATAACATTTGCAATAATACTAACTTGGCCTAAAACAGTGTATTTCAAAGAAACATTGATTTTCTCAAAAACTGTCCATAAAATTCACAATAAAATGCTTTAAAACGATGTAAAGTACAGAACTAGAATGAAACTAAGCCATTTTTGCATTGAATAACTGCTGGTTTTTCAGAAAAACCATACCAGTTGCAATAATACTAACTTGGCTTAAAACAGTGTTCATTAAAAGACCATTGATTTTCTCAAAAATTGTCGATTAAATTCACATAAAAATGCTTTAAAACGACGTCAAGTACAGAACTTCAATAAAACTAAGCCATTTTTGCATTCAATAACTCCACGTTTTTCAGAAATACCATATCATTTGCAAAAATACTGTTTTGGCCTAAAACAGTGTTTATCAATAAAACATTGATTTTCTCAATAACTGTCACTAAAATTCACATTAAAATGCTCTAGAACGACGTAAAGTACAGAACTACAATAGAACCAAGCCATTTTTGCATTGAATAACGACTAGTTTTTCAGAAATACCATAACATTTCCAATAAAACTAACTTGGCCTAAAATAGTGTTTATCAAAAAAAAATTTATTTTCTCAAAAACGGTAAATTTAATTCACATAAAAATTCTTTAAAACGACGAAAAGTACAGAACTACAATAAAGCCAAGCCATTTTTGCATTGAATAACTAATAGTTTTTGAAAAATACCATATCATTTCCAAAAATACTATCTTGGCCTGAAACAGTGTTTATCAATAAAACATTGATTTTCTCAATAACTGTCTCTAAAATTCACATAAAACTGCTTTAAAACGACGTAAAGTACAGAACTACAATAGAACCAAGCCATTTTTGCATTGAATATCTACTAGTTTTTCAGAAATACAATAACATTTGCAATCATACTAACTTGGCCAAAAACAGTGTTCATCAATAAAACATTGATTTTCTCAATAACTGTAGCTAAAATTCACATACAAATGCTTTAAAACGACGTAAAGTACAAAACTACAAGAGAACCAAGCCATTTTTGCATTAGATAACTGCTAGTTTTTCAGAAATACCATATCATTTGCAATAATACTAACTTGGCCTAAAATAGTGTATTTCAAAGAATCATTAATTTTCTCAAAAACTGTCGATAAAATTCACAATAAAATGCCTTAAAGCGACGTAAAATACAGAACTTTAATAAAACAAAGCCATTTTTGCATTGAATAACTGCTAGCTTCTCAGAAATACCATATCATTTGCAATAATACTAACTTGGCCTAAAACAGAGTATGTCAAAAAAACATTAATTTTCTCAAAAACTGTTGATAAAATTTACAATAAAATGCCTTAAAGCGACGTAAAGTACAGAATTGTAATAAGACTAAGCTATTTTTGCATTGAATAACTGCTAGTTTCTCAGAAATACCATATCATATTCACTAATACTAACATGGCCTAAAACAGAGTATATCAGAAAAGCATTGATTTTATCAAAAACTGTCGATTAAATTCACATTAAAATGCTCGAAAACGACGTAAAGTACAGAAATACAATAAAGCCAAGCCATTTTTGCATTGAATAACTGCTAGTTTTTCAGAAATACCATATCATTTGCAATAATACTTACTAGGCCTAAAACAGTGTTTATCAATAAAACATTGATTTTCTCAATAACTGTCACTAAAATTCACATTAAAATGCTTAAAACGACGTAAAGTACAAAACTACAGGAGAACCAAGCCATTTTTGCATTAAATAACTGCTAGTTTTTCAGAAATACCATATCATTTGCAATAATACTAACTTGGCCTAAAATAGTGTATTTCAAAGAAACATTAATTTTCTCAAAAACTGTCGATAAAATTCACAAAAAAATGCCTTAAAGCGACGTAAAGTACAGAACTTTAATAAAACTAGGCCATTTTTGCATTGAATAACTGCTGGTTTTTCAGAAATACCATACCAGTTGCAATAATACTAACTTGGCTTCAAACAGTGTTCATTAAAAAAGCATTGATTTTTTCAAAAATTGTCTATTAAATTCACATAAAAATGCTTTAAAACGACGTCAAGTACAGAACTTCAATAAAACTAAGCCAGTTTTCAACTGAATAACTGCTAGTTTTTCAGGAAAAACCATATCATGCACAATAATACTAACTTGGCCTAAAACAGAGTATATCAAAAAAACATTGATTTTCTCAAAAACGGTCAGATAAATTCACATTAAAATGTTCTAAAACGACGTAAAGTACATAACTACTATAGAACCAAGCAGTTTTTCCAATGAATAACTGCTAGTTTTTCATAAAAACCATATAATTTGCAATAACAGTAACTTGGCCTAAAGCAGTGTTTATCAATAAAGAATTGATTTTCTCAAAAACTGTCGATAAAATTCACAATAAAATGCCTTAAAACGACGTAAAGTACAGAACTTTAATAAAACTAAGCCATTTTTGCATTGAATAACTGCTAGTTTCTCAGAAATACCATATCATTTGCAATAATACTTACTTGGCCTAAAATAGTGTATTTCAAAGAAACATTAATTTTCTCAAAAACTGTCGATAAAATTCACAAAAAAATGCCTTAAAGCGACGTAAAGTACAGAACTTTAATAAAACTAGGCCATTTTTGCATTGAATAACTGCTAGTTTTTCAGAAATACCATATCATATGCAATAATACTTACTAGGCCTAAAACAGTGTTTATCAATAAAGCATTGATATTCTCAATAATGGTCGATTAAATTCACATAAAAATGCGACGTTAAGTACAAGACTACAATAAAACCAAGCCATTTTTGCATTGAGTAACTACTAGTTTTTCAGATATACCATAACATTTGCAATAATACTAACTTGGCCTAAAACAGTGTATTTCAAAGAAACATTGATTTTCTCAAAAACTGTCCATAAAATTCACAATAAAATGCTTTAAAACGATGTAAAGTACAGAACTAGAATGAAACTAAGCCATTTTTGCATTGAATAACTGCTGGTTTTTCAGAAAAACCATACCAGTTGCAATAATACTAACTTGGCTTAAAACAGTGTTCATTAAAAGACCATTGATTTTCTCAAAAATTGTCGATTAAATTCACATAAAAATGCTTTAAAACGACGTCAAGTACAGAACTTCAATAAAACTAAGCCATTTTTGCATTCAATAACTCCACGTTTTTCAGAAATACCATATCATTTGCAAAAATACTGTTTTGGCCTAAAACAGTGTTTATCAATAAAACATTGATTTTCTCAATAACTGTCACTAAAATTCACATTAAAATGCTCTAAAACGACGTAAAGTACAGAACTACAATAGAACCAAGCCATTTTTGCATTGAATAACGACTAGTTTTTCAGAAATACCATAACATTTCCAATAACACTAACTTGGCCTAAAATAGTGTTTATCAAAAAAAAATTTATTTTCTCAAAAACGTTAAATTTAATTCACATAAAAATTCTTTAAAACGACGAAAAGTACAGAACTACAATAAAGCCAAGCCATTTTTGCATTGAATAACTAATAGTTTTTGAAAAATACCATATCATTTCCAAAAATACTATCTTGGCCTGAAACAGTGTTTATCAATAAAACATTGATTTTCTCAATAACTGTCTCTAAAATTCACATAAAACTGCTTTAAAACGACGTAAAGTACAGAACTACAATAGAACCAAGCCATTTTTGCATTGAATATCTACTAGTTTTTCAGAAATACAATAACATTTGCAATCATACTAACTTGGCCAAAAACAGTGTTCATCAATAAAACATTGATTTTCTCAATAACTGTAGCTAAAATTCACATACAAATGCTTTAAAACGACGTAAAGTACAAAACTACAAGAGAACCAAGCCATTTTTGCATTAGATAACTGCTAGTTTTTCAGAAATACCATATCATTTGCAATAATACTAACTTGGCCTAAAATAGTGTATTTCAAAGAACCATTAATTTTCTCAAAAACTGTCGATAAAATTCACAATAAAATGCCTTAAAGCGACGTAAAATACAGAACTTTAATAAAACAAAGCCATTTTTGCATTGAATAACTGCTAGCTTCTCAGAAATACCATATCATTTGCAATAATACTAACTTGGCCTAAAACAGAGTATGTCAAAAAAACATTAATTTTCTCAAAAACTGTTGATAAAATTTACAATAAAATGCCTTAAAGCGACGTAAAGTACAGAATTGTAATAAGACTAAGCTATTTTTGCATTGAATAACTGCTAGTTTCTCAGAAATACCATATCATATTCACTAATACTAACTTGGCCTAAAACAGAGTATATCAAAAAAACATTGATTTTATCAAAAACTGTCGATTAAATTCACATTAAAATGCTCGAAAACGACGTAAAGTACAGAAATACAATAAAGCCAAGCCATTTTTGCATTGAATAACTGCTAGTTTTTCAGAAATACCATATCATTTGCAATAATACTTACTAGGCCTAAAAAAGTGTTTATCAATAAAGCATTGATATTCTCAATAACGGTCGATTAAATTCACATAAAAATGCGACGTAAAGTACAGGACTACAATAGAACCAAGCCATTTTTGGATTGAGTAACTACTAGTTTCTCAGAAATACCATAACATTTGCAATAATACTAACTTGGCCAAAAACAGTGTTCATCAATAAAACATTGATTTTCTCAATAACTGTCGCTAAAATTCACATACAAATGCTTTAAAACGACGTAAAGTACAAAACTACAAGAGAACCAAGCCATTTTTGCATTAGATAACTGCTAGTTTTTCAGAAATACCATATCATTTGCAATAATACTAACTTGGCCTAAAATAGTGTATTTCAAAGAACCATTAATTTTCTCAAAAACTGTCGTTAAAATTCACAATAAAATGCCTTAAAGCGACTTAAAGTACAGAATTGTAATAAGACTAAGCTATTTTTGCATTGAATAACTGCTAGTTTCTCAGAAATACCATATCATTTGCAATAATACTAACTTGGCCTAAAACAGAGTATGTCAAAAAAACATTAATTTTCTCAAAAACTGTAGATAAAATTCACAATAAAATGCCTTTAAGCGACGTAAAGTACAGAATTGTAATAAGACTAAGCTATTTTTGCATTGAATAACTGCTAGTTTCTCAGAAATACCATATCATTTGCAATAATACTAACTTGGCCTAAAACAGAGTATATCAAAAAAACATTGATTTTCTCAAAAACTGTCGATTAAATTCACATTAAAATGCTCGAAAACGACGTAAAGTACAGAACTACAATAAAGCCAAGCCATTTTTGCATTGAATAACTACTAGTTTTTCAGAAATACCATATCATTTGCAATTATACTTACTAGGCCTAAAAAAGTGTTTATCAATAAAGCATTGATTTTCTCATTAAGAGTCGATTAAATTCACATAAAAATGCTTTAAAACGAGGTAAAGTACAGAAATACAATAAAACTAAGCCATTTTTGCATTGAATAACGACTAGTTTTTCGGAAATACCATATCATTCGCAATAATACTAACTTGGCCTAAAACAGAGTATGTCAAAAAAACATTAATTTTCTCAAAAACTGTTGATAAAATTCCCAATAAAATGCCTTAACGCGACGTAAAGTACAGAGCTTTAATAAAACTAAGCCATTTTTGCATTGAAAAACTACTAGTTCTCAGAAATACCATATCCTTTGCAATAATACTAACTTGGCCTAAAACAGAGTATATCAGAAAAGCATTGATTTTCTCAAAAACTGTCGATTAAATTCACATTAAAATGCTTTAAAACGACGTAAAGTACAGAACTACAATAAAGCCAAGCCATTTTTGCATTGAATAACTAATAGTTTTTCAGAAATACCATATCATTTGCAATAATACTTACTAGGCCTAAAAAAGTGTTTATCAATAAAGCATTGATATTCTCAATAAGGGTCGATTAAATTTACATAAAAATGCTTTAAAACGAGGTAAAGTACAGAAATACAATAAAACTAAGCCATTTTTGCATTCAAGAACTCCACGCTTTTCAGAAATACCATATCATTTGCAATAATACTAACTTGGCCTAAAATAGTGTATTTCAAAGAACCATTAATTTTCTCAAAAACTGTCGTTAAAATTCACAATAAAATGCCTTAAAGCGACTTGAAGTACATAACTTTAATAGAACTAAGCCATGTTTGCATTGAATAACTGCTGGTTTTTCAGAAAAACCATACCAGTTGCAATAATACTAACTTGGCTTAAAACAGTGTTCATTAAAAAACCATTGATTTTCTCAAAAATTGTCGATTAAATTCACATAAAAATGCTTTAAAACGACGTCAAGTACAGAACTTCAATAAAACTAAGCCATTTTTGCATTCAATAACTCCACGTTTTTCAGAAGTACCATATCATTTGCAAAAATACCTTCTTGGCCTGAAACAGTGTTTATCAATAAAACATTGATTTTCTCAATAACTGTCTCTAAAATTCACATAAAATTGCTTAAAAACGACGTAAAGTACAAAACTACAATAGAACCAAGCCATTTTTGCATTGAATATCTACTAGTTTTTCAGAAATACAATAACATTTGCAATAATACTAACTTGGCCAAAAACAGTGTTCATCAATAAAACATTGATTTTCTCAAAATCTGTCACTAAAATTCACATTAAAATGCTCTAAAACGACGTAAAGTACAGAACTACAATAGAACCAAACCATTTTTACATTGAATAACGACTAGTTTTTCAGAAATACCATATCATTCGCAATAATACTAACTTGGCCTAAAAAAGTGTATTTCAAAGAACCATTAAGTTTCTCAAAAACTGTCGATAAAATTCACAATAAAATGCCTTAAAGCGACGTAAAATACAGAACTTTAAGAAAACAAAGCCATTTTTGCATTGAATAACTGCTAGCTTCTCAGAAATTCCATATCATTTGCAATAATACTAACTTGGCCTAAAACAGAGTATATCAAAAAAACATTGATTTTCTCAAAAACTGTTGATAAAATTCACAATAAAATGCCTTAAAGCGACGTGAAGTACAGAACTTTAATAAAACTAAGCCATTTTTGCATTGAATAACTACTAGTTTTTCAGAAATACCATATCATTTGCAATAATACTAACTTGGCCTAAAACAGAGTATATCAGAAAAGCATTGATTTTCTCAAAAACTGTCGATTAAATTCACATTAAAATGCTCTAAAACGACGTAAAGTACAGAACTACAATAAAGCCAAGCCATTTTTGCATTAAATAACTAATAGTTTTTCAGAAATACCATATCATTTGCAATAATACTTACTAGGCCTAAAAAAGTGTTTATCAATAAAGCATTGATATACTCAATAACGATCGATTTAATTCACATAAAAATGCTTTAAAACGAGGTAAAGTACAGAAATACTATAAAACTAAGCCATTTTTGCATTCAATAACCCCAACTTTTTCAGAAATACCATATCATTTGCAAAAATACTATTTTGGCCTAAAACAGTGTTTATCAATAAAACATTGATTTTCTCAATAACTGTCACTAAAATTCACATTAAAATGCTTTAAAACGACGTAAAGTACAAAACTACAGGAGAACCAAGCCATTTTTGCATTAAATAACTGCTAGTTTATCAGAAATACCATATCATTTGCAATAATACTAACTTGGCCTAAAACAGAGTATATAAAAAAAACATTGATTTTCTCAAAAACTGTCGATTAAATTCACAATAAAAATGCCTTAAAGCGACGTAAAGTACAGAACTTTAATAAAACGAAGCCATTTTTGCATTGAATAACTACTAGTTTTTCAGAAATACCATATCATTTGCAATTATACTTACTAGGCCTAAAAAAGTGTTTATCCATAAAGCATTGATTTTCTCATTAAGAGTCGATTAAATTCACATAAAAATGCTTTAAAACGAGGTAAAGTACAGAAATACAATAAAACTAAGCCATTTTTGCATTCAATAACTCCAACTTTTTCAGAAATACCATATCATTTGCAAAAATACTATTTTGGCCTAAAACAGTGTTTATCAATAAAACATTGATTTTCTCAATAACTGTCAGTAAAATTCACATTAAAATGCTCTACAACGACGTAATATACAGAACGACAATAGTACCAAGCCATTTTTGCATTGAATAACGACTAGTTTCTCAGAAATACCATAACATTTGCAATAATACTTACTTGGCCTAAAACAGAGTATATCAATAAAACATTGACTTTCTCAAAAACTGTCGATAAACTTCACAATAAAATGCCTTAAAGCGACGTAAAGTACAGAACTTTAATAAAACTAAACCATTTTTGCATTGAATAACTACTCGTTTTTCAGAAATACCATAGCATTTGCAATAATACTAACTGGGCCTAAAACAGAGTATATCAAAAAAACATTGATTTTCTCAAAAACTGTCCATAAAATTCACAATAAAATGCCTTAAAGCGACGTAAAGTACAGAACTTTAATAAACCTAAGCCATTTTTGCATTGAATAACTACTAGTTTTTCAGAAATACCATATCATTTGCAATAATACTAACTTGGCCTAAAACAGAGTATATCAGAGGGGCATTGATTTTCTCACAAACTGTCGATTAAATTCACATATAAATGCTTTAAAACGAGGTAAAGTACAGAAATACTATAAAACTAAGCCATTTTTGCATTCAATAACTCCAACTTTTTCAGAAATACCATATCATTTGGAAAAATACTATTTTGGCCTAAAACAGTGTTTATCAATAAAACATTGATTTTCTCAATAACTGTAACTAAAATTCACATTAAAATGCTGTACAACGACGTAATATACAGAACTACAATAGTACCAAGCCATTTTTGCATTGAATAACGACTAGTTTCTCAGAAATACCATAACATTTCCAATAATACTAACTTGGCCTAAAACAGTGTATTTCAAAGAAACATTGATTTTCTTAAAAACTGTCCATAAAATTCACAATAAAATGCTTTAAAACGACGTAAAGTACAGAACTTTAATAAAACTAAGCCATTTTTGCATTGAATAACTGCTAGTTTCTCAGAAATACCATATCATTTGCAATAAAACTAACTGGGCCTAAAACAGAGTATATCAAAAAAACATTGATTTTCTCAAAAACTGTCGATAAAATTCACAATCAAATGCCTTAAAGCGACTTAAAGTACAAAACTACAGGAGAACCAAGTCATTTTTGCATTAAATAACTGCTAGTTTCTCAGAAATACCATATCATTTGCAATAATACTAACTTGGCCTAAAATAGTGTATTTCAAAGAAACATTAATTTTCTCAAAAACTGTCAATAAAATTCACAATAAAATGCCTTAAAGAGACGTAAAGTACAGAACTTTAATAAAACAAAGCCATTTTTGCATTTAATAACTGCTAGTTTCTCAGAATTACCATATCATTTGCAATAATACTAACTTGGCCTAAAACAGAGTATATCAATAAAGCATTGATATTCTCAATAACGGTCGATTAAATTCACATAAAAATGCTTTAAAACAAGGTAAATTACAGAAATACAATAAAACTAAGCCATTTTTGCATTCAATAACTGCACACTTTTCAGAAATACCATATCATTTGCAATAATACTAACTTGGCCTAAAATAGTGTATTTCAAAGAAACATTAATTTTCTCAAAAACTATCGATAAAATTCACATAAAAATGCTTTAAAACGACGTAAAGTACAGAACTACAATAGAACCAAGCCATTTTCTCATTGAATATCTACTAGTTTTTCAGAAATACAATAACATTTGCAATAATACTAACTTGGCCTAAAACAGAGTATATCAATAAAACATTGACTTTCTCAAAAACTGTCGATAAACTTCACAATAAAATGCCTTAAAGCGACGTAAAGTACAGAACTTTAATAAAACTAAGCCATTTTTGCATTGAATAACTACTAGTTTTTCAGAAATACCATATCATTTGCAATAATACTAACTTGGCCTAAAACAGAGTGTATCAAAAAAACATTGATTTTCTCAAAAACTGTCCATAAAATTCACAATAAAATGCCTTAAAGCGACATAAAGTACAGAACTTTAATAAAACTAAGCCATTTTTGCATTGAATAACTACTAGTTTTTCAGAAATACCATATCATTTGCAATAATACTTACTAGGCCTAAAACAGTGTTTATCAATAAAGCATTGATATTCTCAATAACGGTCGATTAAATTCACATAAAATGCTTTAAAACGAGGTAAAGTACAGAAATACTATAAAACTAAGCCATTTTTGCATTCAATAACTCCAACTTTTCAGAAATACCATATCATTTGCAAAGATACTATTTTGGCCTAAAACAGTGTTTATCAATAAAACATTGATTTTCTCAATAACTGTCACTAAAATTCACATTAAAATGCTCTACAACGAAGTAATATACAGAACTAAAAGTACCTAGCCATTTTTGCATTGAATAACGACTAGGTTTTCAGAAATACCATAACATTTCCAAAAATACTAACTTGGCCTAAAACAGTGTATTTCAAAGAAACATTGATTTTCTTAAAAACTGTCCATAAAATTCACAATAAAATACTTTAAAACGACGTAAAGTACAGAATTTTAATAAAACTAAGCCATTTTTGCATTGAATAACTACTATTTTTTCAGAAATACCATATCATTTGCAATAAAACCAACTGGGCCTAAAACAGAGTATATCAAAAAAACATTGATTTTCTCAAAAACTGTCGATAAAATTCACAATCAAATGCCTTAAAGCGACGTAAAGTACAAAACTACAGGAGAACCAAGTCATTTTTGCATTAAATAACTGCTAGTTTTTCAGAAATACCATATCATTTGCAATAATACTAACTTGGCCTAAAATAGTGTATTTCAAAGAAACGTTAATTTTCTCAAAAACTGTCGATAAAATTCACAATAAAATGCCTTAAAGCGACGTAAAGTAGAGAACTTTAATAAAACTAAGCCATTTTTGCATTGAATAACTGCTAGTTTCTCAGAAATACCATATCATTTGCAATAATACTATTTTGGCCTAAAACAGTGTTTATCAATAAAACATTGATGTTCTCAAAAACTGTCACTACAATTCACATCAAAATACTCTAAAACGACGTAAAGTACAGAACTACAATAGAACCAAGCCATTTTTGCATTGAATAAACTAGTTTCTCAGAAATACCATAACATTTGCAATAATACTTACTAGCCCTAAAACAGTGTTTATCAAAAAATTATTGATTTTCGCAAAAACTGTCGATCAAATTCAGATAAAAATGCTTTAAAACGACGTCAAATACAGAACTTCAATAAAACTAAGCCATTTTTGCATTGAATAACTGCTAGTTTCTCAGGAATACCATATCATTTGCAATAATACTATTTTGGCCTAAAACAGAGTATTTCAAAGAAACAACGATTTTCTCAAAAACTGTCGATAAAATTCAAAATAAAATGCCTTTAAACGACGTAAAGTACAGAACTACCATAAAACCAAGCCATTTTTGCATTGAATAACTACTAGTTTTTCAGAAATACTATATCATTTGCAATAAAACCAACTGGGCCTAAAACAGAGTATATCAAAAAAACATTGATTTTCTCAAAAACTGTCGATAAAATTCACAATTAAATGCTTTAAAACGACGTAGAGTATATAACTACAATTGAACCAAGCCATTTTTGCATTGAATAACTGCTAATTTTTCAGAAAAACGATTAAATTTGCATTAACACTAACTTGGCCTAACACAGTATTTATTAAAAAAACCTTGATTTTCTCAAAAACTGTCGATTAAATTCACTCAAAAAGCCTCTAAAACGACGTAAAGTACAGAACTACAGGAGAAACAAGCCATTTTAGCATTAAATGACTGCTGGTTTTTTTGAAATACCATATTGTTAGCAATGATACTAACTTGGCCTAAAACAGTGTTTTTCAAAGAAACATTGATTTTCTCAAAAACTGTCGATAAAATTCACAATAAAATGCTTTAAAACGACGTAAAGTACAGAACTAGAATAAAACTAAGCCATTTTTGCATTGAATAACTGCTAGTTTTTCAGAAAAACCATATCATTTGCAATAACACTAACTTGGCCTAAAATAGTGTTTATCAAAAAAAAGACATTTATTTTCTCAAAAACGGTGGATTTAATTCACATAAAAGTGCTTTAAAACGACGTAAAGTACAGAACTACAATGGAAAAACCATTTTTGCATTGAATAACTGATCGTTTTTGAAAAAAACCATATCATTTCCAATAATACTAACTTGGCCTAAAACATTGTATATCAAAAAAACATTCATTTTCTGAAAAACTGTCGATTAAATTCAGATAAAAATGCTTTAAAACGACGTAAAGTACAGAAATACAATAAAACTAAGCCATTTTTGCATTGAATAACTTCTAGTTTCTCGGAAATACCATATCTTTTGCAATAATACTATTTTGGCCTAAAACAGTGTTTATCAATAAAACATTGATTTTCTCAAAAACTGTCACTAAAATTCACATTAAAAGGCCCTAAAACGACGTAAAGTACAGGACTACAATAGAAAAAAGCCATTTTTGCATTGAATAACTACTAGTTTTTCAGAAATACTATATCATTTGCAACAATACTTACTAGGCCTAAAACAGTGTTTATCAAAAAAGCATTGATTTTCGCGAGAACTGTCGATCAAATTCACAAAAAAATGCTTTAAAACGACGTAAAGTACAGAACTACAATAAAACTAAGCAATTTTTGTATTGAATAACTGCTAGTTTTTCAGAAATACCATACCAGTTGCAATATTACTAACTTGGCTTAAAACAGTGTTCATTAAAAAAGCATTGATTTTCTCAAAAATTGTAGATTAAATTCACAATAAAATGCTTTAAAACGACATAAAGTACCGAACTAGAATAGAACTAAGCCATTTTTGCATTGAATAAATGCTAGTTTTTCAGAAAAACCATATCATTTGCAATAACACTAACTTGGCCTAAAATAGTGTTTATCAAAAAAACATTTATTTTCTCAAAAACCGTGGATTTAATTCACATAAAAATGCTTTAAAGCGACGTAACGTACAGAACTACCATAGAAACAAGCCATTTTTGCATTGAATAACTGCTAGTTTCCCAGAAATACCATATCATTTGCAATAATACTATTTTGGCGTAAAACAGTGTTTATCAAATAAACATTGATTTTCTCAAAAACGGTCGCTTAAATTCACATAAAAATGCTTTAAAACGAGGTAAAAAACAGAAATATAATAAAACTAAGCCATTTTTGCATTGAATAACTGCTAGTTTTTCAGAAATACCAGATCATTTGCAATAATACTACTTTGGCCTAAAACAGTGTTTATCAATAAAACATTGATTTTCTCAAAAACTGTCACTAAAATTAACATTTGCAATAATACTAACTTGACCTAAAACAGTGTTTATCAATAAAACATTGATTTTCTCAAAAACTGTCACTAAAATTCACTTTAAAATGCTTTTAAACGACGTAAATAACAGAACTAAAATAGAACCAAGCCATTTTTGCATTGAAGAACTGCTAGTTTTTCAGAAAAATCATATCATTTGCAATAACACTAACTTGGCCTAAAATAGTGTTTATCAAAAAAACATTTATTTTCTCAAAAACCGTGGATTTAATTCACATAAAAATGCTTTAAAGCGACGTAACGTACAGAACTACCATAGAAACAAGCCATTTTTGCATTGAATAACTGCTAGTTTCCCAGAAATACCATATCATTTGCAATAATACTATTTTGGCGTAAAACAGTGTTTATCAAATAAACATTGATTTTCTCAAAAACGGTCGCTTAAATTCACATAAAAATGCTTTAAAACGAGGTAAAAAACAGAAATATAATAAAACTAAGCCATTTTTGCATTGAATAACTGCTAGTTTTTCAGAAATACCAGATCATTTGCAATAATACTACTTTGGCCTAAAACAGTGTTTATCAATAAAACATTGATTTTCTCAAAAACTGTCACTAAAATTAACATTTGCAATAATACTAACTTGACCTAAAACAGTGTTTATCAATAAAACATTGATTTTCTCAAAAACTGTCACTAAAATTCACTTTAAAATGCTTTTAAACGACGTAAATAACAGAACTAAAATAGAACCAAGCCATTTTTGCATTGAAGAACTGCTAGTTTTTCAGAAAAATCATATCATTTGCAATAACACTACATTTACGTAAAACAGTGTTTATCAAAAAAACATTGATTTTCTCAAAAACGGTCGATTAAATTCACATAAAAATGCTCTAAAACAACGGTAAGTACAGAACAACAATAACACCAAGTGATTTTTGCATTAAATAACTGCTAGTTTCTCAGAAATACTATATCATTTGCAATAATACTAACTTGGCCTAAAACAGAGAATATCAAAAAAACATTGATTTTCTCAAAAACGGTGGATTTAATTCACATAAAAATGCTTTAAAGCGACGTAACGTACAGAACTACCATAGAAACAAGCCATTTTTGCATTGAATAACTGCTAGTTTCTCAGAAATACCATATCATTTGCAATAATACTATTTTGGCGTAAAACAGTGTTTATCAAATAAACATTGATTTTCTCAAAAACGGTCGCTTAAATTCACATAAAAATGCTTTAAAACGAG